>CAMZMU010000069.1:47180060-47567100 GCA_947311845.1 Poa pratensis
GAATGCCGATGTATGCCTCGCAGAGGTAGGCGAAGATGGCGAGGACAAGGATGGAGTTAGGATGGAGAGATGAAGGACCTGGATCTAGTAGCGCTCCAGAACGCCAGGAAGAAATCGGAGAAAAGGAGGCACGAGCCCGGCGAATAGGGTGTGCATGAAGATGGGGTAGAAGCCGCGGAAGGAGTTGTCCGCCGTCTTAAGCACCGTAGTGCCGTGCTCGTTGGTCGCCGAAGCTGCCATGTGGCGCACCTTGTCCAGCTGCGCTTTCTTCTTGAAGCGGAAGCTGGTCAGAGCCGGCTCAAAGTCTCCGTCCTGCTGCATCGCGACAGAGTCGCCGCCCTGCACCACGGCCTTGCCTTTCGAGGCCGCGGAGGCTTTCTTGGGCGCCATTGCGGCGGGATTGCAAAGGAAGAGCGCCAGAGGCACATGAGCGCAGAGGTCAAGAGCGAGGAGGCGGGCGCACAAATGATGCAGTAACTGCTGCCTGAACCGGCGCTACAGGCTTTATTCCCCTCAGAGCAGTTACCGAGACGTGGTGGGTCCCCCCACTACGCCCATCATCTCCGGGAGAACGTGTCATCGCGGCGTAACTGCCCTACATGTGTCTCAGGCCGGCCGGACACTTTGGGCCATGACGATTTGCCTGCGTCCATTGGACTACATCGTGCCCATCATGGGCCCGGGGACTACTGTCGGCCCAGTGAAATCCAGGGTGTGCTGGGCCTGTCCTCTACGGCCCTCGACACTTGATGGCGAATTTTCGCTAAGGACCAAGCCTACGGCTTGGAGAGCCTCGCGAGGCGGATTGCCTCACGGGGCTTTTGAGGCAGCAGAGGCCTACGGAGGCCCTCTCTACTGCTCCCCTCTTCAAGGAAACCTCCCCTGGAGAGAGGTCAACGCCGAATTCTCCACAGGGCATCCAAACCCTCGTGGAGATCGCTTCACTGCAAAGCAACCTCTGCAGAGCACACATGGGCTCTGCAGCGGCCGCAGAGTGACACGCGCCCCTGCGTGCGGTGACGACGATGCCGCAGTTCCATTTTGGTGATTAAAGGGGTCAACAAAGCTGTGCCATCCGCACCGGACTCAAGGGTTTCCTCTTTGGTGATAAGGGGACCGGCCGGCGCTACACTCCACGGCCAACGTCACGTGGGCACCCCCACGTTCCTCTGCGGCTCCAGCTGGCCGTCCTGCATGGACGGTGGTTACTCTGCTACAGGCGTCAGCTTTACGCCCATGGACCGCGTCCATGGACAACTGGGCTGCGGTGCACCACGCTCTACCTTCTGCCGCCACGTGACAGCCCTACCATGGTGCAAGCGCAGGGAGGGAGCACGGGGCGCCTATAAAAGGAGGATGAGCAGCACCGTAGCAAGGGATCGCATTCTCATTCTAGCATAGCCACTTATGCGCAAGGAAGAAGAAGACCACTACTTCCCTTCCTTGTGTACACCATTGCCAATAGAGAGCCCTCGACAAGCTCATTGTACTGTAACCTCTACAAGCAGTGCAATACAGACAAGCAGGAGTAGAGGTGTTACCTCCACACAAGGGCCGTGAACCTGGGTACGGGCTGGTGTTCATCTCTGTCGTGATGTCCCTCCACTTTCTCGACGAGCACCGTCGCCGTGCAGGTTGAGGGTTGTTTGGCCAACGTGTTCAGCCCCTTACACGAACTCTCTTCGTGAGCTTGACCATCCCTGTTTCGTGGGAGTCATTCTCCGACAGCCATCAACTGTCTTGCTTGCCATCACTTGTTCACCATCACATTGTCCTTCTCAGCCCACTTATAAGAATCATGTCCTGCTTTCATAAAACAGAATAAGTATCAGATACTTTTCAACAAGTGTTTGTAAAAATAATACATTTATAATTTTGTATATCGAATATACCGTATAGGTCAATGATCTCTGCTTCAATGGGTTTCACTTTCAAATTTCTGAACCGGCTTATGAATTCAAGGAGAGTGAGTGATTCACTCTTCACAACATAGCCATGGATATGCTCCGCATAGCTGGGAGGTAGTGAACGTAACACAACAGTTATCGCAAAATCATCCGCCATCCAGTAGTCATAGACATCTGTGAGACTCAAGTATATGTCGTACATCTTGCCCAAATGAGTTTCCAAGCAGAGGTGTTCTTCCGTCTGGAGTGAAAGAAACTTATCCAGCTGCTCAAACTGCTCAAGTTTCATCTGGTCTATGAAACGGGTCTTGAGTGCATCAATCATCACATAAGGTTCCATGTGTTGAAACTGTGCTTTCAACGCAGGCTCCATGCTACACGACATGGTGATTTGAACACTTATGAAAATGTCACGACGCTGGTGAAAATCCTCATCTTTTTCTTCGCTTGCGGAATCTCCTGGACCATCTCCTAAAGCCTCTTCTATTACGTAGAGTATATTATTGTGTATGAGGGTTTCCCTTAATTTCTCATACTCAGGGTGGTGCGCGGGATGCGGCTGGCCTGGCATCTCGCGCGCAGGGTATCCGCGACCCTGGCCACCCGCGGCGTCGTACCGGTCCGGCCCAGGGTGCGCTACCGCCGCCACCACCGCGTGACCCGGAGGCCTTCCCACCTCTTGCTTCGGGGCTGGCGGCGCCTACTGCGGTGGAGGCGTGGAGTGTTCTGCCGGAGGCGCCGCTATGTGTGGTGCGTTGTTCGGCGCGCGTGAATGAACTGGAGAGACGCTTGAGATTTGCGCTGGTTGTGAGGGTCATGGCCGGAGGGCAGGCGGCGTCGGCGGCCTTGGTGCACGAGGCGGTGGTCTCCAAGACCACCATCCGGCGGACGGCTTCTCGGTATGTTACCGGAAGACTTCCTGATGGTCTTTGGCTCGGCGGAGCACCGGAACGCGGTCATGGCGATCCCCAATTTCGAGCATTTGGGGCACAAGTTCTTCTGCAGGCCTTGGAATAGACAAGCCCAAGCCACCGGTGTCACCATGCGCTCCAGGGTCAGGCTGGTGTTGGAAGGAGTTCCCCCGCACACCTGGGAGAAAGAGATTGCGGAGGAGATTCTGGGCACCTCTTACATTGTGGAGGCGGTGGCGCCGGAGACGGGCCTGCGTTCAGATCTTGCCCTATTTCGTCTGACTGCATGGACGGACAACATCGACGTGATTCCCACTTCCCGTACGTTGGTCATCCCGGAGCCGAAGGCGGACCCGCCGTCGCCGGCGCGTGAATTCTCCGACGAGTCGCGCAGCCCTCCTTTGGCTAGGCTGGCAGTTGAGCCAGACACCCTCCAGTACAGAGTTCTCATTCACGTCGTTGGTGTGGAGGACCGCATGCCGCACGATGATACCTGGGGCATACACGGCTCGCCGGATAGCGATCGGAGCGATGGCCCAAGCCCACCGAGTTCGCCGGGTAGTGACAGATACATGCGACAGTTGCCATGGCAGAGAGGCGTCTTGGATCGCCGGGGTGGTGGAGCCGGTGCGGCGGCCGGAGGTTCTGGAGCTCGAACTTACCGTCAAGCTCTTGGCTCTCCGTCGGATTGGCAGCTGCCACCGATGGAGGGCTGGATACGGGGCCACGTCACCCGGTCAGAGCGGCCAGGGACGGTCCACACTGCGCCGTCCAAAGCTGCTGCCCCTGTTACATGCAAAGAAGCAGTTTCACAGTTGGTGGGCATACAAGGCTCTTTCGGCAATCCCCAGGCAGATGCAAACAAACAGCGACAGAAGAGTGCCAGTCCAGGACTGGAAAGGGTGGGAGTGCTCCCTAATGGGGCCAATGCTGAAGCAACACCTAGCCCTCACCCAGTGGCGACCGACATTCAAACGCAGGTGACTGGGACAAAAGCAGCCTCTGTACCGTTGGAGAACGGGCTGAGGTTTGGCGACACGACATCTGGTGGCCAGTCGGTGGAGGATAGCCAGCCTTTGGTGGTCAGCATGAGTCCAGTGCATCCCCTCTGCCATGGGGGGTCCACATCGGAGATGTTCAACTGTGAGGAGTACATACAGGTGTCCCTCTCGGATGGCACGGATCGCATGGGCCTTCCGGAGCTGGATGGGCCGCTTGGTGATACGGCTGATTCCCTGCCGGTGGACCAACTCCAGCAGGCCGCTCCTGGGCCGTGTGGCCCATTTGAGTTGGACCCCTCTGGTCGATGCAGGGATGAAGATCAGAACATGTCGCCGGCGGAGAAGATTGCTTTCGCGAACATCAAAGGGTACTGTGTTTCCATCCTCAAGACCTTAGCGCCCCCACTCCTCCGCGAGGTGGAATCACAGCTTCGCCCTGAGGCTGAGCCCTTTACCCCAAGGAGATCAACCAGAAGCAACAAGGCGCCGCTAGCCCCAAGCTCTACACCGGCTGCTGGACGAAAGCATCGCAAGGCTTCAGCGGCGGACACAGTGCTCCTCAAGGCACTTGGGATCACTTCGGGAGACCTGGTGGTCAATGAGGAACACCTTCATGGTTTCCGCGCACTCTTTGACTCTCCCTGAAGGAACAACAACTTCGTGTGCTGGCCGGTGTGTTTGGCAAGCGACTGCCAGCACCATCGGCGCCGGATCGTGCTATCCGAGAGATGGCAGTGGAGGTGCGGGTGCAGTAGATGCATTCTCTGGAGTTTTTCTGTGTTTTTTATGGATTACAACATAGAGTTAGGGAGTTGGAGCGCGAGGGGCCTCAATGACCCCGTGCGAAAGGACTCGGTTCGCGAGTTCTTTGAGACTACCAATGTGAACCTTGTTTGTATTCAGGAGACAAAATTAGCGACAATTGATCGCTTTACTGTAATGCAATGTTTGGGCCCATCCTTCGATGGGTTTGCTTATTTGCCGGCTGTGGAGACTAGAGGGGGCATTCTCTTGGCCTGGAAAATGTCGGTCCTCGATGTGAAGCACATCAGTTGCGACACGCATGCCATTACTGGTGAAGTGCATTCTTGTGATGGGAGCACGTGGTGGATAACCGGAGTCTATGGGCCTCAGAGTAACGAGGACAAGATCCTATTCTTGCAGGAGCTTGTCGAGAGGAGATCCTTGTGCCCAGGACCCTGGTTGCTAATTGGTGACTTCAACATGATCTTGAGAGCATCCGAGAAGAATAATAGTAACCTGAACTGCAACATCATGGCTAGATTCCATGATTTTGTGGGGGATTTGGAGCTCAAGGACCTCTATATGCATGGACGACAGTTTACGTGGAGTAATGGGAGAGCGGCACCGACTATGACACGCATTGACGGTGCGCTTGCTTCGGTGGATTGGGACCTTATGCACCCTGACTGCATCCTGCAGGCCCTATCTTCGTCAGTTTCAGACCATGCAATGCTAGACCTCTCCTTGAACGCCCTGGCACGCCCAACCAAACGTTTCAAATTTGAGCTATTCTGGACACATCTAGATGGCTTTGAGGAGGCAGTTACGGAGGGTTGGGTCTGTGATGCGAGCATCGTTGACCCCTACCAGAGACTGAATGCACTACTGAGAAACACTGCAGCTTATCTACAAGCTTGGGGTCAGCGGCGAGTTGGAAATGTTAAACTGCAGATCGCGATGGCGCACATTGTCATACTCCGTTTTGATAAGGCTCAGGAGGAGAGGGTGCTGACTGACGGTGAAGCATGGTTGCATAGAACCCTGAAGCAAACTTTGCTTGCGCTCTCCTCTTTAGAAAGAACAATTGCACGGTAAAGATCGAGGGTCCGATGGCTGAAAGAAGGGGATGCTAATACCAAACTGTTCCATGCTATTGCTAACGGATGGCGCGCACGCAACTTCATACCGGCTGTTCGAGTGGATGGTGTAATCTGCACGGACCAGGAGAGAAAGGAGGAAGCATTCTTCAACGCGTGCAGCACGCTCCTGGGAGGGATTCACAATCGTGAGCACTCCATTGACCTAGAGCGGCTCGGCCTACTGCGTCTGGACCTTCAAGAGCTGGACTGCATGCTCACTGTGGAGGAAGTGTGGGGAGTTGTTAAAGACCTACCGCAAGACCGTGCGCCGGGGCCTGATGGGTTTTGTGGTATCTTCTTCCAAAAAGCTTGGCAGATCATCAAGCCGGATATTATGGCGGCAGTCCTGAAGCTATTTGTGGGAGATGGGAGAGGCTTCGGAAAACTCAATAAAGCGCTAATAACTCTGATCCCCAAGAAGCAAGATGCGATTGAAGTAGGAGACTATCGGCCAATCAGTCTTGTTCATAGTATCTCGAAGCTGTGCTCGAAAATCCTTGCCAATCGCCTGCGGTCAAGGCTGGGAGAACTCGTGAGCATGAACCAGTCAGCGTTCATCGCAGGGAGGAGTTTACATGATAACTTCTTGTTAGTAAGGCAAGCTGCTAGGAAGATTAAGTCTAGGAGAATCCTAGGTGTGCTCATCAAGTTGGATATTTCCCGAGCTTTTGACTCTCTCTCCTGGTCCTTTCTTTTCGAGGTGCTTCGTCAGTTTGGTTTCAGCGAGATTTGGTTGCGGAGAGTTGCAATCCTTTTCCAAACAGCCAGCACCAAAATTTTAGTCAATGGCATCCCGGGAGGAGTTTTATGGACGCCTGTGGCTTGAGGCAAGGGGACCCAATTTCGCCAATGTTCTTTGTCTTGGCAATGGAGGTACTGACAATTCTGATGCTCAGAGCTGCGGAGAGTGAGCTGCTGCAGAGCCTGCCTGGTATTCGACCCCTTCAGCATATGTCAGTGTTCGCGGACGATGTGGTGCTGTTCTATACCCCAAACACCTCAGATGTAATGGCAATACAAGCAATTCTGAACCTTTTTGGAGAGGCATCGGGATTAAGGATGAATTACCAGAAAACAACAGCAACTTTCATCAGGTGTTCTCCAGTTGAGGAGCAGCAAGTGCAGCGTATCCTTGGATGCAGAATGGCCCAATTCCCCATAACTTATCTGGGTCTGCAACTAGCGCTGAGGCCTTTGACAAAGGCAGAGTGGCAACCAATGTTGGACAAGGCAATTGCGTGTGTCCCGGCCTGGCAGCGAGGTCTCATCGCACGGCCTGGCAGACTAACCCTCATCAAGGCCGTCCTGACGGCGAGACCTGTGCATCATCTTCTCGTCGCGGAGGCACCTCTCTGGTTGCTTGAGGAGCTCAATAGATGGTTCTGTGCTTTCTTTTGGAAGGCACAAGACAAGATCAATGGTGGGAATTGCCATGTAGCCTGGGACAAGATTTGCAGTCCTACCCGCTTTGGAGGTTTGGGGGTGAAAAACCTTCGGCTGCAAGGTCTAGCCCTAAGAGTGAGATGGGCTTGGCTTGCTAGGACCGACCAACAGAGACCTTGGCAGGGGTTGTCGATGATCAAGGATTCTGACGCTTCAAATGTCTTTCAGAGCTTGAAACGCTTCGAGGTGGGGAGGGGCAATGAGATGTTCTTCTGGAAGGACAAGTGGATCGATGGTTTTAGAGTCCAGGATATCGCACCAACTGTTCTTTCCTTGGTCAACACGAGGACTAAAAATAAACGAACAGTAGAAGAGGGCCTCCTTCAACACAACTGGATTAGGGATGTCAGTGGCATCATCACACAAGAGATCAGCTTGCAATGCATCAAACTATGGCTGGCAGTTTCGTCTGTTCAAAGGGATGCCCATGCAGAGGACAAATTCAGTTGGTCCTGTTCCAAGACGGGCCTGTATACAGCGAAGGACACCTACAAGAGACTGTGTCTTGGACGTGAGGAGTTCATGGCCAACACATGGATTTGGAGATCGAAAGCTCCACTGAAATGCCGTATTTTTGCTTGGCTAGCTGTCCAATACCGCCTCTGGACCTCAGATAGAAGATTTAGGCACAACTTACAGGAGCAAACATCGGCATGCTTTGTGTGTCTACAGGAAGATGACAAGGTGGATCACATTCTGCTACAGTGCGTGTTTGCACGTGAAGTTTGGTTCCGGAGCGCGCAGGAGCTTGGAGTACATGTCCCAACACCGGAACCTGATGCTACACTACTGCAGTGGTGGGAGGCAGCAAGGAGTAGTATTCAGAGTAGGGATCATCGGAGGATGGACAGCCTCATCATTCTTATTTGCTGGACCTTGTGGAAGCATAGGAATGCTTGGGCGTTTAACAATAGGAATTTGCAGTGTACTGTTGTTCAGCTTGTAAGGAGGATTAGAGAGGAGTGGGCAACCTGGGAGCAGGTGGCTCTTGGAGGGAGATACCACCCGCCATGAGTAGTTAGCTAGGTTTTTCTTTCGGAGTGTTTCAGCCTAACTTGTTTGCAAGTTTGGGCTGTTCTTGTAATTATAACTCTCTCTTCTATAAAATTTTAGTACGCCTTTGGCGTACTCGCAAAAAAGTTGGACCCATCAGTTAAAAGTGACCTTCCTCTAAGGAAGTGACCAAAATAGAAATTGTCACTGGGGTAGAACACCATCTACAGAAATAATCGCAAAGATAATAAGGCTAAGTTTATAAAAATATGAGCTAAGTTTATAATCAAATTATCAAACACACCATCCACTAAGATAATCATCCCTAAAATTATCTCAGCGATTACACGATCCCAATTCACTATACCACCCCCGATCGTCACGACCGGCGGCATAGTTGCAAGGGTGGACATCGAAATGTTGATCACAACATTCATGTGACTCATGCTCGATCTTTCGATCTTCACGTGTTTCGAGGCTATGTCTGTACATACTAGGCTCGCCAATTAAACCTTAGTGATTTGCTTGTGCAACGTGGCTTACACCCACGGTATGTGAACGCAGATACGTCTGACACCTGATCGTCACGGCCTGCCTCGTAACGGAGAACTTTCGGTGGTGCACACTAAGGGAGAACACAATTTTGGTATTTTATTAAGGGATCATCCTATTATGGCTACTGTCATATATCTAGTATATATAAGCAATCAATAGGATATACACACAACAATACAATATCAAATAATGAAATGAAGTGCAATATGACATGGTCTTGCACCTTGATCTCCATGGCGTGCCCCGGCAGGGTTCCGAGTCCACGGCGCCTCCTTTTGCCTTCTTTAAGTTGAACAATTCATAACACTTATCGTAACCATGTCATATAAAATGCCTCTGCAAAACAAAGTTAGACATTTCTACCTTCTTTATGTTTTACAAGTTTTATGTGGCTTCTAAGGCTTTCGTAAGAGAACTGTTTCTTATCTACGAACATCAACCACAACATCGATCAAACAATTGTATGTTTTATATCCCTTTCGGGCCCTCCATTGAAAATGCTAAGCCATCTAAAGAGAGAGAGACAGACACCCGCTAGCCGCATATATGGTACAAGCCATATGTTAGTTGCAGAACTAGTCTCGCGTAAGCGTACGCGTAAGGTCGGTCTGGGCCGCTTCATCAACTCGATGCCGACAACAGTAGCAAGTGCACGTGAGAGCATTGACGGAGCTCCGTTGGGGCCTAACTGGGCCGTGGCCCGCCCAGGATTTTAGCCAAACCCTGCCTATTTGCACTAGCAGACCAGCAAAGCACTATAAAAAGGCTAGTATTTCTCCTAGCAAACACAACCCACGATCAAGCCTGCTAGCCAAATTGCCCAAAGCGCTAAACTGCTGGTCCTTTTCATTGGTTGGCTAGCTCGAAGCCTTCCGATGCCCAAAAAAATCTACTGTCACTTTAACCAGCCCCGCCCAGAAATTCTTACGTAGCTCCGCCACTGCATGAGAGGGTAACAATTATAAGATCCATGCACACATTTAACATGTGTTCTAATCGTACCAGCAAAACTACGCATAGATTGGCTCTGATACCACTGAAGGGGTTCATAGTAAAAAACAATAATTTTTCTAACTTACGCACGCCAAAAAACTTAGCCAAGGATCTATCTATCTAGTAATGCTGTAACGGAGAAGATATCGGTAACATACCCTTGTAGACCGATAGCGGGGATTACGCTCCCACAACAAGCGTTGTCGATGAAGACGACGTAGCCGACCTCGAGGTCACAAAAAACTTGGCGCGACGAAGACGAAGGGGAAGGTGGCGCGACGATGACGCCCTGGTGCCTTGAGTGAGGCGCCTCCGAGTACTCGCACACGTGCGGAGCTTGATGATGACTTCTGGGCTCTCCGATCCAGTCAAGATTGCCGAAGTAGAACTTTTGGGTGGAATCCCGCAGCACGACGGTGTACTGCGGTATAGCTTTCTCACGTTTGTGCAGTCCTTACAGGGGACCACACTCTACGGGAGGTGGAGAGAGAGAGAGAGGAAGTGGGCGGAGGGGCATCCTCGGCCGACGGGAATTAATTCCTTGAATTATTGTGTATTAAAACAATTAATATGCCAGTCTATTTATTAGGGGAGACGGGGTGTCCCTCTCCCTTGCTCCCCCATGTGAGACTAAACAAAGGGGAGGAGGAGGGGGTGGTGCGCCGGCCTCCTAGGACCAGCCGTGGTGGCCATGGGCCCCATGGCCCAGCCGCACCACCTCCCCATGGAGGTCGGCCCCCATGTGGGCCTTTCCCTCCGGGGGTTGGCCCATTTAGGTGTGCTGCCCCAATTTTCCCTTTTATTTAATATCAAATTAATATTAAATATATATAATTCATAATTAAATATATTTACATATTATTTAATCTCTCGTGCCTCCGTGACAACTTCTCGACCACTCCGAACTTTCCTTGGTCTTCCCCGGAACCCTTCCGATTTCACCGGAGCCTTTTCGGTTCATTCTCTCTCTCTATTTCTATTATTCTGATAATTCCAAAATGATCTCTAAGTGTCGTAAAGACCTTAAGTGTGTTACCCTATGGTTCGGGAAATACTCCAGACATGGTCGAGCCCCTCGCTCGCCAATGACCGTCAGGGAGACCT
The DNA here is from genome assembly GCA_947311845.1 of Poa pratensis. Taxonomy (NCBI): domain Eukaryota; kingdom Viridiplantae; phylum Streptophyta; class Magnoliopsida; order Poales; family Poaceae; genus Poa; species Poa pratensis. Next base: position 47,190,851 of record CAMZMU010000069.1, read on the forward strand.
GGATGGCTATGACGGTCCCTGTGCATTCCAGAATAATCGTCGTTGAACCGTTAACATGATATTCATTCCTTTTGTTCTTTCGATACTACCCTTGTCCGAGATATGATTGTGAACATCCTATGCTTTGTTTTATCTCGTTACTGACAAGGGCTACTTAACTCGTACTATGATATTACATCTCCAATGACCTAGTCATACACTGCGCAGCTTTATAGATGTAATCTCACCGAGTGGGCCCAGAGTATCTTTCCATCAAGCGGATGAACAAATCCCGCTCTTGATCCATAGGCCTCAACATACCCCTTTTGAATACCCAAGTGTCCTACCTTTATAGTCACCCATTTTTGGACTGACGTTTGATGCACTCAAAGTACCCTCCGGAGGCAGCGATTAATATGATCTCACAGTCTAAGGAATAAGCTACCATATTACTTTCCTATTGCAATAATGAACTTCGTGTCACGATACTTTTGCAATACATTGTTGGGTATGTCCATCATTTTATTCCACTAATAAAATGACCTCATCATCAACTATATAAATATCCATGATGGGGAATTCTCGATCATCAGTTGACTAATAAACTAGTTTATATAGAGGCTTACAAGGGACTCTAGTTTGTTTATATACCACACGTGTATTAACAATTCCTATTAATACAGTTATAGTATGGTATAAAACTTATTATAAACTTAATGAGATAATGCAATAAATACGTAATATTTATTTGCCTCTAGGGCATATCTCCTTCAGATTGGAACACGGCGATGTCCGGAGGTCCATGGCTGTTTCGGAATAAGGCAGTAATATTAGTAGAATACGATGGATTCACGAACCCAAAAGCCATGGTCTTAGACAAGCTCGCAATCTGGGCGAGAGTTCTGAAGTTGCCAGACAATTACCTCAATGAAGTTGTGATCAAGGGGATGTGTAGGAAGATGGGGCAAATTTCGGAAGTGCAAACTACGCTACCGGCTGGTTATGCTGGTGCCTTTGTTCGAGTGAGAGCTCACTTGGACGTGAATTAGAAACTGGAGAGGTTTGTCTCCATTACAAGAGCGGGGAAGAAGGACTGGTATCAAGTGAAGTACGAAAAGTTGCCAACGTTTTGCAATAAGTGTGGGCTGATAGGGCATTGGTATGAGGAGTGTGGAGATGGTGAACATGATGGAACAAAATTTGAGTGGGGAGACTTTATTTTAGATGATGAATGGAGAAGCCGAGGTGTAGCTGGCCATGGTGCGGGCAGAGGCAATGGCAGAGGTCGAAGTGGAGGCGGAGCAACATTTGGAAGAGGTTTTGCAAGGGGTTTTGGACATGACCTTGGCCGACATAAAAATAGTGAAGGGGGAGATTTATATGATGGAAAGGGGAGCTGGAGGTGGAATGCCTCGAGCGGTTCTAAGGAGTACTCTAATGGGCTATTTATTCCAGAAGGAAAGGATGAGCAGTCCAATGATTTAATCATGTCGGAAAAGACACCATCGGCAAGGAAACGCTTGGCAATGAACTCGAATGCAGAAAATGGGGGTGAGAACCTAGTTGGGGTTATGGTGCCTGTGGGGACGCCCTCCCAGCTGGACAATATGGAGGGTTTATCTGATGGGAACATAAATAAAAGCTCGGATTCCGCGGAGTCACCGCAAAAGAGCTTGAATAAGAAAAAGCTTAAGGCAACTAGTGGTGAGGCAGTGGACAAGTCTGGCATTAGTAACACGTTTATTGGATCGGCGGCATCCCTAGGGGATGATCGCCGGGAGCAATGAATATTCTATGCTTGAACTGTCGGGGTTGTGGGCGGCCCGAGACAATTCGTGAGGTTAGTGAACTGACTAGGTTGCTACACCCTGGTCTGGTCTTTCTCTCGGAGACCAAGATGTCGGATAAGAGAGCTCAGGAGTTGAGATGGAGATTCGGTTTTACTAATGCATTCGGTGTGAAGGCTGTTGGCTTGAGTGGAGGGCTGTGTCTATATTGGAACAATGACTCGAAAGTGTCGCTTAAATCCTTCAGTAACTCACACATAGATGTCTTGGTCCAGAACGATAGCCTAGGAGAGGTGGAGTGGTGGTTCACAGGTTTCTACGGTGACCCGGCGAGATCAAGGAGGAAAAGGAGCTGGGAGTTATTGAAATATATGAGGAGGGAGTTTAATAACCTGTGGATATGTGCAGGTGATTTCAATGAGATATTATATGCTACTGAACAAATGGCTGGCAATGAGAGAGAGGAATGGAAGATGGAAGGGTTTAGGGACGCTATAGAACAGTGCCGTTTTGATGATTTGGGCTACTACGGGCTGCCGTATACGTGGGATAATAGGCAAGATGGAGACCGCAATATCAAGGTCAGGCTTGACCGAGCACTGGGAGACGATAAATTTGCAGAATGCTTCAATACGGTCGTCAACCATATTCAGTGCACCGAGTCGGATCACTGTGCGCTGAAGATCTCCGTCAGAAGGTCGGACTGGATTGACGAGGGGGTGGATGGAAAACCTTTCAGATTTGAAAATACCTGGACTAGGCATGAGAGGTATAATCAGATGGTGGAGGATGCATGGCAACCGGACGTACAGAACCTGCAAGGTGTGTTTGACGCTTTGGGTGCTGTACGACAGAGGTTGCAAATGTGGAGTAAATTGGAATTTGGATCAGTAAGGAAACAATTAAAAAACATGCGAGAACGACTTGAGCGAGTACGCGGAAACTCCTTGTGTACTGGGCCATCTAGAGAAGAGAGGGTTCTTATGAACAAAATTTCTGAGCTGCTGTCAAGAGAAGAGTCGATTGCTCGACAGCGTTCATGAGCACAATGGCTAAAAGAAGGTGATCGTAACACAACTTTTTTCATGCCAAGGCGAAGGAGAGATCCAGAATTAATAAAATAAAATCCTTAAGCAGAACCGATGGGTCGGTGGTGACATCTCAAGGTGAGATGGAGACGGAAGCTGCCAACTTCTACCGCAATTTGTTTACAGCACAAGATCTAACAGATCCAGAGCTGGTCGCTCGGTGGGTAACTCCGAAGGTCGATGAATTTATGAATGAACGTCTTTGTGCTCCTATTACTAATGAAGAGGTGGAGCAAGCTTTATTTATGATGCACCCGGATAAATCGCCGGGTCCAGATGGTTTTACCGCTGGCTTTTATATCCGTCACTAGAACTTGTTGAAGAACAATGTTTGTGAGGCGGTGAGGCATTTCTTGAGTGGCGGTGACATGTCCGAGTTGATGAACTCTTACAGTTCTAGTCCTTATTCTCAAGGTAAAAAACCTCAAGAATTGACACAATATCGGCCAATTTCGTTGTGCAATGTTTTATATAAATAGCCTCGAAGGTGCTAGCTCTGAGAATGCGGGCTTTCCTTGAGGATATTATTTCAGAAAAACAAAGCGCCTTTGTCCCAGGGCGGTTAATTACTGATAATGTCTTATTGGCTTATGAGAGTATCCATTACCTGAAAAGGAAGAAAGGTAAGGCAGGGCACGTGCGGTTAAACTGGATATGGCAAAAGCATATGACAAAGTAGAGTGGTCATATTTGAGAGCTATTATGGCTAAGCTGGGCTTTGCAAATGAGTGGATTAACTGAGTTATGTACCGTGTGGAGACTGTTTCCTTCTCGGTTAGAGTCAACGACAATTATTCCGAAATCTTCAAGCTTTCAAGGGGTATAAGACAAGGCGACCCCATCTCGCCTTATCTGTTTCTTTTATGTGGAGAAGGATTTTCATGTATGCTCAAGAATTATGGTCCGGCTACTTGTCCAGGGGGTTCGAGTAGGAATTCACTGTCCGTGGATTTCTCATTTATTGTTTGCCGACGATTGTATGGTGTTTACTCAGGCAACAGCGGAGGGTGCAGGTAGACTCCATGCAGTTCTGGAGGACTATCGGATTGGTTCAGGCCAAATGGTCATTAAACATAAATCGGCAATATTCTTTAGTGCCAATGCGGATGATAATATGAAGGTAGCTGTTCATCAAGGTATGGATATACCGACTGAAGCATTGGTGGAAAAATTCTTAGGCCTCCCTACGGCCCTTGGGAGATCCGCAGATGAACAATTTGAGCATATTGTGGCAACCATTAAAAAGCTTGTGACGGGTTGGGCGCCTAAACTGCTGAATAGTGCAGGACGTGAGGTCCTTATCAAATCCATTTGTCAAGCCATACCGACATATTCGATGAGCTGTTTTAAATTGTCGAAGAAAATGTGCAAAAAAATCACGTCAGTGGTGGCACGTTTTTGATGGGGAGGAGATGAGAATAAAAGGAAAATTCATTGGGTGAAGTGGAGTGATTTAACCTCACCCAAAGGATGGGGTGGTATGGGTTTCAAAGATTTTATCCTCTTTAACAAAGCAATGTTAGCGAAACAAGGATGGCGGTTGCTTTATAAACCTGAGTCATTATGCGCAAGAGTGCTCAAGGGCGAATACTATCATGATAGTAATTTTATGTCAGTAGGAAATAGGAGGAACGCTTCACACACTTGGAGGGCCATTCTTTTTGGTCGAGAAGCTTTAAGCCTGGGCCTTATTAAACGAATAGGAGATGGTAGTACCACTCGGATTTGTGAGGAGCCTTGGATTCCTTCTAACCCAATGCTAAGACCATTGTCAGACCAGCCAATACGGAGGTCACCTTGGTAGAAGAACTGATGGACCCGGTTACTGGTGCTTGGAAGGAAGATATAGTGGCAGCTAATTTCGCATCTGTGGATGCGAGGGCTATCTTAAGTATACCGCTCGGGAGACTTGATGATGACATGTGGGCCTGGCACCTTCAGAAACATGGTTTTTTTTCCGTCTGTTCGGCATACAAGGCTCTTTTACAAGCTTTTGCTAATCACAACCTCGCGACGCCCTTTGGACTATATATTGCCTCCGCGCGGTTTGAGCTGGGCCGCGCCGTGGGGTGTTGTGGCCACCTCGTGCACCGCCTCGCGACGCCCTTTGGACTATATATTGCCTCCGCGGTGAAAACCCTAAAAGAACCAACGATTTCTCCAGAAGAGTTCCGTAGCTCCGCCGCCACCAAAAACCAAGTTTCGGGGGTCAGATGTTCCTGTTCCGGCACCCTGCCGGACGGGGATTGACCCTCGGAGCCTTCTCCATCGACGCCACCGCCTCCATCATGCTCCGTGAGTAGTTCCCCCATGGACTACGGGTTATAGCTGTAGCTAGTTGGTACTCTCTCTCCCATGTACTTCAATACAATGATCTCATGAGCTGCCTTACATGATTGAGATCCATCTGATGTAATCGGTGTTGTGTTTGTTGGGATCCGATGAATTGTTACATTATGATCAGTCTATCTATTAAAGTTTGTGATGTTATTGTTGCTGCAATCTTGTTGTGTTTAATGCTTGTCACTAGTGCACGAGTGGCATGATATTAGATTTAAGCTCTACAATTATTGCTTAGATTGTATCTACAAGTTGTTTGCACACGTCCTTGTCCGGAACCCGAGGCCCCAGAGTGACAGCAACTGGGATAACTGGAGGGGATGGTTTTGACATGAGGATCACATGTTTTCACTAAGTGCTAATGCTTTGCTCCGGTGCTCTATTAAAAGGAGCATCTTAATTACCAGTAGTTTCCCTTGAGGCCCCGCTGCAAACGGGCTGGTAGGACAAAAGATGGTATGCAAGTTTCTCATTGCGAGCACGTATGACTATATATGGAAAACATGCCTACGTATGATTAATATACTGGATGTTCTGTCTTAATGCTATCATAATTCTGTCAATTGACCAACTGTAATTTGTTCACCCAACACTTGTTATTGGAGAGTTACCACTAGTGTAGATAGCTGGGAACCCTGGTCCATCTGTAATCATCATTGCTTTACCGTCAACTCCACGCATGCAACTATTTTCTGGTGCCATTGCTTCTGTGTTACTGTTACTATTGCTCTCATATTACTGCTACTTTCACATCACCCATGTTACTAGTGCTTTTCCAGGTGCAGCTGAATTGACAACTCTGCTGTTAAGGCTTATAAGTGTTCTTTGTCTCCTATTGTGTCGAATCAATAAATTTGGGTTTTACTTCCCTCGAAGACTGTTGCGATCCCCTATACTTGTGGGTCATAAATACTATTTTCTGGCGCCGTTGCCGGGGACTACAAATCTTCATCATCAAATAATCCCCCGTCAAGACGCTAACGAAAATAGCATCAACTATTTTCTGGCGCCGTTGCCGGGAGCATAGCTCTACTCATAAGTTCACCTGGGGAGTACACTCTACTGTCTCTTTGTTTTTATTTTATTTTGTTTTGTGTAGTTTTATTGTGCTTAGTTTACTTTTGTTTAGTTTATTTCTATCTAGTTTATTTCTGTTTAGTTTTATTTTTCTTATATACCCGAAAATCCATAAAAATTAAAAAACCGGAAAAAAAAACTGTTGCTATGGAAGAACATGCTAGAACCTCTATGTTTATGAAAGCTAAAGAATCATATATAAAGTATAGAGAATCAAGAGAGGGTAAAATCATAAGAGGCATGTTAAAAAAGTTAAATCAAATTGCTGAAATTTTGCTTGAACGCCATGATATAAATTGTTGCTCTGAACAGGATACTAAACATCTTAAATTTCAATGTGGCTTCAGTAAAGAAGTTTTAATTATGAACTATCATTGGAATAACTATATTCATCTTGGATTTGAAGAAGTAGAACAATTTGTTTTACTTATGGGAGCTTCTGAAATAGATTCATTCATGGCTAAAAATTATGAAACTTGTGTTGCTTGTAATAAACTTAAAGAAACGGTCTCTTTTATCCTTGATTATTGCCTAGAAAATTTCAGCAATAATTGTTATATCATTGATTATAAAGGGAGACTCATTCATGCACAAGAATGTACTCACAATTTGCAGGAACCTGTGGAAGAAGAAACTGCTGAAGCTGAAAGCTCATTGGATGAAAAAAGGAGGAGAGTGATGAACAAAAGAAGGAAGAATGGATTAGCTACCCATGCCTACCTTCTAATGAGAGTAACTCTTCATCTCTTACACTATTTGATTGCCCTCCATGCTTACCAAAGGAGAATGAATGTTATGTTCCTGTGGATTCTCTTGAAGTATTCCCTATGAGAAAAACTTGTGGAAATGATTATGCTACTGTTATTTATGATAATCCATGCTATTTTGATAAATCTTATGATAATCCTTTATTTGTGCGTAATTTCGAAATGCATGGTAATGAGAAAGTTTGTTTAGAAAATGTTTATGATAAAGCTCTAGATGATGGTCCTATATTGCTTGATAATATTATGTATTCTACTAATGAAAATGGGATTGGAGAGGTCTTGACTTTATCTAGATGGAGTCCCATACCTCTTGAGAATGATCAATCATCTTGTTATAAAATTGTTAAAAGTGGGTTTGAAAGTTTTAATCCCATTATTTTTGAGCTTGATAAAAATTATGTGTTTGTAGATCATGAAAAGCATGCTTTATGTGATATTATATTGTTGAGTTTGTTCATGATGCTACTGAAAATTATTATGAGAGAGGAAAATATGGTTGTAGAAATTTTCATGGTACTAAAACACCTCTCTATATGCTGAAAGTTTTGAAGTTACTCTTGTTTTATCTTCCTATGCTTGTCACTTTGTTCTTTATGAATTTATTTGTGTACAAGATTCCTATGCATAGGAAGTGGGTTAGACTTAAATGTGTTTCGAATTTGCTTCTTGATGCTCCTTTTGCTTCATTTTCTATTTTTATGTGAGCATCATTAAAACTATCAAGCCTAGCTAAAAGGCATTAAAGAAAAGCGCTTATGGGAGACAACCCATTGTTTTATTTCTGCAATTTTTCTTTATTTGAGTCAAGGTTTTGTTTACTTCTGTAAAATCCTTTGTATCTTTATTTTTGCATTGTTGTGCCAAGAGAGTCTCTAATGATTAGATGATGCTAGATTTGGATTTCTGCGCAGGAACAGATTTCTGCTGTTCACCGTTTCACTTTTCTAAAATCACCAGAAAATCTTTTAAATCTGCAAATTTTTGTGCGTGATCCTCAGATATGTACGCATCTTTCATTAGTTTCGAGTTTTCTGATTTGAGCAACGGAAGTGCCTCGGAAAAATTCATCTTTACTGGCTGTTCTGTTTTGACAGATTCTGTCTCTGTTTTTTGCATTGTCTCTTGTGGGCTTTAAGCAAGGCTCTCTAGACGTGGAGGGTTGTAGCTAATGTTTTATTGAGTTCTTGCAATGTGTCACAACAGAACCAAAGTGGATTAAAGTTTTTGAGTACTAACCCCTCTAATGAAGTTTATGAGAAGTTTGATGTGGCGGAAGTTTTCAAGGGTCAAGAGGGAAGAGTGATATAATAGGATGAAGAAGAGTGAAGAGCTTAAGCTTAAGCTTGGGGAGGCTCCCATGGATCTCCCCAGCATATTTCAAGAAGACTCAAGCGTCTAAGCTTGGGGATGCCCAAGGCATCCCCTTCTTCATCGTCAAAATTATCAGGTCATCTCTAGTGAAACTATATTTTAATTCTTTCACATCATATGTGTTGTTCTTGGAGCGTCTGTGTGCTTTTATTTTCAGTATGTTATTTTTATTCTCTGATCATATCAATGTCGGATCCTATCTATCTTGTTTGGGAGAGAGCACGCTCCGCTTTTTCATAGAATACTCTTGTTCTTCACTTATATCTATTGAGTATTCAGTTTTCGCACTGTTTAGCTTCTAGCTCTTGTTTTCATATCTCTTATTCAGAGCTATTTGTTTTTTAAAGAAAGTACTCTCTTGCTTCACTTATAATTGTTTGGAGAGTTTATGTTGAAATAAGTTGATTGGTGTTTGGTTGGAACAGAAAATGCTGCATGTGGTAGATGGTATAATGGAAAAAGCTTACATATTCTTGTAGATCACTGTATTGGATAATTTGATACTTGTCAATTGTTTTGAGTTATCAAGTAGTTCATGTTTAAGCTTTTGTATCATGTAGTTAAAACCTATTAATGAAGAACTACCGTAAAGCTCGTTGAAATTTGGTTTGCATGATTGGTATCTCTAAGGTCTAGATATTTTCTAGTAAAAGGGTTTGGTTAACAAGGAAGACAGTGTAGAGTCTTATAATGCTTGCAATATGTTTTCATATAAGTCTTGCTGTGTCGGTTGATATCCTGTGTTTGCTTCAAATAACCTTGCTAGCCTAAACTCTGTACTGAGAGGAATGCTTCTCGTGCATCCAAAACCTTGAGCCAAAATCCATGCCATCTGTGTCCACCATAACTACCTATATGTGGTATTTCCTTGCCACTCCAAGTAAATTTTTCATGTGCTACCTTTAAACTATTCAAAAATTATTACTCCTTTTTGTGTCAATGTTTACCAAGCTCATGAGGACGGGGTGGATGTCTTTATGTCAACTGTCAAACAGACTTTACCACCGGACTAGCGGCATATACATCCGCTTATCCATTAATTTTGCAAAAAGAGCTGGCAAATGGGGTGCCCAGTCCCAATTAATTACAACTTTAACCGCTTAATTCTCTTCACATTTTTGCCCTGATTTATCAGTCAAGCAATGACAAACAGTGAAATATCTGCATGTGTAAACAAAAGAGAAGAGGGATGATCTGCCTTGCTGGTAGAAATAACGTCCTTCATGGGAGCCGCTCTTAAAAGTCTGGTTGGCAGGGGTCATATTGTACTTTTCCATTTTCTGATTCGTTGACAATTAACAAACACCTCCCAAAACTTATTTTTACTCTCTATATGATTTCAAAAACTTAAAAAGCTCTAGCACATGATTTAATCCCTGCTTCCCTCTGCGAAGGGCCTTTCTTTTACTTTTATGTTGAGTCAGTTTTCCTACTTCTTTCTATCTCAGAAGCAAACACTAGTGTCAACTTTGGTGCAACAATTTTTATATGCTTGTATATTGCACTTATTATATTGCTTTGTGTTGACAAATATCCATGAGATATATATGTTGAAAGTTGAAAGCAATTGCTGAAGCTTAAATCTTCCTTTGTGTTGGTTAAATACCTTTTACTTAGAATCTATTGCTTTATGAGTTAACTCTTATGCAAAACTCTTTGATGCTTGTCTCGAAAGTACTATTCATGAAAAGTTTTTTGCTTATATGATTCAGTTGTTTGCTCATTATCTACTTGCTAGCAAACTATAGACCATTGACCTGGATCACTTCATTCATAACATGTGCTTTACAATACTATTTGATCAAGATTATGTTGGTAGCATGTCACTTCAAAAATTATTATTGTTTTATCGTTTACCTACTCGAGGACGAGTAGAACTAAGCTTGGGATGCTTGATACGTCTCAAACGTATCTATAATTTTGATGTTTCATGCTTGTTTTATATCAATGTCACATGTTTTATATACACTTTATATCATATTATGACATTTATTGGAATAACCTACTAATAAGATGCCACAGTGCCAGTTTTTGTTTATTATGTCTGTGCACTGCAGAAAAGGTCCAAAAATCAAAGTGCTCAGAAAAATCTGAAAAATTACAGAAATTCTAAAACGCGAGAAGACTCCGGGAGCCAGAAGGACAAGTCTGGGGGAGGCCCACAGCCTCCACACCATGCCCCCGCGCGGTTTGGGCTGGGCCGCGCCGTGGGGTGGTGTGGCCACCTCGTGCACAGCCTCGCGACGCCCTTTGGACTATATATTGCCTCCGCGGTGAAAACCCTAAAAGAATCGACGATTTCTCCAGAAGAGTTCCGTAGATCCGCCGCCACCAAAAACCAAGTTTCGGGGGTCAGAAGTTCCTGTTCCGGCACCCTGCCGGACGGGGATTGACCCCCGGAGCCTTCTCCATCAACGCCACCGCCTCCATCATGCTCCGTGAGTAGTTCCCCCATGGACTACAGGTTCTAGCTGTAGCTAGTTGGTACTCTCTCTCCCATGTACTTCAATACAATGATCTCTTGAGCTGCCTTACATGATTGAGATCCATCTGATGTAATCGGTGTTGTGTTTGTTGGGATCCGATGAATTGTTACATTATGATCAGTCTATCTATTAAAGTTTGTGAAGTTATTGTTGCTGCAATCTTGTAGTGTTTAATGCTTGTCACTAGTGCACGAGTGGCATGATCTTAGATTTAAGCTCTATAATTATTGCTTAGATTGTATCTACAAGTTGTTTGCACATGTCCTTGTCCGGAACCCGAGGCCCCAGAGTGACAGCAACTGGGATAACTGGAGGGGATGGTTTTGACATGAGGATCACATGTTTTCACTAAGTGCTAATGCTTTGCTCCGGTGCTCTATTAAAAGGAGCACCTTAATTACCAGTAGTTTCCCTTGAGGCCCCGCTGCAAACGGGCTGGTAGGATAAAATATGTTATGCAAGTTTCTCATTGCGAGCACGTATGACTATATATGGAAAACATGCCTACGTATGATTAATAGACTGGATGGTCTGTCTTAATGCTATAATAATTCTGTCAATTGCCCAACTGTAATTTGTTCACCCAACACTTGTTATTGGAGAGTTACCACTAGTGTAGATAGCTGGGAACCCCGGTCCATCTGTAATCATCATTGCTTTACCATCAACTCCATGCATGCAACTATTTTCTGGTGCCATTGCTTCTGTGTTACTGTTACTATTGCTCTCATATTACTGCTGCTTTCACATCACCCCTGTTACTAGTGCTTTTCCAGGTGCAGCTGAATTGACAACTCCGCTGTTAAGGCTTATAAGTATTCTTTGTCTCCCTTGTGTCGAATCAATAAATTTGGGTTTTACTTCCCTCGAAGACTGTTGCGATTCCCGATACTTTTGGGTCATCACTGAGTACTTTACTAGTTGCAGTTTTGTACTATGGTTAATGTTGGATGACTGTATGTTGGACCCTATGGCCGGTTACTGCTACAAATTTGAATTGTGCTATGCGATTATGAAGTGATGATGTACTATTTCTAGAATTGATCTTACATAAGCAAGACTCCCTCTCTTGGTGATTCTTGCTTGTTTGTTTGAAATACCTTCGGTGATTATTGTGTCCTGTACAATACGTATTCTTAGCTAATGTGGCAACCTGTACTGGATCCATTGGTGTACTTGTGTCACGAGCTTTACGAGTATTTATAATTATTTCATAATGGTTCGAACCTTACTAACCATTGGTTAACCCTTTCTAACCTAATTAACCAAACTAGTCGTTAACCCGTGCACCTGCACGGGCTAGTATTTAACACACATATTAATATTCAATATTATATAGTAACTTTTTACTTTCAAAAAATATACTCATGGTTGGTAGAGTAAACTACTCAATCACGTATAAGAACGTGCTACATGATATTTTATTCTAAACTTACTTATACGATACATCAAGCTTATAAATAGCTAATAGCAGTAATGAAGAGAAAGTTGTCAAAAGTCACCAAATTGTCTATATATCTTCTACTGCAGAGGGTTTAGGTTTTCTCTCATCGAAGTCAATAAGAGTCCTCCATGACGTTTTTTTTAGGTCCTCCGTGACGACTAAGAGTGTGCTTGCGTCTTTTGATGCAGATGCCCTAGCTTTAGGTATAACTGGTGAGTTAATTCTTACAAAAGTAACTTGGATGCACGCAAACTATCTTAATGGTACTTTCTACTGTTTGTCAATGGTTTAATGTTTACATGATTTATTTCTTATACTCAAGCATGAGAGATTACAATTCCTTTAATACCATTGGACACATGCGTCCTGTAAGAAAAACTTAGGAATCTTTTCTACTTTCAGAGGTGCATTTACATGATTTATTTCTTATCCTCAACCTCAAGCATGAGAGGTTATAATTCCTTTAATATCATTGGACAAATGCCTTGTAAGAGAAAGTTAAAATAATAATTATGATGTTACTCCCTTTTTTCTACTCTTAGAGTGCATTGCGCAGATCAAGTTATACTCATGATAAGGCTTTGGCTTCTCTGTCCCTGAAGTGGCAGGCACCGCGTGAGGCTGGCTTCACAGAGCAGCGCACACTGCCCTCTTCCAACGGTGGAAGGATAACAGGCCGCTGCAACATGGTCTGCTCTGGCTCAGGCTCCTTTCATAACAAACCACCATCTTTCTTGAAAAGCTGTCAAAACAAAGTTATACTCCTGATAGGAGAAAAAAGATTGAAAGAGTATTTTCTTACATAAATCATGAATATAAATTTACCTCTTGGTTTGAGATCATCTCTGTTCTTCATAACAAACCTGCTCATGTAAGGCGAGCTAACCTTGGAAAATAGGCTCATGTAGGCGAGCTAACCTTGCATAACAAACCTGATCATAACGAATACAACTAATTATGCAAGAAAAAACCATAAATAAGGACATGCCAGTGAGTCTAGCATACTTTGACAGAGGAAATTCGTTGGTCAACCCTGAAACATGCCCTCAAGGATAAGTTCGAACAACTCTTTGCATCCATAACTACAGAAAAACAGTTGTATGCCATGCATACATAACACTTGGTTGAAGCCCAAAAAGAGACTGGGCAACGTTATTCCCTAGTGTTACGCTTGGCAAAGAGGGCTCCGCTTAAGCATCAAAGGAACTATACGGTTCTTATGCTTGGGATCCGAAAAAATTGATTCTACAGACAATTAAACTCCTTGGACTGCAAACCTTATGTGCACAAAACTAAATTTATCTCTCTAGTTGGATCTGCAGAACATAAATCCAACGGATGATTAGTTTTAGTTAGTTCTCGATCTAATAAGATACTGGCGGAGAACAATAACAAAAGTTTCAAATAAACATATCTAATAAGCTGTAAAACAACATAATTTTTGCTAGAGAACCTAAAGTTAATTAGTACACAGTCCAGAACGCTCATAAAACAAATCAGGAACAAACACTTCTATGTGAATATTTCGTGCTTGGAAAAGACATAGCTAATAACCCAGGAATTAAATTCGTCGTCCGTCGGCTTCGTCGCTGCTGCCGATCCCCGGCTGGCTACAACTCCCCGAAAAGTAATCTCATGGGTTCAGCTAATGGATGTTGCTACACGTCGAGCTTCCGGCACATATCGATTAGCCCGTCTAGCTAGCATTGTACATAGCACCAGATCGATCAGTGGATCAATCAGGCCAGCTTATGATTTGCAACTACATAAGAAGTTATGAACTTTGTGATTCGCACAATAGAAACAGAACACACCCTCTCTGAAATTAATGTGCACGTGTAGAGATTATACTTCCACTACTTCTTCCAGATCTGAATCTTAGCTGCCTATATAGTAGTATATTTTGTCGTGGATGAAAAAAAATACTTTTGTACAATTCAAAGATATGATAACTTCAAACCAAATTGAATTTGGGATTTCATGCCACATGTTAAATCTGTCATCCTGTCATTATCAACCAATTTAAGTACCTTCCGTGAATGTATTTTTATTTCGTCCCAAGAAGTTTGCAGTAAGAGAGAGGCCATACCAAGAGAAGAGGAGCCTATTTCAGAAGAAGTGCAACATCAAATAGAAGAGAGAGATCTCAGTCAAAGTCTGTTTTGGACTGAGACAACATTAAAACTGCAAAAAGGGAATCGTGGAGAAGTAATTATTTTTTCACTTACGGGGTTGGATCACTAAGAGGTATTGAGGAGAGACGATAATCTAGAGAAACAAACAAAGCATATTCAGCAGTACTGACGACATAGCACACCACCGGAACAGCCGTTACCATCGGTTATGAAGACTTGCTCCTGGATTTTGTAGACTATGCAATAATACACCGAAGAAAATTTGAATATAAAAATGAAATATATTACTGAATCCCTTATATGGAGGTTACTCTTGATGCAAGTATCCATCAAACTACCTAAGTTATATTTGAAACAAAACTAAGCTTCTAGCAGTACAAAACCATTAGAACTTACAGAACCCAACAAACCTGATGGTACGTACAGATCGCTATCAGTGATCAAATTTAGAGCACCCCATTAATGTGCTATTAGATGCCAAGTCATTAACTTGTTGCAGAAGTATCAGGATACAAACGTATCTAGCATGGTCTCTTACAGAACCCAAGAAATTTCAAAATTGATTATGACTTAAATTTATCTTCGGTCCTAATAAATGCCTCATAATCCTAAAATAGAAAAGATAATTTGAAGAGTATATGCTCCTATATTGTAACTTTAACATTGCAGAAAACGCACGCCTACAATATTGCAGCATATGAAGGTTTATAAAAATTGGCTGCAAGCAAAAATCTTAGCACTGCATATCATATTGCATCCAAGGCTTGCATATCAGAAATATGGCATTATTGACGAAATTACCTTTCTATGGATCCGAGTCTGCATCAATTTCTTGTGTTTTTTTGTCGATCCCGAGTGGTAAAAGTTACTGACAGCTCAACAGCCTTGCTGCTTTCAGATCAACGCAACAAAGGGTAAAATAGAAAGCATAACTATGTGGACGTGATCTATTTGCTTGGACGTAAGACTGTAAGGCGAGCCAAGAAGAGGTGATCCAGCCAAACCTGCAACAGATTGTCATGCCATCTTTGCGTTGGGATGGCGCCTGTGGTAAACAATCTGCTATTGCAGAGAACTCGAGGCGTCGCAGCGCCCGGGGACTGAGTGGAGAGGCGACGACAGATCCAGCAGAGCCGTGCTGAGAGGCGGTGACGTTGGCGGCAGGAGGGAAGACGGCAGATCAAGCAGCACCATCAAGGGCAGTAGTCAGCTTTGTAAAGGACGCCATTGGCGATAGTCAGCAGGTCACAGCTCACAGATTCCATAGATGAATTAACTGGAGGCAGTTCAGTACGTGCATACCACTCCATGGCTGCAAAGATCAAAATCGGCCATACTCGCTAGATTGAGGAGAATGCAAGAATTTTTGGAGAAGAGATGAGAATTAATTAGGGATACCTAGAACTCACACGGTGTGACGTGGGATCAAACCCCTTGACGACAACTGTGGTTTTAGATGCGGCAGGATATCAAGGAAGCGTCGCTGGATCCGATTGAACATTCGCCATGGTTGGAGGGCCAATGAAGTTGTGGAGGTCTCCATCACAGGCGGCGCGCCGGCGGCCGGCGGCAATGGTCGAATATCTCTACTATATAATATAGCTAGATGTGATGGGTGGTACGTTTTTTAGTTTCCCAATTTACCCCTGCATTGGTAGGTTATTTACAGACAATTGCCACCGCCAAGTGATATGTCGGGTAGTTTTACGTTTTACCCCCTCGGGAAAGTGCATATGAACCCGCGGTCCTTTTCCGTCGACAGCCTTATCCTTCCTCACGACCGGGTGGAGGGCGAGGTACCGTCACCGACGACGAGAACGGAGGAAGCGCGGCCGCTCGAGCCCAGCGCCGCCGGCCACGCCTCCAGCACCGACGCGAGCGCCGCGCTGTCCGCGAAGCTGAGCGTGGACGTCGGCGAGTCGAGGCCGTGCGCGGCGGCGTGGTGCGGCAGCTACTGCGCCGATGTGGAGTTGCTGGACGCGGACGCGGCGAGCGCGCGCAGCTTGGCCTCGCGGGCCAGGCGCGCCTTGGCCTCGAGCCGCGCGCTCTCCCACTGCGCCGTGTGGCTGAGGTGCGCCGCGGCCTTGGTGTGCTGCGCGCCGGCCGCCCCCTCGGCGCCGCTGCCCGCGCCGTGCACGTCGGACCTCGGCTTGTGCGTGACTGGGTCGATGCCCATCTTGGCCAGCCGCTTCTTGAGGTGCGTGTTCCAGTAGTTCTTGATCTCGTTGTCGATGCGCTTCGGCAGGTGCGTGGCGATCGCCGACCACCTGCATACAACAACAACGTCGATCGACGAACGGCCAAGAAAAAGAATCTCAGGCAAGAAAAAGAATCTCAGGATTCACATCAAAATTAAACTTCAGCGTCAAAATAAGATCCTCTCGAACCGTAAGAAACAATAGATGCGATCGAGTAAGGAACAATAGACCACCTAAATTATGGAGAGTAAGAAACAATAGATGCAATAATCTGGGGTCGTGTTCATGTCCTTGCTCGTCATGCGCCAGACCAACTGCGCCGAGCTCATCTGACTCGATTGCCTCATCAATCATGATGAGGAAGAACGTCAATGGGAGTCACCACACTCTCTCAGTGCTACCAACCCAGGTAGAGGACATGTGTAGATATACTCTTCTTTATTACGCAATGTACTGACGAAAATTCATCGAATTATGCAAGATGTTTCCTGAACATTTGAGCTAACAAAAGCAACCTGTGAATCTGTGATACAAACCTGAATATTTTGCAATCAGAAATTGGGCCTGGGAAGGAGGCAGGGCACACACCAACACGCCAAAAGTGTGTGGGAGGCCAAAACAAACAGATTCAAGTCAAGCTTCTAAACATCAGCCAAGAGAAGCACATTCAAACTTATTGGAGAGACAAGACGGTGCTACTATTAGAATTAGGAGAACAAGAGCTGAAGCCTGAAGGTGATTCCACAAATTCAGTGTTCTATACCTTGTTTAAGTTTAAGTGTGTATTTTGTTTGATCTGTGTGTTTATAATTAGAACGGTATAATATGTGGGAAGAATATCTTGTAACCCTTGTACGCTTAATTGTCATTTTGTCAAGATGTATATGTGAAATAAAAATAATTTTCATTGTTCATATACAGCATTGTCAAAAGCTGTGTGATCCATCCATCTTATATGGAGTATACTTGACAATTGACCAGCGAGTAGCTCATCAAGTAGGACTCCTTAATTATTGATGGTTGTGTTTCAGTAACAAATTTACATAGTTTAGTGTATAGCATTTAGTTATTCTGTATCATCGGCACTGCCCTATCAGGTCCACAAAATTCGGAAAATTATCCATCGATGATGGATCCTTAGATCGGGAGTAGTAAGTGGTTAAGTGTGGTACTAGACGGAAAACAAACTTAGTTGTTGTGGCATTCTGCACTTCCTGTAAAAGCAACTGAATTCTGATTTGCTACAGTTCAATCACATGTTCATATCTTTTAGTGACACTTATTCAGATTGTTTTTTAAGTATTTAGTTGTATATAAAGTATTTCTTTTGGCATGAAACTAGATGAAGAGATTGTAGTATTTCATTTGATCCAGAATGTCTTCGTATTTGTTGTCCCGTTGCAACGCACGGGCATTTAGCTAGTTATTTTATTAGAGTCGACTATGGATGTGTATGCTTCCAGGACTCTTACCGCCTATAGCACTTACGATCTTTCCATCCTATACATAGAATTTACATCTTACGGTTATTTTTGTTGTTTTCTCCAGGATTAACGTGGTGTCTCGTATGGTGCCTCCAATTAGTAAATATAAGATGGTTAACCTATTTATCCATTTAGACAAAACGGTTATTTAGGTTCGGAACCAAAACTTAAATGGTTAACCAAATCCCACCCATCTATTGAGCCAGCTAAAAGCGTAACCCAGTTTTACGGTTTCTCTTTCAAGACACGTATTCTCCTGGAATTCGTTTTCCTGGGCTGAAAACTTAGTCCGGTGGAATACATAACTTGTCCAGCCCTATCCAACGAAACCTGATGTCTGCCGCATTGGGCAGCAGATAGCTAAGTGTCGCCCACCTATTTCTCCCAAACCACATCTCCGTTTGAGTTGATTCAAATTCCTAAATTCCCATATTTGAGAGATATATCAAATGGTATAGGTTTCAAAATTTTCCAATATAAATTCCGGGTCACACAATTTATCTCGAATTTTTCCAGAAGATTCAGAAAATGAAGAACAACACAAGTTTCATCTCGAATTTAGCTACTCGATTTTAGAGGAATTGTACGAGGAAAGTTTAGAGTTATAGAGCAAATTCACCAGACCACGAACAGTGGCGGCTAGGGTTCAACCCTTTACAATAATAGCAATGCCAAACATACGACTGGTTCTAGAATTAAAAGGCAAACACGCCATGGGAGTGGAGCCGAGCTAGAAAGCTTGCTCTTATGCTACAACGACGTCTGGATGAACTGCTACCGTCCAGATGGAGACCAATGGCTGATTGGGGATCCAAGAGAGCGAAGCGGTAAGGACCACTCTAAGCCATTGGATCGATGATCGACCGTGGATCAACAGCTGGTCGATAGAAAAGAGCAGAACTTCAGTTCAGTTCCTGACAATTCCCCCGTCTGAAGAGATGACTTGTCCTCAAGGCGTGAAGGAAGGAAAGACCTTCTAGATGAAGCTAGAGTCTTCCCTTGTAGCAGCATCTTGTGGTAGATTGACCCATTTGATTAGCCAACGCACCACTGGAACAGAGATATCACCTTGCACTCTTGGAACCAATTTCTTGTCCAATACTGTTTCAGGAGCTACAAGAATGTTTCCCTGATCATCAAGTAAGGGCAGATGTGGATTGGGGATTGCCTTTTCACCAATGCGCTTCTTTAGTTGGCTGACATGGAATGTGTGATGTAATTTACAGCCTTCAGTTAGTAGCAGCTTGTAAGAAGTGTTACCAACCCGAGAGAGATCTCTGAAGGGTCCGTAGTATTTTGAGTGCAATTTGAGGCAGTGATGTAGGCTGAGAGAAGTATGCCGATAGGGTTGCAATTTTAGGTAAACCATATCTCCAACCTGAAATTCCCTTCCTGTTCGATGCTTATCAGCAAAGTGTTTCATTCTTTCCTGTGCCTTCATCAAGTTTTCCTTAATTTGAGCTGCTATTTGATCTCTGCTAGGGTCTTGTTAAAATTGATCACCGCAATTCTCCTTTGGCAAGAGCATCTCAGCAAGAAGGGGTGGTGGTCTACCGTAAAGAGCTTAGAAAGGAGTCATAAGGAAGTGTGGAAACTGTTATTATACCACCACTTAGCCATAGTTAGCCAGCTGTGCCATTTCTTTGGTTGTAGAAAGGCCGTGTTTCTCAGATAATTTTCCAAACACTGGTTAACTCTCTCGGTCTGCCATCCGTTTGTGGATGGTAGGATGTACTGAAATGTAGTTTGACACCCAATTTCTTGAATAAAGATTGCCACAGCTGGCTTGTAAAGATTCTGTCCCTGTCAGTAACAATGACACAGGGCAAGCCATGATATTTGAATATGTGATCCGTGAAGGCTTTAGCAATTGTATGCACTGTAATTGGATGTTTGAGAGCAATAAAATGGGCATATTTGTAATTCTGTCCACTACCACTAATATCATGTCCTTATTCTCTGATGTAGGCAAACCTTCAATGAAATCCATACTTATGTGTGCCCGAGCGAAATCTGGGACATGCAGAGGTTGTAACAGCCCTGGGTAACTGCAATGTTCCCCTTTGTTCAGCTCGCAAGTTGGACAAGCTTTGATGAAATTGATGACATCTTGTTTTAGGTTAGGCCAGGCAAATAGCAATTTAATTCTCTGATAGGTGGCTCGTTCTCTAGAATGACCTCCTAGTTCAGAAGTATGCAAAGACTGCAACAATTTATGTTTCAAATATGTGCTATTGCTAATGTATAGCTTCTTCTTGTATTTGAGGACTCCACCAGTTTCTGTGAAATTTGGGACATCATTAGGATCAATCACCAGTTTACTGAGCAGCTCTTTGCATTTATTATCTTGAGCATAGATGTCTGTTATTTGTGAAATACATGCAGGGACTGCTGAGCTTGCAAATATATTCACTAGATGGCATTTCACTCTGGACAATGCATCGGCTACTCTGTTTTCTTTCCCTCTTTTATACTCAATGGTATATTTGTATCCCAATAGTTTAATCAAGAGTTTATGCTGCACTCCTTCAGTGAGTTTTTGCTCTTGTATGTGTCTTAAACTTTGCTAATCAGTTCTGATGATCAAAGAGCTAGCAACTATGTAGTGCTTCCACTTCTTGAGTGCCTCTATTATTGCCAAAGCTTCTTTATCATAGGTAGACATTGCAGCTGATTTGGGACCAATGGTTTTGCTCATGAAAGATATTGGTTTTCCATCTTGCATCAAGACAACGCCTATTCCATAACCAGATGCATCTGCCTTGAGAACAAATGGCTTGGAGAAGTTGGGAAGTGCTAATACATGTGCCTCTGTCATGATTTGCTTCAGCTTAGAGAATGCATTTGCTTGTTCATTCCCCAGACAAAACCATCCTTTTTCAAAGCATCAAACAGTGGCCTACAGATGATACCATAATTAATTCTGTATGAACCGGTGGTAATAACCTGTCACTCCCAGTATACTATGAAGTTCAGTCGAATTTGTGGGTACTGACCATTTACTGGTAGATTCTATTTTAGATGGATCAGTTGCAACTCCTTTATCTGAGATGATATGTCCTAGATATTCAACCTTGTTTTGAGCAAAACTGCATTTTGATTTCTTTGCAAACAGTTTGTTTTGCCTCAATGCTGCAAATACTTGGCGGAGATGCTTTGCATGCTCAGTGGGTGATGAACTGTAAATTAGTATGTAATCGAAGAATACTAGTGCCAATTTTTTGAGGAAGGGAGCTAACACAATATTCATCAACTGTTGAAAAGTTGCAGGCACATTTGTTGGGGATATCATAACCCGGTAGGCCCATGAAGAGGGAAGCATGACCCGCCAAGCAGGAGGCCGGGCGAGGCCAGCTGACCATCACCATGGGCCGGGTTACACTAACGGGCCAGTGAGCTTGTCGGTAACCCGGCCAGTACAAGGAAGGCTCTAGAAGACCCGGAGGTGATACGCGTCACGGAGTCCAAGACTTGGAGTACACACAAGACTAGAAGAGATAGAGTAGGACTCCTAGTACGGGAATAACCCGGACTTGCCTTGTACGCGACCAGGAGACTCGACAACCTTTATTAGCCGGCTCCTAGGTCGTAGGGAGATAAGCGAAAAAGTCGAGACACACCCCTGTAACCTAGACTCGTAACTCGGCGATATCAAAGCCCAGGTTTCGAGATCTCCAGATCAATAACAAGCAAGCAGGAAGTAGGTCTTTATCTCCTATGGAGAGGCTGAACCTGGGGTAAACCCTTTTTCGTCGTGGAGCGTGACAATCTTCCGTACACCAGAGCCGTTGTGACCCCCAACTCAAGTTACCCCCTGGTAACATCTGCCGTGACAATACCACGACAGTTGGCCCCCACCGTGGGGCCGGAGCCAAAAGGTGTTTACATCACGGGAGAAGCTCTACGCGGCATGCAGAGACTCGCCATCGCCGAGATCACCATCAACTCACAAGGAGAGCACATCGTCGATGATTTTGGGTGGAGCCCGGAGTCTGATTAGATCGAGACTGGCGACGTCATCCCCATCGGCCGGATCAACGTCTTCGTAGGCATGGTGCACGCCTCGAGACCCGGCATGGAGGAAAGCGCGTATGAGTCTGTATCAGGAGCCGCTACCATGGTTCAATCGGATGGAGAAGAATCAGTAGGCACGGCAGAGATCGATTTTCTAGTCATCACGCAGGAGGCCCAGCGGGAGGAGCCTGCATGGGCGCCGAGTGACGTGATCGAGGAGGATGCTGAATCAATCCTGGAACTTTTTGATGATCATTATGGATACGGCTTAGAAGAAGAGGAGTACGAGTCTTCCCCGGGTCCGGTACGCCGGGTCGGAGTATACACGACACCAGCAATGAACCTAGACCCGGCATCAATCTCAGCGGCTGCGATGACAACGGCGGAAGCTCTGGCTCAGAACCAACAACAGCAACAACCGCCGCCACAGAATCAACTTCTGATTAGAAACCAGGCGCAGCCCCGGGTTGATGGAGAAAGGGCATCGGTTTCCACAGAAAGCGAGACCACAGCTCGACACATGAACCAGTTTGGATTCTAGATGAATAGATCGGCGGGTGAAGGAACTTCCAACACTCCTCCTAACTCGGCATATTTCAATAACAACATAGTGTTAGATCCTACGGTATTGGAGATGGTGGTGACCCCGAAGAACGCAGCATCCCGGGCTAGAGAGCTGGACACCGCACGCCGTGCCTTGGAGCAACAGCGGCGGGACGTTGCAGCAGAGAAAGAACGGATGATAGCCAGGCAACAGCGGCTCGATGCGTAGGAAAATTGCCTTCGCCGAACCGCTAACACCATGGAGAATTGCCTGAACGACGTAACCCGGCCGCAGACCGGGAGATATGAGAGCCGACTTCCTTTGCAAGGTGAGACTTTAGATCCGGCTAATCTGTTTGTTACACCGCAGGACCAACCCATCAAGATGGTACCAGCTACTGGAGTCGGCACAGGATACACAGGAGGAGTTATACCCGGCAATGTCGTAACCAGGTCTCCAAGGTTGCCTACCGGAGGAGCCGGGGGAAACACTGGAGCCATGCCACCACCTCCACCCAGATTTCATACATCGCAAGGACACTTCAACAACCCAACAGATAACGTGTACGCAGCCACGCTAGCGCTAGACCGTATCCTGTTGGGAGACTCGCCTCAGGAGATTGAAACCTGGCGAGCCATTGACATGTTACGTACAGCTGTGGTTCAGCAAGCAAATTATCCAGATAATATAAGTGGTTTACATGGAACACCATATAACAGCCGCTCGAGGAGCCGGTAGGAAGAGAGCCCAAGGCAGCATCAATCAAGTTCAATGCGACGGAGGGCAGAGCAGGAAAATCAGCAACCACCGCCGCCTCCACCCAGACAGGCTGCTCCCGCGGCTTTGGCTGCGCAACCCATTGTTGATAATTCAAGGGCGAGACGTGCAGCAAATTCCGTAGGACACGCCGGAGGAGCCGGCGCGGTCCGTGTGGCAGGAGCAGCTGTGAGTTTACCAGCGCCATTGGGAAGGCCGAGTCACGCGATTTCATCATCAGTGTTAGCCGGCCCAAAGTGTCTTTCAGATACCATCAGAGCGGAACCTTACCCGGACAAATTTAAAGAGCCTAGCAAGATAGCCAATTATGATCCCAGTATGGAGCCAGAAGCTTGGTTGAGCAGTTATGAGATGGCGATGTGTATTCGTAATGCTTCAGAAAATATTCAAGCCAAATTTATGTACCTTATGATGACAGATGGAGCAGCGAAGCTATGGTTCAACACTTTACCTGAGAGGTCCATCAATTCCTGGAGTGAGTTGAAGGCGGCTTTTATCAACAACTTTCAGGGAACGTGCAAGCGATTATATTCTATTGAGGATTTAGAGCGATGTATACAGAGGAAGGGTGAGTCGGCTCGCAGTTGGATGCGCTGGGTCACGGAGATCCTTCACTCCTCCACAGATATCTCACCAAGGAATGCGATGCAATCAATGAAAAAAAGTTGTAGATATGACCCTCTTGTTCAAAAGCTGGGACGCATGAAGTGCAGTAGCCGGGTCTCAGAAATCATCATGGGAGAACAGATGGAGGCATGCAACAGGCACGCTTCTACAGACAAAACAAAGGATGATAACGAGGAAGAAAAAGGGAAGGGCCCTATAAATAATGGAGGGAAGAACAACAATGGTGCTGGACAGAACAACAACAACAATAATGGGAATCAGAATAAGCACTCGTAAGGTGAAGGAAACTCGAATTTTGTCGCTAACACCAATTCCGGGTTCCAGAGACAGAGGAGAGATGACAATTATCGAGATAACGGTGGAAATTTCAATGGTAACAATAACTATCGAGGCCCGCAGCGCCCAACTAATCTTATTGAGGCTTTTACGATGCCGTGTGCATGTCACAGTAAGATGGGTAGGCCTGCGAATCACTCTTTGGAGCTGTGTGTAGATTGGCAAAGGTGGAAAAACGAGGAGATTCAGAAGGCGTTGCACGGCGGCGGCCGCAGAGGAGGACCCGGCGAACAGGCCACCTCCACCCCGAAATCCAGGACCCGGCAACAGAGGAAATAATCAGAACAGAGATGACCAAGGCGGGTTCCAGGCAAATCCAAAGCAGCTTGGCCAGTATCAAGTTCATACCACCAATGCATCAAGGAGAGAGAGAAAATTAGTCAAGCGATCAGTACATGCAGTATCATCAGCAGTTCCAAGGTACCTGAAGTGGTCAGAATATCCTATCACGTGGAGCAGAGCGGATCACCCGCCACTCGTAGAAAACCCGGGTCTCCTCGCCTTGGTGGTAGCACCACAGGTGGGAGGCTTTGTTTTACATAAAGTACTCATGGATGGAGGAAGCAGTATCAACATTCTGTATTATGAGACTTTCTTGCATATGGGTCTCAGAGATTCACAGCTGCAACCAACAAATTGCATCTTTCATGGTATAGTTCCTGGGAAATCAGCAAAGCCGGAGGGGAGAATAACACTTGAGGTTGCCTTTGGCGAGTCCAAAGATAACTATCGATCTGAGATGATTACATTGGAAGTGGTGAAGTTACAAAGTCCATACCATGCCTTGTTCGGAAGACCCGCCTTTGCCAGATTCATGGCAAGGCCGTGCTATGTTTACCTGCAGCTGAAAATACCGGGTCCTAAGGGAATTATCACTGTTCATGGAAGCCGCGAGATGGCAGCAGAGTGTGACGATGGAGACGCCGCCTTAGCTGAACGGGCCTGTGCAGAAGAGGAGTTAAAATTTTATTAGTCCAGGGTAGACCCGGAAGATCGTACAGTGTTGAAGAGGCTAACTACTGAAGAAAAAGCAATGTTCAAGTCAGCCCAGGATACAAAGTTGGTTGATTTCACACCCGGCGATTCTTCCAAGCAGTTTGCTATAGGGTCCAATCTTACTGACAAATAGGAAAGCGCGCTCATCGAGTTCATCCGTGAGAACAGGGACGTCTTTGCATGGACACCTAGTGACATGCCCGGAGTACCTGCTGAAATCGCTGAGCACAGCTTACATGTTGATCCCAAAGCCAGACCTGTCAAGCAAGGATTACGCAGATTGAACGAGGAAAGAATAAAATTGTTGGTGAAGAGGTAGCCCGACTTTTGACAGCCAGCTTTATCATGGAGGTTTACCACCCGAAGTGGCTGGCTAACCCGGTTTTAGTCCAGAAAAAGAATGGAGAGTGGCGTATGTGCATAGATTATACCAGCCTCAACAAGGTATGTCCTCAAGATTCGTTTGCTTTACCACGTATTGACTAGATTATCGGTGCCGTGTCTAGCAGCGAGCTCTTGTGTTTCCTTGATGCATATTCAGGTTATAACCAAATCAAGCTCAAAGAGGAGGATTGGGAGAAAACTGTGTTCATAACCCCTTTTGGTACTTACTGTTACTAGAACATGACTTTCGGATTGAAGAATGCTGGAGCAACTTACCAGAGGTGTATCCAGAATTGCTTCCACGATCAGATTGGGCGCAATGTACATGCTTACCTTGATGATGTGGTGATAAAGTCTCAGAAAACCGGGTCACTCATCGATGACCTGAAGGAAACGTTCGCCAACCTGTGGCGTTATGATATGAAGCTTAACCCGACCAAGTGTGTGTTTGGGGTTCCAGCAGGAAAACTCCTAGGGTTCATCGTGTCAGAGCGAGGAATTGAGGCAAACCTGGAAAAAAATCAGTGCAATACACAGATTGAAGAAGCCAGAGGAGCTAAAGGATGTCCAGAAAATCACGGGTTGTATCGCGGCGTTGAGCCGGTTCATCGCCAGATTAGGAGAGAAAGCCATGCCATTATACTGGCTCTTGAAGAAAACATACAACTTTGTGTGGGATAAGGAAGCAGATGATGCGTTTGAATTGTTGAAGAAAACACTCACGGAGGCACCAGTTCTGGCGGCTCCCGCACCGAAGGAGCCCATGTTGCTATATGTTGCTGCCGGGCCATGAGCGGTCAGCGCCGTGGTTGTGGTAGAACGCAAGGAGGAAGGGAAAGAGTACCCGGTCCAAAGGCCGGTTTACTATGTCAGTGAAGTTCTCACAGAGTCAAAGCAGCGATATCCACATTGGCAGAAGCTCATTTTCGGGGTCTTCATGGCAAGCCGGAAATTGAAGCATTATTTTTAGGAACATCCAATCACAGTAGTAAGTTCAGTACTGCTGGCAGAAATCATCAGAAACACAGAAGCCACTGGGCGAATCGCCAAGTTGACAATAGAGATGGGGCCATATCATATTGATTATGCGCCTCACAATGCTATCAAGTCACAGGCTCTCGTAGATTTTGTTAATGATTGGACAGAAACAAACGCGCCCCCAACCACTCCAAGCACAAGGTCCTGGGTCATGCATTTCGACGGGTCTAAGCAGCTCGTGGGTTCTGGAGCCGGCGTTGTCCTTACCTCACCCAAAGGAGATAAGTTGAGTTACGTTTTGCAGATTCACTTCGATTGCTCCAACAATGTGGCTGAGTACGAAGCCCTGTTACATGGTTTGCATATGGCAAAGGAGATTAACATCAAGCGTATTTTGTGTTTGGGAGATACGGATCTTGTCTCCCAGCAATTATCAGGAACATGGGATAGGAAAGAGGCCAATATGGCGTCTTACAGAAGAGAGGTGGATAAAGTAGCCGGGTTCTTCTCGGGTTACCAGGTGGATCACATTGATCGCAGAAAAAACGAAGCTGCAGATGCTCTGTCAAGACTCGGCTCTCGCCGAGAGCCGGTTCCACCTAATATTTTCTTAGCTGAATTATGGAGTCCATCAGTCAAGATACCCATGGAGGAAGAACTTGCTTACCCAGACCCGGATTCAGAAGAATTGGTAGCCGCCTTACATGCAATCCCAGAGTGGACAGAGCCATATATATCTGGCGTATCTTTTGCGCGGAGAACTGCCGACTCAAGAAATCATAGCCCGACAAATTGTGCACCGGGCCAAGGCATATGTGGTTATAGAAGGCGAGTTATTCAAGCGAAGCACTTCAGGAGTATTCACGGATTTTTTTTGGCTCACAGCATTGGCAGACACAGAGCATATGGTGAAAAGATGTGATGGATGTCAAAGATACGCCAGGCAAGCACATGTGCCGGCTCAGGAGTTGAGGACCATACCTTTGATGTGGCCATTCGTAGTTTGGGGTCTTGATATGGTGGGTCCCTTTCAGATGTCCCCATGCAAGAAAACCCACCTCCTAGTGGCTATTGATAAATTTACAAAGTGGGTAGAGGTCATGCCAGTCACAAACTACGAGGCAGCTACAACAGTGGTGTTTTTGAAGAGGATCATATATCGCTTTGGTTATCCACATAGCATCATCACAGACAATGGAACCAACATGTCACTGGGAGAGGTAGCAAAATTTTGTGGAAACAGTGGAATCCGGCTTGACGTTGCTTCAGTGGCTCATCCACAGGTCAATGGACAAGTTGAGCGTGCAAATCAGGAGCTATTGAAAGGATTGAAACCACGACTCCGGGTCCCTTGCAAGAGAGCCGCTGGAGTGTGGGTGGAGGAGCTGCCCTCTGTAGTTTGGGGCATCAACACGACACCAAATAGATCAACAAAACTCACGCTGTTCTTCATGGTCTATGGTGCAGAGGCAGTATTACCCAGTGACATTATTCATGAATCGCCTCGTGTGACGGTTTTATGTTGAGGCAGAAAACAAGCTAACCCGGCAGGATTCACTGGATGCCCTGGAAGAAGTTCGAGAGCAAGCCCTGGAAAGATCAACAATCTATTAGCAAGATTTGCGCCGTTATCATAGCCGCCGGGTCAGAACTCGATCTTTTCAAGAAGGTGACTTAATTTTGCGATTGGTTCAATCTCAGGCCGGGATGCACAAGTTATCACCTCCATGGGAAGGTCCTTTCATCGTGAGCCGGAATTTGCATAACGGGTCATATTATTTGGTGGATGCAAGAGAGCACACTGACATATCCAATAATACTGATCATAGCACCAAAGCATTGGAGGAGCGAAGCCGGCCATGGAACATTGCCCAACTTCGTCCTTATTATACATAGTATCAGACTCAGATTATTAGATGTAACACACGATGTAAAAAGGCAGCAGGTTTCAGACGCGCTATTTTTCTTACCAGGGTACCTAAGGGGACTGGAAGGTTTTTAATGAGGCGGCTTGCTGACCTACTATATGAATATAGTGAAGTTTGACAGAAAAATCTCACCTTTCCCTTGCAACTTTACTTTACAGTTCATTTTATTTGTCTGGTTAGATTTACATTATGTTTTATTCAATTTATAACCCGACATCTCCCACTGGGAAATCCGTCGTGGCTGTTGCAATGCAATCATATTTTTAGGTCTTGGGGGCAGATCGCTTGAATAGCGCAGTTGTAAATTCAAGACCCGGCAAATAAGCCACTTGGATCATGGGGGCTGATTACTTATGCAAAGGCACAGCTACAATCTCATGACCCGGCCAATTTTAGAACCATTATTTACTTGGTTATTTATATTAAGCTTGATGTGACTCGCAATTATATGGCCTGATTGCATGCCTGTGAATTCAATTAGTCATGAAGCCCATTGGGACTTGACTGACCCTGTTTTTAACAGAGAGGTTGCAACAGAGAAAACCCATGCGAAAGCCAGCTTACTGTTCAAAGAAACCAAAAGGGTCATCAAAACCACAAACTTTGCAGAACGGGCGAAAGCTTAAGTTCAATACATATCACGCATTGTTTCAGGATGTACAGGCACACCATCAAAACATGAGACTGCAAGTATTAAGTTATTACATAAACTGCCCATCAAGGCCAAATGATATTGTTTTTTATGCAGGGAAACATAACACACCTGCAGGCACAAGTTAAGCCATAGCATCTGGAGCCGGATCCTTGTTTGAAGTATTGGCCGGGTCATCATCTCTGGTGACGCTTGGACCTCCTTCGACAGATGTTGCCGAGTCCCCTCCTGCAGTGGCCGCCGGCTCTTCAGCCATTGATACTGGTTCTTGACCCTTAGGGGCTTCAGTTGCAGCAGATTTCGGGTCACGCCGTGCGCCTTCAGCTGGTGTTTCTCCTCCAACGGTTATGGTCGGGCTCTCCCAGCAAATCAGCGCAAGTGCGTCATCCGGCGAGTCATCATCTTCAGTATTGGGCCGGCTTGGAGGAGGAATCCTTGGGGTACCGGTACCAGTGATCTTGTGTGTAATCAAATCGTGGCGGATCTGACTGGGGGCCAAAATGACTGGAGTTGGATCATCAGTGGCAATGCGCCTTGCACGGCTCAAAACCGCATTGGTACTTGCTTATGTCAAGTCCCTCCGTGATCAGTGTAGCATAATGCCGGGTCTCCTTGTCAACTTTGGCCCAATCTTTGTTCGAGAAGGCAGTATTGTCAGCGTTGAACTGAGGAAACCCACCAGTAAGCCATGCCGGGTCAATGTCCGGATAATAAGCCTTGGCCAAGGCCAAGACCCTCATAGCACCTTTACGAAAGTTGGACAATTTCCACCGGGTGAACCACTCCGGGACAGTAGAAAGATGAGCCAAAAATGGCCTCAGGTTGCTGGGAGGAGAGGCCAGGCCGCGAGCGGTGGCAATAGCATGCCCGGCTCCATAGTACAGTTGGCATACAAGAGTAAGAACTCCTTGCAGCTTTATGTCAGATGGTTGCAAAGTTATAGCGTTACGAGAGCCTTCATAAGTGAAACAGTGTTTAGAACAAAGATTCGCAAAATTATTGAAAAAGGTATATTACAGAAACATGGTCTTACCCCAGATGGCAGTCACTACACCGTCAAGCAATGCAGCAAATGATTTATGGGCCTTCTCCATGTCAGCCAATTTTTTCTCGGCTACCTCGAGCCGGGTCTTTCAGTTTTCCTCGTGTTGTTCCATGTCCTTTTTCATGGACAAATGTTCCTCTGTGACTTGTGACAAGGAAGTTTCGAGGGACTGGATTTTCTTCATGGCTTCATCTTTAAGCCGGGTCTCTCCGGCAAGTTGTTCTTTGAGCTGATTAATTTCTTGTGTGGCTTGGGCCATATACTGCTGCAAATAGAAGATTACACAACATTTCATATTTTGGACCCTCAAGTTACTGAAAGAGCAGATAAACATGGGACTTGGGGGGCTACAGTATCAAAATTTAACCAGATATAAGCAAATGGTGTTGACATACAAAAGATGAGTCCCAGGTTGCCGCAGGCAAGACAACCCGGCACTTGGGGGCTACACGTGCCAAAATTCAAAATTGTTAAAGAGCATATTTTTAGTCCTAGGTTGCTGCGGGCAGGACAACCTGGCACTTGGGGGTACAATGTTTTAAGTTTTTTTTTCTGCAGATGGTAATTGTGAATGATCAAATTTTTAAGTCCTAGGATGCTGTGAATATTCAACCAGACACTTGGGGGCTACTCTAAATTGAAGTTTTCTATCATATTTTTTCTATCAAGCACCAAGCTTAACTACAGGTAAACTAAACTTGGAGCTTAGGGGCTACAATATTAGTAAAGATACAGAAGCAACGTGTTACCTCATGGCACTTCCGGCTGGTGCTCACGAAGTCACCTTCCAGACCCCGGTGTTGGGAAACCCGGGAGAAATATTCAGCGATAAGAGAAGGCATCTCCATAGTATTGAGAGCCGGCCATCCAGTATAAATAACCGGGTCCTTGTTCCGGTTGCTTGCTTCTGCCTTTACATCCGGCTCGTGCACTTTGGTGATAACAGTTGAGGGGCCAGTTTCCTTGGTCTACTGGGATCCAAGTACTTGCACGTCATCGTTTGTGGCTGTGGCTGAGGCAGGAGAAGTGCCGGGAGACTTGATGGGAGACCCGGTAGGAGACAAAGTGGAAGATTTGGCGGGCGATGGCGACTCGCTTGTTCTTGGTGGAGAAACTTGTGGAGAAGGAATCTTGGTGTCCTCATCTTTAAGGGCCAACTCCTCTGATATTGAGTCACGAGCGTCAGCCTCTGTTTGATTAGGCTCCACCGTGTCTGGGTCAGAAGGAGAGGTAGTAGCCTCTAGAGGAGTGGCCTTGGCGCTGAGCAAAAAGAGATAGTGAATATCAAGAAAAGTTATAAGCAGAAAAACAAATAGTACTAAGGTATATGTGTAAAGAATAAGTGTTTTACCCAACGTTGATGCGGCAATCTTCAGGCATATGCACGCTCTCATCCGAAGAAGCTGACAAAGAATGGGACTTAGCGACCCGTATTTTGCCAGCTAAAGGAGGTGAAATACTGGGAGTCTTCTGTGGTTGCTTGACCAGGCGGGTTGGAGCAAAAGAGGGAATACCTGTGTTGAGTGACCCTTGGCTTGTAGATCGGGTCTTGCGCTTCTTGTTGGCCTCAGCTTCTTTTTCCTGTGGTTGACCTTCAGGTTGAGATTTGTTCATCATATAACTAGAAAGGCGAGAGTAAGGCACCTTTGCAACTACGGCCCGGGTCCTTTTCTCTGCTGGCGGTTCATTGGGCTGGGGGCCCGACAAGTCAGAAATTGCTGGGTCATTTGGACCTAGAAGAAGAATCACCGGGTTATCAGTAGAAGAGCCCCTTGGAGTGGCTTCACTGTTAATTAGGTCAAGGAAGAGCCGGCCAGCGGAGTCAAGCTCACCTTCATCATCTTCATCTTCGATAATCTCCACGTCTTCACCATCAGGAGAAGAGACGGGAGTATAATCCACACGCCACCATTCGGTGTCCTGATCAGAGCAGAAAAGTAAAGCATAGTATAATATTTGGCATCAACCGGGTTATCAATTATAGAAAGGAAAAACAATATTTTACCGTGGAAGGTTTGTTCTGCACACTGAAGGGGGCTGATGATGTGGATCACATGTTCGTTGGGAGACCCCAAGAGGAAGGTATGAAGCAGTGTAGCAGCAGTTTCCCTCAGTATGAAACCAAGGTTTAATCGAACCAGTAGGAGCAAGAAATCACTTCTGAAGGTTGTTGGTGGCACCGTTTACTCGATCACCAACGTGGAATCTGCACACAACACAATCAAACTACTTTTCCCCAACGAAACAGTGAGGTTGTCAATCTCACCGGCTTGCTGAAAACAAAGGATTAAACGTATGGTGTGGAAAACATTAGTAAATTGCAGAGAATGAAAAGGAACAATGTTTGCAGTTGGTTGTATTATCAGTGTAAAAGAATGGACCGGGGTCCACAGTTCACTAGTGGTGTCTCTCCATAAAAGATAACTAACATGCTGGGTGAACAAATTACAGCTGGGCAATTGACAAAATATTGAGCGCATGACAATGCATATATATGACATGATGATTACTATGATATTCATGTGGGCATTACGACAAAATACATAGACCGTTATCCAACAGCGTCTATGACTAATAATCCACCTCCAGGTTGTCATCCGAGTTCCCCGTTGGTATTAAGTTGCAAGCAACGGATAATCGCATTAAGTAATGTGCGTAATGTAAACAAATGCATTAGACCTAACGGCGCACCCTTAAGCTAAGCATCGGTTATTTTATCCCTAGTGGCAACAACACATCCACAATCTTAGAAATTGTTGTCACTCTCCCAGATTACCGGAGGCATGAACCCACTATCTAGCATAAATACTCACTCTTGGAGTTACAAGCATCTACTTGGCCAAAGCATCTACTAGTAACGGAAAGCATGCAAGATCATAAATAACATATAAGATAGATTGATAATCAACTTGACATAGTATTCAATATTCATCGGATCCCAGCAAACACAACATGTAGCATTACAATAAGATGATCTTGATCATGATAGGCAGCTCACAAGATCTAAACATGATAGCATAAAGTGGAGAGACAACCATCTAGCTACTGCTATGGACCCGTAGTCCAAGGATGAACTACTCACGCATCACTCCGGAGGCAGGCATGGTGATGTAGAGCCCTCCGGTGATGATTCCCCTCTCCGGCAGGGTGCCGGGAAGAGCTTCTGAACCCTCCCGAGCTAGGGTTGACGGCGGCGCCATCTCTGAACTTTTCGTTGATAATGGCTCGGGTATTTAGGGTTTTTGCGTCGAGAGGATTATATAGGCGAAAGGGCGGCGGCTGGAGACGCCCGTGGGCCCACACCACCCCAAGGCGCGGCAGAGGGGGTCTCTCCTTTGGACTCCGTGTACGTGTTGGAAAAATAGGAGGTTCTGTCCAAGTTTTGTCCAATTCCGAGAATATTTTCAGACTAGCTTTTCTGGAATACAAAAACAAGAAAACAGGAACTGGCACTGTGGCATCTTGTTAATAGGTTAGTCCCAGAAAATGCATAAAAATGCTATGAAGTGTATATAAAACATGTAACAATTGGTATAATATCAACATGGAACATCAGAAATTATAGATACGTTTGAGACGTATCAAGCATCCCCAAGCTTAGTTCTACTCGTCCTCGAGTAGGTAAAACGATAAAAACAAAATAATTTCTGAGGTGACATGCTACAATCATAATCTTGATCAAATAGTATTGTAAAGCACATGTTATGAATGAAGTGATCCAGGTCAATGGTCTATAGTTTGCTAGCAAGTAGATAATGAGCAAACAACTGAATCATATAAGCAAAAACTTTTCATGAATAGTACTTTCGAGACAAGCATCAAAGAGTTTTGCATAAGAGTTAACTCATAAAGCAATAGATTCTAAGTAAAAGGTATTTAACCAACACAAAGGAAGATTTAAGCTTCATCAATTGCTTTCAACTTTCAACATATATATCTCATGGATATTTGTCAACACAAAGCAATATAATAAGTGCAATATACAAGCATATAAAAATTGTTGCACCAAAGTTGACACTAGTGTTTGCTTCTGAGATAGAAAGAAGTAGGAAAACTGACTCAACATAAAAGTAAAAGAAAGGCCCTTCGCAGAGGGAAGCAGGGATTAAATCATGTGCTAGAGCTTTTTAAGTTTTTGAAATCACAAAGAGAGTAAAAATAAGTTTTGGGAGGTGTTTGTTAATTGTCAACGAATCATAAAATGGAAAGTACAATATGACCCCTGCCAACCAGACTTTTAAGAGCGGCTCCCATGAAGGACGTTATTTCTACCAGCAAGGCAGATCATCCCTCTTCTCTTTTGTTTACACATGCAGATATTTCACTGTTTGTCATTGCTTGACTGATAAATCAGGGCAAAAATGTGAAGAGAATTAAGCGGTTAAAGTTGTAATTAATTGGGACTGGGCACCCCATTTGCCAGCTCTTTTTGCAAAATTAATGGATAAGCGGATGTATATGCCGCTAGTCCGGTGGTAAAGTCTGTTTGACAGTTGACATAAAGACATCCACCCCGTCCTCATGAGCTTGGTAAACATTGACACACAATAGGAGTAATAATTTTTGAATAGTTTAAAGGTAGCACATGAAAAATTTATTGGAATGGCAAGGAAATACCACATATAGGTAGTTATGGTGGACACAGATGGCATGGATTTTGGCTCAAGGTTTTGGATGCACGAGAAGCATTCCCTCTCAGTACAGAGTTTAGGCTAGCAAGGTTATTTGAAGCAAACACAGGATATCAACCGACACAGCAAGACTTATATGAAAACATATTGCAAGCATTATAAGACTCTACACTGTCTTCCTTGTTAACCAAACCCTTTTACTAGAAAATATCTAGACCTTAGAGATACCAATCATGCAAACCAAATTTCAACGAGCTTTACGGTAGTTCTTCATTAATAGGTTTTAACTACATGATACAAAAGCTTAAACATGAACTACTTGATAACTCAAAACAATTGACAAGTATCAAATTATCCAATACAGTGATCTACAAGAATATGTAAGCTTTTTCCATTATACCATCTACCACATGCAACATTTTCTGTTCCAACCAAACACCAATCAATTTATTTCAACATAAACTCTCCAAACAATTATAAGTGAAGCAAGAGAGTACTTTCTTTAAAAGAACTAACAGCTCTGAATAAGAGATGCATGCAAAACAGGAGCTAAAAGCATAGCAATAGCTAGATAAGAATACTCAACAAGTATAAGTGAAGAATAGGAGTATTCATATGAAAAAGCGGAGCGTGTCTCTCTCCCAATCAAGAATGCTAGGGTCCAATCAAGTTGACCATAAGAAAAATAAAATACTGAAAATAAAAGCACACAGACGCTCCAAGTAAAGCACATATGATGTGAAAGAATTAAAATATAGTTTCACTAGAGATGACCTGATAAGTTGCTGATGAAGAAGGGGATGCCTTGGGCATCCCCAAGCTTAGACGCTTGAGTCTTCTTGAAATATGCTGGGGTGATCCATGGGAGCATCCCCAAGCTTAAGCTCTTCACTCTTCTTGATCACATTATATCATCCTTCTCTTTTGACCCTTGAAAACTTCCGCCACACCAAACTCAGAGTAATTCTCATTAGAGGGTTAGTGCACAATCAAAAACTCACATGTTCTATAAGGACACAAACATGACCGTTACTTTTAACATTAACTACTGCCACTGATGTTATGTGAAGCTCTTCACCCTAAAAAGAATTCCACTCAACACTAGTAAAAGAGAGAATGCGAAAAATAAAAGACAGAATCTGTCTAAACAGAACAGTCTATAAAGACGAATTTGTTCGAGGCACTTACATTG
Source organism: Poa pratensis (assembly GCA_947311845.1). Lineage (NCBI taxonomy): Eukaryota > Viridiplantae > Streptophyta > Magnoliopsida > Poales > Poaceae > Poa > Poa pratensis. Next base: position 47,227,111 of record CAMZMU010000069.1, read on the forward strand.
CTCAGATCAAAAAACTTTGAACTAACGAAAGATGCGTACATATCTGAGGATCACGCACAAAAATGTGCAGATTTAAATAATTTTTCTGTGATTTTACAGAAGTTAAACGGTGAATAGCAGAAATCTGTTCCTGCGCAGAAATCCAAATCTAGCATCATCTTCCTATTAGAGGCTCCACTTGGCACAACAATGTGATAAAATAATGGGTTCTCTCCCATAAGCGTTTTTCTTTAACGCCTTTCAGCTAGGCGCAGAAAGTAAGAATCAAGTGTTTCCAAGTGAAGAAGCATCAGTAGAATAATTTGCTCTAACAATAGAATCAAAAGGTAACTTCATCTTCTTTCTAGGGAAGTGTTCCATACCTTTCTTGAGTGGGAATTGATATTTAATATTCCCCTCTCTCATATCAATAGTAGCACCAACAATTCTAAGGAAAGGTCTTCCCAAAACAATAGGACAAGAAGCGTTGCATTCAATATCCAAAACAACAAAATCAACGGGGACAAGGTTATTGTTAACCATTATGAAAACATCATCAACTCTCCCCAAAGGTTTCTTTATAGTATTATCAGCAAGGTGAACATCCAAATAACAGTGTTCCAAAGGTGCTAAATCAAGCATATCATAAAGTTTCTTAGGCATAACAGAAATACTAGCACCAAGATCACATAAAGCATTGCAATCAAAATCATTGACCTTCATTTTAATGATGGGCTCCCAACCATCTTCTAACTTCCTAGGGATAGAAGCTTCATGTTTTAATTTCTCTTCCCTAACTTGCATGAGAGCATTAGTAATGTGTTTAGTAAAAGCCATGTTTATAGCACTAGCATTAGGACTTCTAACTAGCTTTTGCAAGAACTTAATTACTTCAGATATATTGCAACCATCAAAATCAAAATCATTATTATCAAAGGTAATGGGACCATTCTCTCCCACATCTCGAAAATTTCAGCACTTTTATCAGGAAAAGTTTCAGTGTTTTCAGGCAATTTTAAACGTTTTGCAACAGAAGTAGAGACATTGCCAACACCAATTACTTTACCATTGATAGTAGGAGGTTTGTTAACACTTGAGTTTACAGCATTTTCAGTAGTAGTAATAGTATAAACTCTAGCAATACTATTCTTTTTAGCAATTTCATCCTCTCTTGCCCACCTAGCATGTAAATCAGCTAGCATCCTCACATTATTATCAATTTTAACTTGCATAGCATTGAGAGTTTTGCTCTCTTTAACATCATGAGGCATAGTTTTAATTTTTAACAAATCAACATCAAGAGCAAGACTATCAACTTTAGAGGCAAGAACATCAATTTTTCCAAACTTTTCCTCAACAGATTTATTGAAAGCAGTTTGTGTACTAATAAAATCCTTAAGCATGACTTCAAGATCAGACGGTACACTCTTATTATTGTTGTAGGAATTACCATAAGAATTAACATATCCATTGCCACTATTAAAAGGATAGGGCTTATAATTGCTATTAGCAAAATTATTCCTATAAGCATTGTTGTTGAAGTTATTATTTTTAATGAAGTTCACATCAACATGCTCTTCTTGAGCAACGAAAGAAGCTAAAGGAACATTATTTGGATCAACATGCATTTTTCCATTTGTAAGCATAGACATAATAGTATCAATCTTATCACTCAAGGAAGAGATTTCTTCAACATAATTTACCTTCTTACCTTGTGGAGCTCTTTCGGTGTGCCATTCAGAATAATTTATCATCATATCATCAAGAAGCTTTGTTGCAGCACCCAAAAAAATGGACATAAAGGTACCTCCAGAGGCCGAATCCAATAGGTTTCTTGAAGAAAAATTTAATCTTGCATAAAAGGTTTGGATCATCATCCAAGCAGTCAGTCCATGGGTGGGACAATTCTTTACCAATGATTTCATTCTCTCCCAAGCTTGAGCAACATGATCATTATCAAATTGTTTGAAATTCATAATGCTACTTCTCAAAGATATGATCTTAGCAGGAGGATAATATTTTCCTATGAAAGCATTTTTGCATTTAGTCCATGAATCAATACTATTTCTAGTCAAAGATAGCAACCATTCTTTAGCACGTCCTCTCAAAGAGAAAGGAAAAAGTTTTAGTTTAATAATCACTAGTACAGAACGACACATCGGAAACGGGCCAAAAACCCCTTCGGCAACGGAGAAAAGGTCCGTGTCCACGACCCTGTCACTGATGTGAAGGCCTTCATCGGTAACGGAGGCAAAAAACCGTCACCGATGAGGCATAAGTTGGCTACGGTTGGGGACCCATCTCCGTTTCCGATGTATCGGTGCATCAGTAACGGAGATTCTATTTTACTCGTTTGCATTGAGGTTCTTTCAGAAGCCTACAGGAGCAATTCGGTTGCCAAATTACATTCAAAATCTCACAGCAGAAGCACAAAGTTGCTACCAAATCCATTCATAACGTATATAAGAATTGTCATCATTACATAGCATCAAAAGATGAGTTACACATGCCTCGCTAATCCTATCATTCTCATGCCTCCCTAAACTTAACTTTCATGACACTCCACTCTTCTCCAGCTCCACCTTCTTCATCAGTTCCGAAGCGCCGAAAACGGAATTCGACCTAGCAAAAGACTCGAGTAGCGGTTTCATGCTTCTCCAAATCACATCTGCAGCCAAATTGCTACACACATACACAAAATAGATGGAGAAACTAAAGACAAGAAACCACACCGAGCTCGCAAGCCTCCTTAGCAAATTAATCTTACCAAATTCTTCGTAGCGAGGCTTGCTCCATCTTGGACGGTGTCGCCGAAATATAATAACGTCACCGCTGTGACATTTCGGCCACACTGTCCAAGACACTCTGAATTAAAAAAGTGTTTTGAACAGTGCAGCGAAACGTCACAACAGCGACGGTTCACGGATATGATCCCACTTTGTATTTAGCTCTTTTAAAGCTTGTTTGGATCTGCATGGCGCTTCTGCATATAAAATACATGGATGTCTAGTTAGAAAAGAGCCAAATATGATGCTACATGACATAAATACAATTTAAGATGAAAACTGTTTACACCTTAAGCGCCTATATCCGTGTGCTTGCTGTCCGATCGAAACGATTTGGAGGCAGAACTTGAAGGTGATGTTACCTTCAATTGCCTCACCATTTTTATGCATTGTAGCCGAAATATACTATTACTTCATACACTAGCTACACAAAACCATAACGAGGATTAGCACATTGACAAAGGGTTGAAATTAATCTATTAGACTTCAAATACTAAAAACAAACACAACACAATACTAGACTTCAAATACTAGACAAGTTGAAGGTAATGTATTCATCATCGGCAGTACTAAAAACAAACACAACACAATACTAGACTTCAAATACTAGACAAGTTTTATATGCTACTTTAAAAAAAATGTAAGATCTAGTGTTGAGGGGTGTATTCATCATCGGCAGTACTACAATACTAGACAGAACACAATACTACAATACTAGACAGTACTACAATACTAGATCGATAGATGCTACTTTAAATAAAATGTAAGATCTAGTGTCGAGGGGTGTATTCATCATCGGCACTAGACAGAACACAATACTAGACTTCAAATACTAGACAAGTTTTTTGTGCTACTTTAAACAAAATGTAAGATCTAGTCGGGTACATACCTGGGGAAGATGCACGGCAATAGACCAGTAGATCCGCGTCGGCGACATACTCGGGGAAGATGCGCGGCGGCTCGCCGACGAGCCGCTGGGGGGATGCGCGGTGGCTCACGACGCGCCGCTGGGGGGATGCGCGGCGGCTCACGACGTGCCGCTGGGGGAAGATGCGCCGACGCGCCGCTGGGGGAAGATGCACGGCGGCGATGCCGGCCGGACGCGCCGCTCAGATCTGCGAGATAAGGGTTAGGTCTAGACCCGCCGCCACACTATGACTGTGGAGTGAGAGTGGGAGTGAGAGCGAGAGCGTTAGGGTTGCCGCAGTGGTACATTTATAACATATAATAACATCGCAAACGGAGGCGATAAACAACCGTTTCCTCTAATTTCTTCACTGACACACTGGGCCTACTTACAAAGGATCGATAGAGTAATTGAACTAACTATCTACTCTACTTGTTCTGCTTACGCCTTGCCTCCGCGCCATTGTCATCCGTGGCGCGGCGTCGCTTCTTGTCGGTTGCCTTTTCCTCAGGCGCCTCCTCCTCCGGCGCCTCCTCCGATGCCTCCTCCTCCGGCGCCTCCTCCGACGCCTCCTCGTCGTCGGCGTCGTATTCTTCCTGGCTAGAATAATACGGCTCCGGCGGGTCCTCCGGCTCCTCTTCCTCCGGCGACTCGTCCTCTTCGGAGTCGTCTTCTCCTTCACGTGAAGACGGTGGGTCCGAGTTGTCGGAGTCGTCTTCTACAGAGCGTGAAGATGGCGGGTTCGAGTCGTCGGGGTCCGAGTCCGGCGGCCCGTCTTGATCCCACCATGGAACTTCACCGCGGTCTTCCGCGCTCGCGTCGTCGCTCGGGACTTCCTCGTTTTGCCACCAGGGTTCCGCCATGGCGGTTGTGCTAGTGTGGTAGATAATGTGGAGAGAACGAAGGGAGAATGCGGGACCTGCCTGGCTTCGCGCGGTTCTAGTCACATTTTATTAGCGTCGATCAGGCGGTTCCAATCCCTCGTGAATTAAGCCACATTGAACAGGCGCGCTTCCAGATTGCAACTGCAATTTCCCAAGCACATCGCAAACGGATATACATAAACAACCGTAGCCATAGAGATACATATTGGAAACGGAGACAAATTTATGACCATTGCCAATACTTTTGGTAACTGAGATATAAAATTCTCCGTAACCAATGTTGACGGACCAGCCTCTGCCAGGCCTCGTCCGCAACACTAAAATCGCGATTCTCTGTCGCCTAACACCTGCCGTTTCCATAGAGGGGTATCCGATGTGTCATTCTGTACTAGTGAATATCACCGTCTACTTCCTTATACTTTTGCATCTCACAAAGTTCAACAAAATTATTAAGCTGAGCAGCAGCATCATCAGTACTAACACCAAAGAATTGCTCTTTCATAACAAGATTTAAAAGTGCAGGTTTAATTTCATAGAATTCTGCGTTAGAAGTAGGTGGAGCAATAGGTGTACTAATGAAATCATTATTGTTCGTGCTAGTGAAATCACACAACTTAGTGTTCTCAGGGGTACTCATTCTAGCAAAATTAAAACAAAACAGAAAGATAACAACTCCAAAATAAAAGTAACTATTTTTTTGTGTTTTGGATAAATAAAGCAAACAAGACTAAATAAAAATAAACTAAGCAAGACAATAGCAAAGTAAAGAGATTGGAAGCGTGAAACTCCCCTTGCAGAAATCCTCTTATCCCCGGCAACGGCACCAGAAAAAGTGCTTGATGACGTGGATCACATGTTCGTTCGGAGACCCCAAGAGGAAGGTATGAAGCAGTGTAGCAGCAGTTTCCCTCAGTATGAAACCAAGCTTTAATCGAACCAGTAGGAGCAAGAAATCACTTCTGAAGGTTGTTGGTGGCGCCGTTTACTCGATCACCAACGTGGAATCTGCACACAACACAATCAAACTACTTTACCCCAACGAAACAGTGAGGTTGTCAATCTCACCGGCTTGCTGAAAACAAAGGATTAAACGTATGGTGTGGAAAACAGTAGTAAATTGCAGAGAATGAAAAGGAACAATGTTTGCAGTTGGTTGTATTATCAGTGTAAAAGAATGGACCGGGGTCCACAGTTCACTAGTGGTGTCTCTCCATAAAAGATAACTAACATGTTGGGTGAACAAATTACAGCTCGGCAATTGACAAAATATTGAGCGCATGACAATGCATATATATGACATGATGATTACTATGATATTCATGTGGGCATTACGACAAAATACATAGACCGTTATCCAACAACGTATATGACTAATAATCCACCTCCCGGATGTCATCCGAATTCCCGTTGATATTAAGTTGCAAGCAATGGATAATCGCATTAAGTAATGTGCGTAATGTAAACAAATGCATTAGACTTAACGGCGCACCCTTAAGCTAAGCATCGGTTATTTTATCCCTAGTGGCAACATCACATCCACAATCTTAGAAGTTGTTGTCAGTCTCCCAGATTACCGAAGGCATGAACCCACTATCTAGCATAAATACTCACTCTTGGAGTTACAAGCATCTACTTGGCCAAAGCATCTACTAGTAATGGAAAGCATGCAAGATCATAAATAACATATAAGATAGATTGATAATCAACTTGACATAGTATTCAATATTCATCGGATCCCAGCAAACACAACATGTAGCATTACAATAAGATGATCTTGATCATGATAGGCAGCTCACAAGATCTAAACATGACAGCATAAAGAGGAGAGCCAACAATCTAGCTACTGCTATGGACCCGTAGTCCAAGGATGAACTACTCACGCATCACTTCGGAGGCAAGCATGGTGATGTAGAGCCCTCCGGTGATGATTCCCCTCTCTGACAGGGTGCCGGGAAGAGCTTCTGGACCCACCCGAGCTAGGGTTGATGGCGGCGGTGTCTCTGGAACTTTTCATGGATAATGGCTCGGGTATTTAGGGTTTTCGCGTCGAGAGGATTATATAGGTGAAAGGGCGGCGGCTGGAGACGCCCGTGGGGCCCACACCACCCCACGGCGCGGCATAGGGGGGCGCCGCCCCATGGTGTGGCTGGCTCGTGGCTCCCCTCCGTCTCTCCTTTGGACTCCGTGTACGTGTTGGAAAAATAGGAGGTTCTGTCCAAATTTCATCCAATTCCGAGAATATTTTCAGCCTAGCTTTTCTGGAATACAATAACAGCAGAAAACAGGAACTGGCACTGTGGCATCTTGTTAATAGGTTAGTCCCAGAAAATGCATAAAAATGCTATGAAGTGTATATAAAACATGTAACAATTGGTATAATATCAACATGGAACATCAGAAATTATAGATACGTTTGAGACGTATCAGGGGCAAGCCCGGTCAGTGCGATCTTGGTTTTGGTTTCACCAAGTAACTTCTTGGCATTCTTCACAAGTTGACCATCGGTGAGTGTAGCTTCCGAATAGCGCATGCTATCGGTGGTTTCACAGGTATATTCATGAAAGAGCTGGGTCCTGATACTAAGGGTTGGATAAACCACCCTACCCAGCACTTGACTAGGTCCACGCTGGACCAAGACTCGGTCTTCTTTAGAGGCGAAGCTGTTCATCTTGGCATCAAAAATCAAGGGAGAGTTCCGGAAAGCCAGGAAGTGGGCGTCGTCACCCTTAGGAGAAGTTTCCTTGCAGTAGAAGTATGAATTTTGCCACCCCTTGGGATGGCTGGCCAAAAGAAGAGCCGAGAAGTCGCATTCTTTCCGGCGCTGGATGGAAACCCCGCCGTAATAGCCTAAAGGAAGATTTTTGCGGCCTTGGGGATTGCAGTAAAAGATTTCAAGAAATAACCCTAAACTAGGAGCCATTAGGTGGTAATCCTCATAGAAAACAACAAAGTTGCTGATGTTAAGGATTGAGTTGGGAGCTACATCTAGAGTTGTGAGGCCAAAGTATTTAAAGACTTGGTGAAAGAACAGAGAACCTGGAGGACGAAGACCACGAATGACATGATCGAGAAGAACAACGATCTCACCGTCCTTTGGCCTGGGACGGATTTCCTCACCGACGGTGCGCCATTGGATCTCAGTCTTGGAAGGGAGCTCGCCGCTATTTTCATATTGCTGCAGCATCTCCTCCGTCACCATTGACTTGGTCCAGTTGACCGGCACGGGCGGCGGAGCAGCGGCGGAGCCCGAAGCACCACCGGTGGACTTCTTCGCAGCCTTGGGGCCACCGGCCTTCACCTTCTCCTTTCCCATGGTGCTCGAGCTCTTGTGATGACCAATTTTGGAAACGAAGAAGATGAACTAACCCTAGCAATGGCAGATGTGAGGCTGGGATGGTGCGGAGTCACGATGGATTTGATTTAAGCTGGAATCAAAGGTGCGGCAGAGCTAGATGGCCTGATTACGGCTACGGCGGCGCTCACGTGCTCTCTGATGCCTGATTTGGGATCTAGGTTGCGGCGGCTGCGCGAGGTTGGAGATGAAGAGGCAGGGGAAATGGGGAAAGTGATTCCCGTTTACCCTGGCCCTGCCTTTATAAGCACAGTAAAAAAACCTAGGGGCATTGAGGTAAAAGGAGTGGATAAGATAAGGATCTTTGACTGGAAGTCAACGACAAACAGAACACGACAAAAGGAATATTCCTTGACTAGAGATTGATCTGGATTGACTGATGTTTTTTACTAAGTGCTGGAAATAGGAAACCGGAGGCGTAAGAATCCGGTGGACATTGGCCGGTTATAAGGAGAGCCGCCAAGAAGAGCCGGCCCCGCTGAAAAGAGAAGTAACCTAACTCGATTTTTAAACATTTTTATGAGTATTTCTTATTTTTCAGGAGGCTAACCCAGACAACAAGGATGGCGGCTCACTCCGAGTGATGAAACGTATGTCCAGATGAGGAGCACGCTGACCTGGTGTCCGAGTTATCCTGGGGGCTATTGTTGGGGATATCATAACCCGGTAGGCCCATGAAGAGGGAAGCATGACCCGCCAGGCAGGAGGCCGGGCGAGGCCAGCTAACCATCACCATGGCCCGGGTTACACTAACGGGCCGGTGAGCTTGTCGGTAACCCGGTCAGTACAAGGAAGGCTCTAGAAGACCCGGAGGTGATACGCGTCACGGAGTCCAAGACTTGGAGTACACGCAACACTAGAAGACATAGAGTAGGACTCCTAGTACGGGAATAACCCGGCCTTGCCTTGTACGCGACCAGGAGACTTGGCAGCCTTTATAAGCCAGCTCCTAGGTCTTAGGGAGATAAGCGGAAAAGTCGAGACACACCCCTATAACCTAGACTCGTAACTCGGCGATAACAAAGCCCGGGTTTCGAGATCTCTAGATCAATAACAAGCAAGCAGGAAGTAGGTCTTTATCTCCAATGGAGAGGCTGAACCTGGGTAAACCCTTTTTCCTCGTGGAGCGTGACAATCTTTCGTACACCAGAGCCGGCGTGACCCCCAACTCAAGTTACCCCCTGGTAACATCTGCCGTGACAATACCACGACAACATTAGTCAGTCCAAAAGGCATGACCAAGTATTCATAATGGCCTTGGTGTGTGCTGAAAATAGTTTCATCTATGTCATTTTCTACCATTCTTATCTGATGATACCCACTCCGAAGATCGATTTTGGTGAATATTTAGCTCCTTGCAACTCATCCAATAAATCCTCAATGACAAGTATTGGGAATTTATTTTTGATTGTCTGTCCATTCATTTTCCATAAGTCAATGCATAACCTCCAATCAAAATCCTTTTTCTTCACCACTAATGCAGGGGAAGAATGGGAAGTTGAGCTATGTATGATTTTTTTTCTAGTAAGTCAGCAACCAATTTTTCCAAGATATTATTTTGATGGTGACGTACTCGGTATGGTCTCATGTTGACCACCTTTGCATCCTTTTCGAGTGAAATTATGTGATCACAGTCTCTATTTGGTGGCAATTCTTTTGGCTCCTCAAAAATATCTTCAAACTCCACAAGTACTTGTTTGATTTCAGGAGGTAAGTTGTCTTCATTCACAGGTAAATGTTGCTTGACATGTTGAATCCACAAGAAGGCTCCACAGACTGAATTTTTCATTAGTCGATGAAAATTCTTTGTTTCCTGTATCTCAGCTGTGACAGGTAAACTAGCATCTGCAAATTGGATGATTTTGCCATTGTTATGTACTTGCAATGTCAATGCTTTCAAGTCCATTTCCACTGGGCTATGTTCATAAATCCAATCAGCTCCCAATATGATGTCATGCCCTTTTAGTTGCTAGATTCGAAAATCTGAACTAAAAGTTTCTCCTTGAATTTCGTATGGAGCTTGATGACAAACGAAATCCGACCACAATATCCCTCCATTTGCTACCTGGACCTTTTCATGTGTAGTTGGTGTTAACTGACAACCAGCTTTTGTTGCCAATAGAGGTGTCATGAAGGTGGTTGTGCTACCACTATCTACCAGAGCAATTGCCTTTACCTTGTTGATCACTAGTTCCAAGGTAAATGTTGTTCGGTGAGATTTTACTCCTTTCAGTGCATTTAGTGATATTTTGAGTTTAGGGGTATCATCAGTTTCTTTGGCAGTGTCCAAATCTAAATCATACTCATGGATGTAAATCATTTCTACTTCTTCTGCTTTTCGTGTCTACAGAGCATGCACTTGGGCAGCTTGGGAAATTTTGCACACCTTCTTATGTCCTGGAAACCTTGGTTCCTTGCATTTATAGCAGAGTTTGTTTAGTTCGGCTTGTTCAATCACACTGGCTAATGGATTTCGGGCTTGTCCTGATTTGTTTGCCTCAAAGTTCACTTGCCTCCGAGCACTTGGATGGTACTGCCTTGGAGCTGGTTGTGGAGCTAATTGTTCAATTCTTCTAGCATACCATATAGCCTCCTGAATATCATTAGGCTTGAGGCACTGCAAGTGATTTTGAATGTAAGGAGTTAGACCAGCTATGTACAGAACGATGCTATGGCAATGGGCCAAAACCCTCAATGGACACGGAGAATGCATCCGTTGCCCCGCTTCCAATACTGATGTGAGCGCATTCATCTGCAACGGTTATTTTAATCGTTTCCTTTGAGCGCCAGGAATATTAAAAAAAAAGGCAGGGCACCGGCTAGTAGCCGGTAGCAGTCGGTAGTAATCAATGACGTACAGTGTTCAACAATTCATACAAAATTATCCTCTTTGACAGATACAAATAAAAATACTTACAAACTTAATAAGTCAGCACGGCTCAAAATATACAAACAGTATCGATCCTCTTACAGAAAATTAGAAAGACACTATATGCAATTAGTAGCAATATACATGTCCTGCTTCCAGAATACAACATATACTCATGGAAGACTTGGAAATATCCAGGCCGGTGGGAAGGAGCAAACCACACGAGTCATACATATCCTAATTAAAACTGTGGATCTAGCTCCTTACCTCGTGATTTCTACCGTAAGAAAATAGACAGGCATCCATACAGTTGTTGACCAGCCACAAATCCAGTGCGCTCAGGCAGGGAGGCTGGCAATGATGAGATCAAGCAACGCCCTGTGCTCCAGTACGTGAGCAGTGCCTCCTCCGTGACCTGATGGATGAAAGCCGGCAAGTGCGGAAGCGCGAGCGGGAGGGCGGACCAGCTCGAGCGGGCACCTCCATGCGCACGGCAGAACTGCTTGAGGGCTGCGGCCGGCTGACGAAGACCCGCAGTCCAGCGAGGTGCTGACATCACTTTAGCACGGGAACGGTGCAGATCTGATGGAGAAGCAGCGGTGATGACCTGGTGTAGTAGCTGTCGATCTGATCCAGCTTGAGCAGCGGAAGGCTTCACGGTGAAATAGATCTGGGTACATAGGAAACAATGATTGGATCGAGAGACCAAAAATTCAATCACAAGAACGGAAATCAGAAGAAAAGAAAATCGATCGTGAGCACGTGGTAGCCTTGGGCTGCGACCAAATCCAACGCCGCCGCCGTCCAGCAACAACCACGTAGCCCTTACCGGAGCCGATCTCATTGGGGAGTGTCGCCTCGTCGCTGGAGGCGGCCGGCAGCAGTGATATCTGTGAGAAGAGTGGGGAAGCGAGGATAAGGAGTTGTGCGGCTGCTGAGAGGATAAGGGATGAGGAGTGTGTGGCTGGGGGAGAGGATAAGGCGTAGCCGCGCAGGCGGGCGCGTGCGAGTAAGGACTAGGGTTTGGGAGTATTTATTGCACATGTGTAAACAGGCTTTTGGGCAGGCTTGAGTTGCATACGGTCAAATATTTCCACCCGTTGCTAATATATTTGCATACGGTCAAATATATTTGTCCGTTGCCGATGTGTCGGGGCTGATTGCTCGCATTGCTATTAACCGTTGCCTTCATGAGCGCTACTGTCATTTTTTCCTTCCGTTTCCATAGAGGGGTATCCTATGTGTCGTTCTGTACTAGTGGAAACTCTTCATGTAATAATCATGTGAATGTGTTGGGTTGTCTCTGCGCATGAGATTCAATGATCTTTCAAATTTCACCACATATTCAGACATAGTTGCTGTTTGACTAAGGGCATGAAAATCCTTTATAATGTCACAGGTTGAAGTAACAGAGAAACGGTAAGACAGATATCTGCAAAATATATGCCATGGAATGTTGTTGGCTGAGAACCTTGTACCTCTCCACCATTGGACTACATCACCAGTGAGGTAAGTTACTGCAATTTCAGTTGTCTGGTCTAATTGAGTTTGAGCTGCATCGAAGTATTGCTCTATTGTTTGTATCCATGAATCTGGATTATCTCCATGAAATTCAGGAATGTTAAGTTTTCCTAGCTTAGCCACTGGAGTCATTCTTCTCAATTCATGTTGCCCATATCCTCTGAATCTGTTGTGACTTTTCCTTTCCTCTGCATCAGAATCCTCATTGCCAATATCTTGATGCAGTTGTTGATCACCTTTCTGTTGTGGCATCTAAGGTTGGTGCCCCATTGCCGAGATTGGATGTCTGTAAGTCACTCTGGCAGTACCATCGAGGTTTATCTCTTTCCCTGAGTGATCATGCAGTGTGGCTTTCCCAATAGGTTGAACTACTGTTAATTTAGCATGTGTAGCAGTCTTAGTAGTGCTTGCTTGAGCTGGTGATTCTGCTGCCTTTCCTACTCCTGGAGGTAGTGTTTCTGGATGAATCAAAGGAGGTACCTTTGCAAAAAACTTCTCAAAATTCACTTGTATATTGTTGATGTTTTCCTGAATGTTGACAAATTTTTGTTCCACTTTCTCTGAAAACACTATGAATTCCTGCTTGTCCTCCTCTCGGACTCGCTGCAGTGTCTTCACATCCAAAAGAACAGACTTGAGCTCCAATAAATTGGTGTCCTCCGTCGAAGAGTCAACAGACTTCGTCATCTTCTACCGCCGCCAAGCCGCCGCTGCTAGCTTCGTCTGCCACCTAAGATACACAGAACAGGGAGGTATGGGTGGGATTTTACCACTGAAGAAGGATTCTTCAGCAACCAGATCCTTTCCTGGACTGTATCCGATCAGTGCCGCCGTCGCCAAGCCATCGCCTTTAGCTCTACGATGATGAGCTCTACACCGTTGCCAGGATCACAAGGCCGGAAGGAGGATTTTAAGGGAGATCCCAACCTATCCTTACTCAAGATCCAATTCGCCGCCAAAGTTCGGTTGGCTCTGATACCACTTGATAAGCCTAAGCTTGTCAAATTCAGAGTTAAGCACAGAAGATTCAAAAAACGAAGAACAACACACGTTTCATCTCAAATTTAGCTACTCGCTTTCAGAGGAATTGTAGGAGGAAAGTTTAGGGTTACAGAGCAAATTCGCCATACCACGAACAGTGGCGGCTAGGGTTCAACCCTTTACAATAATAACTATGCCAAACATACGGCTGGTTCTAGAATTAAAAGGCAAACATGCCATGGAAGTGGAGACGAGCTGGAAAGCTTGCTCTTCTACTACTGTGACGTCTCGATGAACTGCTACCATCCAGATGGAGACCAACGACCGATAGGGGATCAACCAGAGCGAAGTGGTAAGGACCACTCTGAGCCATTGGATCGACGATCGACCGTGGATCAATATTTGGTCAGTAGAGAAGAGCAGAACTTCAGCTTCAGTTCCTGACAGGCCAGCTCACAGACTGCAGCTCGCCGTGCGGGCATGTTTAGGCCGCACGGATTCCACGTTGCGATGGGAACTATGTAAGCACTCATTGGGGAAACTCAGAAAACACAGGGTGTGGCGACGACGAACGGTGAACAACAGACAACACTGATGACCCACAAGTATAGGAGGTGTATCGTAGTACTTTCGATAAATAAGAGTGTCGAACCCAACGAGGAGCAGAAGGTGTTAACAAGTAGTTTTGATCAAGGAATCACTGTAAATACTAGCAGACAAGTTTTTAGGGGTTTTTGATATTGCAGATAAATAAAATATGTGTAACTAAAAGACAGTAATAATAATTGCAGCAAGTGGCCCAATCCTTTTTAGAGCAAAGGATAAGCCGGTTGGTTTACTTATGATGGCAAAATGTTCTTGAGGACACACGGAAATTTCGTCAAGCGCTTTCGCTTCCTACAACTGATTAATCTTTATTGTTTTGATAAGTGTTGTGTGGGTGAACCTATGCTAATGCACTGCCCTAACTTGGACTAATACATACTTGTGATTAAATCCCTTGCAAGCATCCGCGTTACAAGGAAGTAATTAAAATAAATCTAACCACAGCCTTAAACTCTGAGATCCTACACTCCCTCATGCACCAGTTTACTAACGGGGGTTTAAGTTTCTGTCATTCCGGCAACCCCATAATTAGTAGCCGAATACACAATGTATTCCTCTAGGCCCATAAAGGTGAAGTGTCATGTTGTCGACGTTCACACGACACCACTAGAAGAATAACACCACAACTTAAATATCAAACCATTAAATATTACTCAACATAGTTCCACTACTAACAGCATGACTTCTCCCATGTCCTCAAGAACTGAACGAACTACTCACAAGACATCATATGGATCATGATCAGAGGTGATATAATGATGAATAACAATCTGGACATATACTTCAATTCACCGATAAAACTTAATAGCATCAACCACAAGTAGTAATCAACACCGGGAAAGTTTCCTCTATGAACTACACAAAGTATAACCCTAGATGTTACAACGGAACGAAGTGGAGCAGTGGAGATGATGGTGACGGCAGTGGAGATGATGATGATGATCCCGATGAAGTCCAGCGTGATGACGATGACGATGGCGATGATTTCCCCCCTCCGGGAAGGAATTTCCCTGGCAGATTTCTCCCTGCCGGAGAGCTTTTTCTCTCTCTGTGGTTTCCGCCTCGTGGAGGCGGCGGAATATTTCCTCGATGGCTCTCTCCGTCTTAGGGTTTTCTAGGGGATTAAGTATGCGAAGGGGGAGCGCCAGAGGTGGGCCAGGGGGTCACACCATGCCCCGGCGCGGCAGAGGTGGGACCCACGCCGTGGGGTGGTGTGGGCGCCTCGTGGCCCATCTCAGCCTCCCCTTTTGGCCGGCTCTGGCATCTGATAAAATAGGAACATCTGTATATTTTCCATGAATTGTTGATCTTCAGAAATAGGGTGTCTTGACGATGCTTTTTCTAGCTGAATCCTGACTCCGGCAGTTAATTCTCCAATAATCATCAAACAAGATAAAATAACATAAGTATATCATCCAAATATGAAATATATCAATGAATAGCAGTAAATTATGATATAAAATAGTGATGCAAAATGGACGTATCAACTCCCCCAAGCTTAGACCTCGCTTGTCCCCAAGCGAAAGCTGAACTCAGTAAACAAGACCACATGTTTATGGAGTGAAGCGTCGATAATAAAGAATACGGACAAGAAGCATCAACATGTATTAATACACAAATCATTTTAGACAGCAACTTCCCCTCATATAACTTATCTTGAAACGAGTAATGGAAATCACAATAAAGGTGCATAAAGAAAATCATAGTTTGGTGATGGCAAACTTCGTTCTTGGTCAGAGAACAATTAACAGATTGTACTTATCTTTCGAGTAGAGTCCTTATATCGGAGCTATATTGCAGAACTTACATGCTCAATTACCACAATTTCTTTACAGTCATTGATAACTTTCAAAGTTATATTCCTTCAGATAAAAGACTTGTGCAAAACGAGGAAGGATAACAGACATGATTGATAATATTAATATATAGATGGTTGAATCACAACAAATCAAATGCTTACTTAAGAAAGAAGGGAATAGGTTTACTGACTCAACATAAAAGTAAAAGAAAGGCCCTTCGCAGAGGGAAGCAGGGATTAAATCATGTGCTAGAGCTTTTTAAGTTTTTGAAATCATATAGAGAATAAAAAATATAAGTTTTGAGTGGTGTATGAGAATTGTCAACGAACGGTAGTGGGTGAAAACAATATCTCTCTTGTCAACCAGACTTTCAAGAGCGGCTCCCATGAAGGACGTTATTTCTACCAGCAAGGCGGATCATCCCTCTTTTTCTCTTTTGTTTACACATGCAGTTATTCACTGGTATCATTGCTTGTCTAATAAATCAGGGCAAAAATGTGAAGAGAATTAAGCGGTTAAAGTTGTAATTAATTGGGACTGGGCACCCCATTTGCCGCTCCGTGGGGTGGTGTGGTGCCCTCGGGCACCGTTTCCTCCCCGTTTTTGGCTCATAATTTTCCATGTTTAATAAAAACAACAAAAACATAAGTTGGGAAGTTAAACGCGAACTTTTTCTTACCAAAATTGTTACCTATTCAAAATCAGACTCTGCAGTTTTCTGAATTTGACTTTTAATAAAATCTTCCGGAGTCACTACTTGAATAATATCAATGTCTTCGTTATAAGAATCCCCAGAAATATAATGCTTGAGTCTTTGACCATTAACCACTGAAACAACATAAGGTCCTTCCCATTTCGAAAGTAATTTCCCTGCAAAAAATCTGAGACGAGACCTATACAATAGAACTTTCTCACCAACATTAAACTCTCTCTTTAGGATTCTCCTATCATGCCATTGTTTCACTTTCTCTTTAAAAAGTCTAGCATTTTCATAAGCTTCACTTCTCCATTCATCTAAGGAACTCAAGTCAAGTAACCTTTTTTACGGCAAGTTTAAAATCTCTATTAAGTTCTTTTACGGCCCAATAAGCTTTATGTTCTAATTCTAGAGGTAAATGACAAGCTTTTCCGTAAACCATTTTATAAGGAGACATACCCATAGGATTTTTATAAGCAGTTCTATAAGCCCACAAAGCATCATTAAGCTTCCTAGCCCAATTCTTTCTAGATTTATTAACAGTCTTCTGCAAAATAGATTTAATCTCTCTATTTGATAATTCTACTTGTCCACTTGTTTGAGGATGATAAGGTGAAGAAATTCTATGATTAACATCATATTTAGCAAGGGTTTTTCTAAAAGCACCATGGATAAAATGAGAACCACCATCAGTCATGAGATATCTAGGCACACCAAACCTTGGAAAAATAATATCTTTAAGCATTTTTAATGATGTCTCACCATCAGCACTAGATGTTGGTATAGCTTCTACCCATTTAGTAACATAATCAACAGCAACAAGTATATGAGTATAACCATCAGAAGGAGGAAAAGGACCCATAAAGTCAAATCCCCAACAGTCAAAAGGTTCAATAACAAGAGAATAATTCATAGGCATTTCATTGCGTCTAGTTATATTACCAACTCTTTGACATTCATCGCATGATAAAATAAATTTTCTTGCATCTTTAAAAAGAGTAGGCCAATAAAAACCTGATTGTAAAACCTTTTGTGCAGTTCTATCTCCAGCATGATGTCCTCCATAAGCACTTCCATGGCATTTTCTCAATATTTCTTTTTGCTCAAATTCTGGAACACATCTTCGCATTATACCATCCACTCCTTCTTTATATAAGTGTGGGTCATCCCAAAAATAATGCCTCAAGTCATAAAAGAATTTCCTTCTTTGCTGAGCTGTAAAGGTTGGAGGCAAATACTTGGCAACAATAAAGTTAGCATAGTCAGCATACCAAGGACTTTCTCGCGAGCTTACCTTTATCACAGCCAATTGTTCATTTGGAAAACTATCGTTAACAGGAACAGGATCATAAGAAATGTTTTCCAATCTAGACAAATTATCAGCGACAGGATTTTCAGCACCTTTCCTATCTACAATATGCAAATCAAACTCTTGTAATAAAAGCACCCATCTTATAAGTCTAGGCTTAGCATCTTTCTTTTCCATAAGGTATCTAATAGCAGCATGATCGGTATGGATAATAACTTTCGAATCAACAATATAGGGTCTAAACTTATCACAAGCAAAAACTACTGCTAAAAACTCTTTTTCAGTAGTGGCATAATTCTTTTGAGCAGCATCAAGAGTCTTACTAGCATAATGAATAACATTCAACTTCTTATCTACTCGCTGTCCAAGAACAGCACCTACAGCAAAATCACTAGCATCACACATAATTTCGAAAGGTAAAGTCCAATCAGGAGGTTGAACAACAGGAGCAGTGGTTAAAGCCTTTTTTAGAGCCTCAAAAGCTTCTTTACAATCATCATCAAAAACAAAAGGTACATCTTTTTGGAGAAGATTAGTAAGAGGTTTTGAAATTTTAGAGAAATCTTTAATAAACCTTCTATAGAAACCGGCATGACCGAGAATACTACGAATACCTTTAACATCCCTGGGACAGGGCATTTTCTCAATTGCTTCAACTTTAGCTCTGTCCACTTCAATACCTCTTTCAGAAATTTTATGTCCAAGAACAATCCCTTCATTAACCATAAAGTGACATTTCTCCCAATTAAGAACAAGATTAGTTTCCTCACATCTCTGCAAAACTTTATCAAGGTTTTGCAAGCAGTTATCAAAAGAAGTTCCATAGACGGAAAAATCGTCCATGAATACTTCCACAATTTTTTCACAAAAACCATGAAAAATAGCAGACATGCATCTTTGAAACGTAGCAGGAGCATTACACAAACCAAAAGGCATACGCCTATAAGCATAAGTTCCATAAGGACAAGTAAAAGTAGTTTTCTCTTGATCTTTGCTCTAACAGCAATTTGTGAAAATCCAGAATAACCATCAAGAAAGCAAAAATGAGTTTTCTTAGACAACCTTTCTAACATTTGATCAATAAAAGGTAAAGGATAGTGATCTTTCTTAGTAACTTTATTAACCTTTCGAAAATCAATGCACATCCTATATCCAACAACTACTCTTTGAGGAATAAGTTCATCATTTTCATTTGGCACAACAGTAACTCCTCCTTTCTTAGGAACACAATGCACAGGACTTACCCATTTACTATCAGCAATAGGATAAATTATACCAGCATCGAGGAGTTTTAATACCTCATTTCTTACCACTTCCTTCATTTTAGGGATTAACGACGCTGGTGCTCCACAACAGGTTTTGCATCATCTTCCATGTTGATGGCGTGTTGACATACAGTAGGAGAAATCCCTTTTAAATCATCCAAGTATATCCGATAGCCCCTCGGTGTTTCCTCAATACTTCCAATAACCTTGCCTCTTCAGTACCTGAAAGTTTAGAACTAATAATAACAGGATATGTTTTCTTATCATCAATGTGAGCATATTTAAGATTATCAGGCAAAGGTTTTAAATCAAAAACAGGATCTTCTTTAGGAGGTGCAGGGGTACCCAAATCTTCCACCGGCAAATTATGCTTAAGTAATGGTGGTTGATGAAGAAAGATATTGTCAATTTCATTCCTTTCCTCCATAAAGACCTCACTTTCGTGTTCCTCCATAAATTGCTGCAAGGCATTGTTAGGAGCAATAGCAATAGCAGCAAGTTGTTCAATTTTCGAGTCCTCATTAGGCAAATCAGTTTCATAAAGTTTCTTACCAAACTTAGAGAAATTAAACTCATAAGATTCTCCATTAAATTTAGTGTAAATTTTCTCTTTCTTACAATCTATAATAGCACCACATGTATTCAAGAAAGGTCTACCGAAAATAATAGGACAAGTTTTACTAGCTTTAGAACCAAGTACTAGAAAATCAGTAGGATATTTAGTTTTACCGCATAAAACCTCGACATCTCTCACAATACCAATGGGAGAGATAGTTTCCCTATTGGCAAGTTGAATAACCACATCAATATCCTCAAGTTCACAGGGACTAATTTCATGCATAATTTCTTTATAAAGTTCAAAAGGAATAGCACTAGAACTTGCACCAATATCACATAAACCATAATAGCAATGTTCTCCTATCTTCACTGAAAGCACAGGAACACTTGTTTTCCTAGATTTACCAGGATGCGAAACAATATTAGAAGCATCTTCACAAAAGATAATATGTTCTCCATCTACATTTTCAGTTACCAAATCCTTTACTATTGCTACTTCAGGTTCAACAGTTATTTGTTCATCAGGCTCTAAAGGTTTCTTGGCACTTTTATTAACCACACTAGCTATCAGAGAATGTTCCTTGACTTTAACAGGAAAAGGTATTTTTTCAATATAAGGTTCTGGCAAAATGTGATCAACAGTATGAACTTCAATACTTTTGCCAATGGCCGAATTGGTTTTATCTTTATAAGGTTCATGATATTTATTCAAATCCTTCTTAGGCACATCAAGATAAGAGGCAAAAGCTTTGTAATAATTTGCAACAACTTGAGAATCAAGACAATAAACACACTAACATTACGGAAATCATCAGTCTCCATAAAAGATTTAATGCATTCGTAATCATAATTTATACCTGACTTTCTACCTTTGTCGTTCTCCCATCCTTCAGTATTTTCCTGAATACGGTCAAGAAGGTCCCATTTAACTTCTTCTTCAGTACGTGTAAATGATCCAGAACAAGAGGCATCCAATAAATCCTTATCATGAAGAGAAAGCCTTGCATAAAAATTATTGATAACAATATTACTTGGGAGCTCATGAATGGGACATTTGAGCATTAGTGACTTCAATCTCCCCCACGCTTGGGCAATACTCTCTCCATCATGAGGCCAAAAATTATATATGCGATTTCGATCTTGATGAATCTCACTAGGAGGATAGAATTTAGAATAAAAGAGAGGTACAATTTCCTCCCAGCCAATAGATCGGCCATTCTTCAGCATCTTATACCATTCCGCAGCTCGGCCCTTCAGTGATATAGAGAATAACTTCCTCTTGACTTTTTCCATTGAAATACCTGCACACTTGAACAACTCGCATAATTCATGTATAAATAGTAAATGATCACCAGGATGGATGGTTCCATCTCCAACATAGCGGTTATCCATAACACGTTCAACAATTTTCATAGGTATTTTAAATGGATCTAATTCAGCAGGCGGCGGTTCATCTACTACCTTAGCAGTGGCAGTAGTATTCCCAAATAGGGATTCGAATGGAGATCTCTCCATAATAAAATAAAGCAGCAAGCAGAAATAAAAACAGCACTTACAGTAAAGGTTTCCCTTACCAATTCCACTTACCAATAGCACTTCACTCCCCGGCAACGGCGCCAGAAAATAGTCTTGATGACCCACAAGTATAGGGGGTGTATCGTAGTACTTTCGATAAATAAGAGTGTCGAACCCAACGAGGAGCAGAAGGTGTTGACAAGTAGTTTTGATCAAGGAATCACTGTAAATACTAGCAGACAAGTTTTTAGGGTTTTTGATATTGCAGATAAATAAAATACGTGTAAATAAAAGACAGTAATAATAATTGCAGCAAGTGGCCCAATCCTTTTTAGAGCAAAGGATAAGCCGGTTGGTTTACTTATGATGGCAAAATGTTCTTGAGGACACACGGGAATTTCGTCAAGTGCTTTCGCTTCCTACAGCTGATTAATCTTTATTGTTTTGATAAGTGTTGTGTGGGTGAACCTATGCTAATGCACTGCCCTAACTTGGACTAATACATACTTGTGATTAAACCCCTTGCAAGCATCCGCGTTACAAGGAAGTAATTAAGATAAATCTAACCACAGCCTTAAACTCTGAGATCCTACACTCCCTCATGCACCGGTTTACTAACGGGGGTTTAGGTTTCTGTCACTCCGGCAACCCCACAATTAGTAGCCGAATACACAATGCATTCCTCTAGGCCCATAAAGGTGAAGTGTCATGTAGTCGACGTTCACACGACACCACTAGAAGAATAACACCACAACTTAAATATCAAACCATTAAATATTACTCAACATAGTTCCACTACTAACAGCATGACTTCTCCCATGTCCTCAAGAACTGAACGAACTACTCACAAGACATCATATGGATCATGATCAGAGGTGATATAATGATGAATAACAATCTGGACATATACTTCAATTCACCGATAAAACTTAATAGCATCAACCACAAGTAGTAATCAACACCGGGAAAGTTTCCCCTATGAACTACACAAAGTATAACCCTAGATGTTACAGCGGAACGAAGTGGAGCGGTGGAGATGATGGTGACGGCGGTGGAGATGATGATGATGATGATCCCGATGAAGTCCAGCGTGATGACGATGACGATGGCGATGATTTCCCCCCTCCGGGAAGGAATTTCCCCGGCAGATTTCTCCCTGCCGGAGAGCTTTTTCTCTCTCTGTGGTTTCCGCCTCGTGGAGGCGGCGGAATATTTCCTCGATGGCTCTCCGTCTTAGGGTTTCTGGGGGATAAGTACGCGAAGGGGGAGCGCCAGAGGTGGGCCAGGGCGGCCACACCATGCCCCGGCGCGGCAGAGGGGGCCCGCGTGGGGTGGTGTGGGCCCCTCGTGGCCCATCTCAGCCTCCCCTTTTGGCTGGCTCCGGCATCTGATAAAATAGGAACATCTGTATATTTTCCGTGAATTGTTGATCTTCAGAAATAGGGTGTCTTGACGATGCTTTTTCCAGCTGAATCCTGACTCCGGCAGTTAATTCTCCAATAATCATCAAACATGCAAAACAAGATAAAATAACATAAGTATTCATCCAAATATGAAATATATCAATGAATAGCAGTAAATTATGATATAAAATAGTGATGCAAAATAGACGTATCAAACACCACCGAGCTTACATATGGCTGGGACGAGCCCCTGCTACACGACCCCAAATTGGCCGTCCCAGATGATCGAGCCACATGCTTAGACATGAAGTAAAACCTAATTTGAACTGGCATAAGGCCAGCTGTCGACGCCGAACTACTGAAGTTGTCTAACATCTTGATCAAGCTGACCGTCACCCTGAGTCTGATGGAGCTTTCGTCGGTCGAAACTTCCTCACGCGCTCCTGCAGTTGGAAGTTTCAATGGTGTTCACAATCACGCTTTCGACCTTAATGGAGATACGTATGAACACCGGCCAAGAGTAATTAAACTTACCACCAGACGCGTGTAATCTTCGCTTCGCGCCCTCTTGATGTCCATCCGACCGTTTTCTCCGTCGTCTCTTCTCTCCTCGCCCTCTTCATCCTCCTCCTTGGGCCCTGTTCGGGTGCAGTGTGTGCCGTGCAGAGTATGCGCCGTATAGGCACCACCTCTTCTCTCCTGGCCCTCCTCCTCTGATAGAATATATAAGCAAGCACAGCCACGACAGTGACCACCGCGATCACAATGCCCGCGATCCCGCCGCCGCTAAGCCTGCTCGACTTGCTGTGAGTATCAATGGAGGGCTCGGTCCTGTGGAAACCGCGAGCGGCGGCTGTTGTTTTGTTGTGCTCCGAATCCTAATACTGTTGTATCATATATGGAGTCCTACCGGAATAAGGCATGTCTTCAACTCTGTTTCGTGTCCGCCAAGAAAGAGAGTTGTTTGCCCCCATATATAGTTAGAGGTAGTCATAGAATAGATTGAGAGAGAGTTCCACCAGATTGATACCACGTAGAGGGTTTTTCCTCTCGTGTATGTAATACTCCTCCGATTATAGTTATACGCCTTTGTGCGTTTCGCGGTTTTTTCCCGTAAGGGTTTTCCACGTAAAAATTTGTGTTATTATTCTTCCTTTGATCTACTTTCGCTGCACTATTTTATTAGAAGTGGTATCAGAGCCGAAGGTTTCAACTTCGATCTGCTGCTCCGGGAGACTCTCTGTTGCGCTCCCGGGGCAGCACCGTCGCAGTGTCGATTGGACCAACAGCCGCAGTTTTGCGGCATCATGCGGCTATACCAAAGTCAAGCATCGCTAGAGATCGGATCAGGAGACTGAGAGTTTCGTCGGCGAGTCCCATGCGGCACTTTGGTGATCCGTCCGTTGCAGTTGGATTCAGTGCGTAGCGATCGTCGAGTCGCCAAGATCGCCAGCCCCGTCCTGCGCCGGGCGGCAGTCCGTCTGCAGTTTGGATTGCTCACGTCAAAGTTTTCGAGTCAGGTACAACTTCCGATCCATCTACGTGTTGTCCTCTAGTCGGCAGGAGTTGTGCGTGGATCAGCTCTAGTACCAGATCGATTGTGAGGTGCATATAGGAGCCGAGAGAACTCTTCTTTCCCTCTGCCCCCTTGAGAGTCAACCGAGGAGTTCCGCTGCCGCCTCTTTCCTCCCTGCTCACCGGAGGCACTGCCGGCCGGCGAGGAGATGGATTAGGAGGTAGGTATTCTCTGTACAATAGTAGAGCTAGGTTTAGTTTGTGTTCGTCTCGAGTTTGGGCTGTGTCCCAGAGTTTATCCTTCGTGGTGTATGGCGTCATGTCGCTGCGTTGAGCTGGATCTTCTCCGAGCGAAGGTCTGGGTCCTGGATTCACTGCTGCTGATAGTCTCTCATGGCGGGAGGCGAAGCTGCAACCTGGATCTGGCGGCGCTCCTTCCTCCAATAAGCTCGAAGCTCTGTTCCTGGCTCTGGGAATCGAGGTGGACTGGAGTTTTTGGATGCCTGCTTCCTCCTTAGTTGCCGTGGAGGCAACAAGAGGTGAGAGGTGGCCAAAGCTCTGGTTCGGTAGGTGTGAGTCGCAGGAGACCTAGAACCGCTCCTGCTGCTCGGCAGAGAAGATGAAGCAGGCGGCCAAGCTCCAGAGGATGGAGGAGAAGGTCTGAATCGTCATCTCGGCGACCTCTTCAATAACAAGGTTCGTTAATCACGATCTCAGTGGTGGTGGCGTGGATTTGGATGGATTCCTTGTTGCTCGTCTTGGTGGCGAGGGAAGAGGAGTACATCCAATTTGTGCTTGCTCGCTGCTGGGTTTGCACCAGGGGAGAAGCAGTGCTTCTCTGGGGAGCTTCTTCACGGTGGCGTTTCTATTGTCGCCGTTTAATATGGTCGGAAGGCGACCGCTCCCGCCTTCGGCGTCGGCTTCAGCTTTTTCCGGCTGGCGTCTCAAGGTCTTCTTCAACCTCCTGGCTGCTACGCCGTTTTGGAGGCCCTTCAGCTACGGTGCAGCGCGCTCCCGCCCCTGATCCCAAGTGGCGTAGTCCCTGGCGATGAGGAAGGTGGCTGCCCCGAGCTCTGGATGAATCGCACCGGAGAAGGAGCTGGATCCAATTGCGTTTCCAAAATTCTTCTTAGGGTCCTTTGTGCAAAATGTAAGCGCATGGGTGTAATTTTCAGATTTCTTGATGCCTTATCTGTAATTTGTACCGGTGTTGATTATGAATGAAGCCTCTCGGTCCTTCGCGGCCGATCCCCTGTTCAAAAACCAGATCGATTGAAGCATTCATATCCCGAGGAGATAAGTGTTGTGCGTTGATGCTACTTGACGTGAAGATAATCAATTCCTTGATCTTTCGTCTCTTATTGCTATGTCCACTCCAACCAGCTACCAGGTGCTATTTAATCTCAGTTTGTTTACTCGCAATTTTATTTCTATAAAGAATATTTTTATGACAAGTCAAGATGTGAGCGTTGTTGGCGCAAGCCGATTATGAGATGCACTGATTAGTTTTCTGTTTAAGGTGGAGTTTCTTCGATTATAGTTTTCGAAGGATATTATGGATGCAAATTCAAGATATTATATTGTTGCAATTACATGAACACAATTCAGTTATCAGAGAAAAAAAATATTATGGAGGAGGTGATTATTAAGCCTGTTGGTAGCCAGCATATACTCTTTTCTCTCCAAAGTTTTGTTGTTATGCATGTGAAGATTTTTTTTTGTTCGGGATGAGAATCGGTTGAGGTGCAAGGAGATTTGTTATCAGCTAGATACTAGAACATTTAGTATTGTTAAAGTTTCAGTAGAATTCAGTTGTCTTTGCTCTTTCAAGAGGGGTCTATTGCAGAGTTTAAGCTCTGTTGCATGTTGAGAAGTTTCTTTCATCCGACAGTTGTTCTACAAGGACAATTTTTGACCATGTTATGGATTTTTCGTTAACCGTTACAAGTCGGCAGTGTACCAGATGCTCTTGCATGAGTATTGTTTGCCGAGGTTTGTGCTTTCTGTTTTATAGCACGTTCAGAGATGAGTTCTTCACAATGTTATGTGCACCAATGACGTTGCATTATGAGCTATGCGCTCATTCAGTCACCACAGGAGATATGATGACTTATGTCATTTGATTGATGATTGAGCAGTTTTCAGTTTTGGAGGTCAGTAGCACAGTAGACTTTTATTGGGTTTTATGAGAGACCCAAGTTTCGTTTGTCTGCTTTGTTGACAGTTGTGTTCTTTTCTGGACGACCTACCGTTGCTTTGTTCAATATGATTTCATGAGAAGTTTATTAGTCTTATGGACGTTTGAAGACATAATGTTTACTTGTGCTGAATCTAATTGAGGAGTTGATGATATCTATGACTGTTATAGAGGATTCGTCTTAAGTTGAAGTGTTGTTTTGTTGTGCTCCGAATCCTAATCGTGTTGTACCATATATGGAGTCCTACCGGAATAAGGCATGTCTTTAACTCTGTTTCGTGTCCGCCAAGAAAGAGAGTTGTTTGCCCCCCATATATAGTTAGAGGTAGTCATATAATAGATTGAGAGAGTTCCACCAGATTGATATCACGTAGAGGGTTTGTCCTCTCGTGTATACAATACTTTTCCCGATTATAGTTATACGTCTTTGTGCGTTCCGTGATTTTTTCCGCAAGGGTTTTCCACGTGAAAATATGTGTTTTTATTCTTCCTTTGATCTACTTTTGCTGCGCTATTTTATAACAGCGGCCGCGGCCGGTAAACGAGTCGACCTGAAAACATACAGGTGAACCCGGCCGGTCAGTTAGTGCTTGGTGAAAACGAGATACTCGACCCGGTCAGTTGGTGCTTGGTAAACACTAAACAATCAGGACTTAGTTGTGCGGGACTGTAGGTTATGCACCTCTGAATCACTAAGTAGAGGTCGAGACTCAAAAGGAGAGAAACAGAGACTTGCAAGAAAATGCTGTCGGCAAAGGGGAAGAATTGCTGCGGCGATTACATACCAGCGAAGGCGGCAGCTCTCCGCAGCGCCACCGGCAGCTCCTCCCGCCCTTCTTGCCGGCGCGGTTCGTCTCCCATGTCCACCATTCGGATACTAGCTAGAGACTTGTTGTGGCGAACTGGCGATGGTGGATGGGGAAAACTGACCGGGGAAGAACGAGGATGGATGAAGATATGGGGGCCGGTGCCATTTGCTGCAAACGAAGATAAGCTGACACAGCCACGACGCGGGCAGACGCCATTTTTGGAGTGATCATTGCCTCATTGCTATCGGTAGTAGTTTCCACAAGAACTACGGATGAGTTACGGAAAGCTTGCGTCCTGCCTAGGAATCTTCCCGACGTGGTCGGACGTGCCAGCGCCTGCACCTCGGGGGAGCTCGTTCAGATTGACCACGGCGCGACCTTCCTCCACCGCGCCACCGTCGTGAACGGCCGGTCCGTGCGCAGGTCGATCAACGCCTCGTCGTGCTGCCGCCTGCCGACCGACCTGCTCACCATCCACGGCCCCCGCGCGCGTGCCTGAACTTCCAGTGTTGCTAAATCACTGATTTTACTCTGTTCATGACACTTTGTTGCTATGTCCTTCAGAGTTTTTGGTTTCATTTGTTAGTACAGTTTCAGTGCACATGCTATGCTAGCTAGACGGGATGGGATATCATGTCAAGGATTTAGTATAGTGAAAGTACGTTTTGACTAACAGAACAGCTTAATTTAATGAATCGTTTGGGTGGATAAAGTCGAAGCTTGAGTTATGTTGAGTGGCTTCCCAACAGAAGGGTCAGCACCATTTACGTGGCAAGCGCATACGGAACTCACACTTGTGGTTTGCTACCCAGAGTTAAACAGATTGGAGACGTTTATATTTAGTTGCTTCTAATGCAGCTACATATCATATGAGATCTTTCTTTAATAAGTAAGTTGTATAAACCCAGGCTCACGTGACATGAAGTAATAGTGTAGATAGAATGGATCCGTTAGTACTAGACAGTGGAATTACTTCTGAAAGATCTCATTTTGGACTTCTCCCAGACATATCACAATTGATGGTGGGATGGCTGAATCTTGTGGGAAAAGTGCACATCTCTCTAAAATGTCAAACGAAGTACTTAGCCGTGTCAAACTAGATACTGATTTCACTCTGTTCATGATACTTTGTTGCACTAATGAGTGTTCAAATAAGGTTTTTGACGAGACAATTTTTGTATTTTTACGAGGGACAGAAATAATGTCGGTTTTCATGAAACTTGCGTGTGCACATAGAATGTGGAGATACAATTTGAAATGAATTAAACCATATCAATTTTCAGAATGACAAATGAATCTCGCAATTCAATTGCTTGCATAGTAAATGAAATAAAAGTTCAGGGCATGCAGATTTGCTCCATAGTAAATGTAATAAAAATTCTAGTAACTTGGAGTCTCACGTCTATTGGCCCATGTATATTTTCTGCCGGTCTGCCCCGATAGAACATTTATCTCAGGTCAAGCCTCTATGATATCATCAAATATAAAAGGTCATCTCGCATTGAAATTATCATTAATTTTTGCCTCATGTCGTGGAATGATGTTAAAATCTCCTCCAACCAACATGGGAAGAGGGTTCAACTCACACACATGCACAAAAAATGTGTTGAGAAGTGACAGAGGATATATGAGAGGAAAAACATTCCCAACAAGACACTCATAGGAATCCCTTTATATCACTGACCAATAATTTATTCCACCATGACAATTTGAAGTAATTTACTGGTAAGTTAATTATGGCACCTCCATTTACATACAATAATTTGAAATGAATTAAGCCATATTAAGCAAGAGAAAAAAATGAATCTCACATGCGAATTGCTTGTATAGTAAATAGAATAAAAGTTCAGGGCGTGCAGATTTGTTCCATTGTAGGAGAACCAAAACCGATGGGCAAATGCAAAATGTGTAAATTAGGTTCCTTTTGCTCTTCTTGTCTTTGGCTGCTACTCTCTTGTAGATATGAGCCTCTGATTTAAGGAACTGGCATGAGATTCTTCATCTTCGTGTATACGAACTGCACTTGATTCAGTATCACTGGCTTCCTGACAGTACTGGTCATCTGATGCCATCAGAAGGCCCCTGTTCACGCTGTCTCTATCTCGGGGGTAAGTGTAGTACAAGAAGCCGTAGGTCAAGCAACAGATGCCCATGGGCACCGCGAGCTCCGTGTACATCGCCTTCGCCAATGCACCCGCATTCTCTCTGTCCGTCTCCACGCTAGATTCAGAAGAAACAGGCTTATAGCCAAATACTTGCTGTGCTAGAATACCGACAACGAGAGGCGCAAATGAAGCAAACACTGATTCAAAGCACTTGTCCAGAGCGTAAACTGTGGTTCTTGCCTTCTTTGGCACAATTTCAGCGAAAATGGGGCTGCATAGCACAAGGGGAAAACACAATTGAATAATGTGCAAAACAGTATAAGAGATTTGCAGGTTTGTTTTCTGACTGAGATGAACATCGATCGTACTTGTTTGTGGATGCGGCATTCCAGGAGATGGCGAATCCCATGATGAAGAACACAAGCGCGTGCACGACACTGGTTGATGAGTCGTTGGGCAACGCGAGCAGCAGGATGGCACCGAGCGGAAGCGCCGACGCGGAGCTGATCTGCGCCAGTGCAATCCTTCCGGTGTTAGGGAACCGCCTGGAGACGGTGTCCCCGAAGAGACCCCCGAAGAGCGCGCCGAGAGCCGTGGCGAAGAGGTAGAGCCCCGTGATGATGCTGGTCTGCCAATGCGTGAAGCCCGCAAGCTCCAGCCACATGGCGGAGAAGTTGAGCGCCGACCACGCTATCTGACCGGCGATCCCCTGAGCGACAATGACCTGGAAAGTGGGCACGGCGATGACGCCCCTGGCGACGTGGAGCAGCTCCTTGGCCTCCTCCTTTGCGGACACCGCGTTCTTGGACTTGGCGATCGGGTCGGCGGCGAAGAACCACATGAGGACCCCGAGCGCCACGCTGATGATGCCCACGATGTGGAACGCGAGCCGCCAGCCTGCGACGCCAAGGAAGGTGATCGGCGCGAGGAGCACGCCGAAGGAGCCCCCCAAGATGGAGCCAAGGTTGCAGGTCATCTGCAGCCACCCGAAGGCTGCGCCCCTGGTGTGGTCGTCGGTGTAGTCGGCGACGAGCGAGTTGATGGCCGGGATAACCAGCGCGAGACCGACGCCGTTCAGCCCCCGGGAGATGGCCATCTGCGCGCGCACGCGCGCCAGAAACACTGATTCAGTGCGTTTCTTGCCGTTACTGACATGTGGGCCATCCTCTAGTAGATGAACCCGCGGCATAGGCGGGCAAGAAAAACACAGAGTTGACTAAATTTATTTCTACCGTTTTTCTGAGACGAAATTAAAGTGGAATAATCGGATAACCGCTACTGCATTTTGGTGGTTGGTGCGTGCAAATCTCAAAGACAGCTCCGGTGCGGGTCCCACGTTGTCAGTGAGAAAAGGAAGAGGAGGAGGATGGCGTGAGCTGCTGCTCACCTGGAGGTAGGTGCCAGAGATGGCGACGAGGAAGGTAGCGGCGGCCCAGAGGAAGGCGCCGACGGCGATGACGCGTGCGCGGTCGTGGCGCGCCGAGGCGTAGGCGGCGAGGGGGAAGGAGAGGGCCTGGACGAGCGCGCGGCAGACGGTGAGGGAGCCGAGCGCCGTCGGGGACACGCCCAGCGCGAGGCCCACCTCCCGGTACACCGCCGGGAGCAGCACCTCGTCCGCCTTCTCCAGCACCGACGCCAGGTTCACCAGCACCAGCGTCCGCCACCTCGCCGACGCGGCTTCCGCCTCCCTCATCTCTCCGTCGTCGCCTGCTAGCTCACGACACTCCCCAGATTTGGGCGGCGACTTCGGCGAAGCGTCTCTCTATTGTCTCTCCGCACGCTTCAGATGGAGCAGAGTCGTGAAGCTAGCTGCAGTTTGCAGTTTTCGAGATCGGGACATTTGATTTTGACCCAGCCGAGCGAGCAGAGATATAATCCTAATCCGTGCCATGTGCGCAGATATTCAAGTCAAGGCTCTTGGGTTGGGTGGGGCATCCTTGTGGTTGCATCGCTGGAGCATCGACCTATTTGGCTATTTCCTTTGTATATTCAGGATTCCGATATGTTCGAGCTGTTGAGACAGTGTGTCCGATCTGTAGGGAGGCAAAATATGGACACTATTTGTTTGGCTCGTAGTACTATATCATTTTAAATGCATTTCAAATATATAAAAGTCTGAAAAGAAAATTACGGGTGTACATCCGGACATTATATGTTCACACACAAATTTTGGCAAAAAAAAAACCAATTTTTTTGTGGCTTGTGTAATAAAGAACAAAAAAGTCTTGTGAAAAGTCATTTTGTGAAAATTGTCTTTTTAACACACACTACAAAAAAAGTTACTTACTTTAAGAAAATAACTTCTATGTATCCTTAATGAATCTAACATGAATATTTTTAGTAGCAATTTGGTTTAGGGTTTAGGGGTTAATACCTATAATGCATAATTGTTCTTTATTTCGGAAAAAAACCTCTAGTATTTTACCCAAGAAGAATGATTAATATAGGTTTGGTTTTCCATACATTTTTCTCATTCTTGATTTTTACATTATCTTTTAGTCTCAACTGAGGATACAAGCTGTAGTACCTGTTCACACACAAAGAATCACACACCACAACACTCACACCACACTCACACAACATCTATGCGCCTAACTAGACCTACAACCGATTCCAAGCACGTTCTAAGAGACTTCTGAAGCCAAGAACTCCAGGCACCTACGAATTTATTTCGGGGAAACTCCCCGGTGAGACACCCAAACGATCCAAGGGATCGAACTTGGGTGGGTTGGCTGGCTACTCCTAGCCATTGTGCTAGCAAGCGCGTAACGATTTCTACATTATCAGTCAAGAATCATAACTAAACTATCGTTTAATACATCCAATAGCAAAACATATATACATAGATTATTATGTGAACCACATTTTCTACATGATTTCTACAATCAATCTTTTTATTTTTCAATGATCAAATTGAATCAAATCATAGCAAAACATATATGTTATAGATCCACCTTTATCATAGAGACATGTTATTATATCTATATGGACAATACACTTTATGGAACAAAACAATGTGAAATAACCAAAGTGATTTTGTCAAGTTATTATATACTTTCTATGTTTCTTTCTGTACAAAAACCCTTATACAAATGAATAAGAAATGGCTGAAGATACACTTGACCCTGCATTTTGCCCTGCAACAAAATCCAATAGGATACTGAATGAAAACTGATGTCGACTAGGGGCAGATGAATAGGCTATTAAAAAGTTACGGTTTAGGCATGAATAATTGTAGAATAAAATTAGCGTTTTGTTTATCAAGCACAAAAACTAAAAACACTAGGCTCAACTATGTGCACCACCAACTTATGGTAAACAAGATACACAACTAAGTGATAACAAGATATATAATTTCAACCACAATGTCTACCACAAAGCAAATGCGCAAATAATACAAGGAGACGATGATTAGTTCTGAAATTCATTTCCCTCGGAAATAGTGTCCGCTAGAGAGTGTGGAGGCACAATGCACTCCAATAGCCACAATGACTAACCTTATTATTCTCGTGCCCTCGCATGATGAAAGGTGTCATGATTCCACTATAAGATGGTCTTGAGGGCGTTCTCGAGAACTGTACAAATTGTTCAGGATGATCCACGCAACTTAATTGGAGCCTCCCGAAGCTTGCCCAAATCTTCCCACCAAGATTGACCTTAGCGAGAACACTTCAAGGAGGTTGAATATTTCTTCATCCCAACGTACCTGCAAAAATGTCTCTGACCAGAAGAAATATGTTAAAAGGAAAGCATTAAGTTGGGATGATGATCATAGTTACAACGAGAATGAAAATGAAGTTCATTCATTAGATACAAAAAAGGTATGTATAAATTAGACGCGTCGAATAGAAGCTATGGTTATTTTTCCTTGTCATACTGACAATAATTTTTATGCTTACATGTTCGAGGTTACCGTTGTTCTCCCCACTTGATTCATGAACTTGACAGTGTTGATACTTTTAAAGGCACCATATACATTGGCAGCACCTTAGTAAACATAAAAGATGTTATTGTTCGCGTCCTGAAGCTTCCATGGGGTGATATCAAGGTCCAGCCCCCCTGAATGGAAGGTCCAAGAACAAAAATACCAAGAGGTGACTTACCTGGTCCACATCAAAAGCATTCTGATAATAGCAGTGTGTGTGTGTGTGTGTGTGTGTGTGTGTGTGTGTGTGTGTGTGTGTGTGTGTGTGTGTGTGTGTGTGTGTGCGTGTGCGTGTGCGTGTGCGTGTGCGTGTGCGTGTGCGTGTGTGTGCGTGTGCGTGTGCGTGTGTGTGTGTACCAGAAGGAGTATCTTGGATCCATTTCACAAGCACTGAGCATTTAGCCTTGCTGGCATCCTTGAACGTCACGTGATCAAAATAAAACATAGAATTCGGTTTACTTCAGGCGTATAACCATAAGATATTTTCCTGACAAACCCCATATTTTTTTCACAAACTAAATCAATTTCCTCCATCACGTAGAATGTTATGGATGATATATTTGTTGCAAAACTTATTCTTGGAATAAAGGATAATGGGGATAAATTTATGCAAGACTTTAAACGTAAAATCGAAGTTTGTGGTCTTAGAATCTTGAATAAATTCCAGTGGTAATTCATTATTATTTTTGGTCCAATCCACAAATCAATCCCAGTGGAAGATAACACCACGAGGCAAGAATCTGCCGCAATCAAATCAGCATGAAGCTTATAATAGCGGAGATAAAGGTTCTTTGTGGAATGTTACCGAAATCCTAAATCAGTTTATTGTTCTAAGGATCCTTTGTAACATCCCAAGATTACACTGTTTTAGATTTGGGTGTGGTCTTTGTTTTGAATCATCATGTCATCATCTTATAATAATCATGTCACGCTTCTTGAAACAAATTTGCATAATTGCCACATGTTTTCTTGTCCATGGTACTCTCTCTCCCTATCCTTTGTGTGTGCGTTTCGAAGTTTAAAATTCAAACCTAAATACACCCTATTTGGGTTTTTCCAACTTAATCTTTAATGGCAATATAAATCCATCCTCTTCTCTCTTCTTTTATATTCTTTTCAAAACACGTCAACTTGGTTAAAGCTTGGGAAGTTGTTTTCAAAATTATTTGAGCTACAAACCTCTCTTCTTTTCCCAAAATTCAAATGCATTTGAAAAGGTTTTCAAAATAACTGAAACTAATAAAAAGGAAAATGCTGGAAATAGTAATGGCCCTGCGAAAAATTCCGGGCTCCCTCCGGTTGCCGCCCAAATATGCACCGAGGCCCATATGCCCCGATCGGGCCCAAATCCCTCTACACGGGCCAAAGCCGTCGCCATGGCCGATGTGACCTCAACCTCACCGCCAGCGTGAACCAGACCGCGTACCGCACGTCCCTCTCGCCGGGAGCGGCGCGTAGACGTCCGCCGTCTTCGTCCGGAAGGTCGGGAGCCGGAGCTTTCCCCGCGCGCCGCGGACGAGCTCGTCCCCCCGCCTGTCACCGCGCGTCTCCTTCGACTCCATCCCGCGACTGCGGCCTTCCCCCAGCAGGAATGACTCCTCCGAGCAACAGTCCGTGAGCCCGCTGTTCCTTTGCGCACTTTTCCTCTTCGATTCGTGCATCCCCGCGGTCGCTGTCTCCGGTGATCGCTGCGGTGCGCGCCATGCCAAGCCAGCACCTTTAGTTAGATGAAATAGGGCGCACATCGATTCTCCGTCATGAACACATAATTAACGCAGTGTCTTGAACCTCTTTGCTGCACCCGTGCGACCCAAGATTACCGGTAATGCAGTAATCAGACCACAACAAACTCATAAGTCACAAGAAACTAGGCCCATTCCTTCTATTTCTGTACTGCATGCCCATGTACGCACCTGACACAAAGTTGGCACAGCAGTCCCACATGTACACCACAACATTCAGACAACTGCAGCGCCACTACACAGAGCAAATCCTGGAGTGAGCGGCTGATCCCCAGGTGCATACCTCCACCCAGCGCCACATCCAGCTCGCAAAGCGTGGTGGCCAGCTGCCCGCCGCCTTGAGCCCCTGCGCAAGAAGAAGAAGAAGAAGAAGAAGAAGAAGAAGAAGAAGAAGAAGAAGAAGAGCTAATTCCATTTTTTTGCAGGTTAAGTGTGTTCGTGAGGCAACAATTATTCCATTTGTTTATTTTCTGCGGATGCATGCAGCGTCCACTATTATGTATGTGTTGGCTGCTAATTTTTCTAAATCGAAGTCAGGCCCAAGCAAGTTCTGAACTCTCTGAACTTTTTACTTGAGTTACACTACAAAGTCTGCAAATTCTTCAGTTCTGACAGCTTGTGATACTACTGGACACCCAATTGAAATAACAGTAGTTGCAAATGAGTGGAATCTTAGAAATGACTATTAAGTAGTACCTGACATGGGCTCAAGTCGGCTAGAATGGAACATCTTCGAAGATGTTGGAGAGCAAAGCGGAGCACCGCCCACCGACAACTAATCGCGGCAGTTGCCACCGCCCAAGGAAGAACATTCCCAAATATTAGAATCACAAGCTAAGTCTTCCATCAAGCGTCATTTTCACTAAAACCTAACATTCGCTATCCTGTGGATGTTTGCTATGATTACCACACTTACGGTCCTAGAGGAATGTATTCTTTGATTCTTTCTCGCTAGTTAATTTATACTCCCGAAATCACAAGAAGAGATACCCAATATCAGATATTTAGATTACATGGAAAGAGAGACACATATATATATATATGCACATCACTAAGTATATATGATCGGTAAAAAAAAAAACTAAGTGTACATGCAAAGTTTAGTTTACATGGGCAACCAATCATTAGTATATATTTTTTAGAGCATCTCCAACCGGAGCCCCCCCCCCCCCCCCCCCCCCCCCCCCCCCCCCCCCCCCCCAAACTCCCGGGCGGACAGCCCGGACAGCTTTTGGGCCAAAAACCGCCACCCAACCGCACCCCCTATAGTCAGCCCAAACATCTGGGCGGTCCGGCACATCCCAAAGCTAGCCCATATGTAGGGCGGGTTCGGGGCGCCCGGACGCGTCCGCCACGTCGGATCTGGCAATGTGGACCTACCCAATTTTTCCCCTAAATCGGACAGAAACCCTTGCTTCCTCCTCTTCCTCCTCCGCTCTGTCCAGTTTGGCCGCACCACTCTGCTCCGCCGCCGGCCCCTTCGAGTCTTCGACTGACCGCCGCCACCCCCAAGTCACAGCGTCCACAGCCAAGTCCTCTGCGGTCGCTGGAGCCCGTCGCCGGAGGAACCTCATCTGGACGCTCCGCTCCCGGTACGTTTATCATCGCCCGACCTCCACCTCGCTCTCAAAGTGTTTGTGTAAATGCCGGCACCGGATTTTGATTAAGTGTTCATGCATGTAGCCATGGATTCTTCATCCGACAAGGAGTACGATTACTCGGCCATGGATGAGTTGGTTTACAAGGAGTTCATCAACGGGTCCAGTGATGAAGACATGTTTGACGACGGAGATGAGGAGGCCGCCATGTCCATGATGACCATTCAAGAGGAAATGGAGAAGAAGGAGGAGCATGTTCTCAACTTCAAGGGATCAATTAACGGGCGGATCACCGTGGACCGTGACAGGCTCAAAGGCGCTCGAGATTTGTATGACGATTACTTCAAGCGTCCGAAGCCGGTCTTTCATGAGGGGTTTTTCCGACGTCGGTTCCGGATGAGCTCAAGACTATTCGAGCACATACAAAAGAAAGTAACAAAGTATGATGACTATTTCAAGTTGAAGTATGATTGCTGCGGAAAACTATCCTTCTCTCCTATGCAGAAATGCACCGCTGCTTTGAGAATGCTTGCGTATGGAAAAGCCGCGGATGCCATAGACGAGTATGTCCGGATGGGAGAGAGTACATGCATCGAGACTATGGAGCACTTTGCATACGCCGTCGTGAAGGTGTTTGGGCCAAAATATCTGAGAAAACCTAATGCCGAGGACACCGCAAGGCTATTGGCCCTAGGAGAAGCAAGAGGATTTCCTGGTATGCTAGGTTAAGTAGATTGCATGCATTGGCAATGGAAAAACTGTCCAACAGGGTTGCGTGGGCAGTACCAAGGTCACAGCAAGGAGGCCACTACTGTACTTGAAGCTGTGGCATTCTCACAACGATATCAATGTGCTTCAGCGCTCTCCCCTGTTCAAGAGGCTCTGTGATGGGGATGCTCCACCATGCAACTACACCGTCAATGGACACGACTACACCATGGGATACTATCTTGCAGATGGTATCTATCCTCAGTGGGCGGCATTTGTGAAGACTATCAGTAATCCTACTGGTCCCAAAAAATGTGGCTTTGCAGCTGCACAGGAATCTGTTAGGAAAGATGTCGAGAGGACATTTGGTGTGTTGCAAGCTCGTTGGGGCATAGTCCGTGGAGCCGCAATGATGTGGGATCCGGAGGTTCTATGGCAGGTCATGACTTGTTTTGTAATTTTGCACAACATGATTGTGGAGGATGAGGGAGAAGGGGCAGCTCGTACTGATTTTGAGAAGGCTA
The DNA here is from genome assembly GCA_947311845.1 of Poa pratensis. Classification (NCBI taxonomy): domain Eukaryota; kingdom Viridiplantae; phylum Streptophyta; class Magnoliopsida; order Poales; family Poaceae; genus Poa; species Poa pratensis. Next base: position 47,264,665 of record CAMZMU010000069.1, read on the forward strand.
GACATCATGTCCACCTACCTGAACAAGAAGCGGAGTATGTTATGCAATTTCTTGAGATGCATCGACAACTTCGAGATGAAGTGGCGCACACCCAACTACTCAATGATCTGGTGGAGCATATGTATGTCTTCATGGGGAAGGACTGAATTTTAATTTGCAACGATTTGTGTCCGAATAATGTGAACTTTTATGTCCGGCTACTTTTATTTGTTTAGATACAATTATGTTGTAATAACGTGATGTGAACTATTTAATTAGACATCAAAACTACCTCTATGATGGACGTGCATGGCTTGCATGTATTTGGGTGTCAATATTTGAACATTGTGATTGTAGAACACTAGTTTTGGGGTTGTCCGGTCGGTATCCGCGGACGCGTCCGGACGTGTCCGCGGACACTATGGGGGCCGAATTTGGGGCCTCCGACTGAAGATGCTCTTAGAACAACATTTTTGTGTTCTGATAGTGACCAATCATCAGTAGTACTAGGCATCTGAACGCGGCAAATGCCGCGTGAGTGTTTTTGAATTTCAATTTGAAAATGGTGACATTGTAAAGTTGTCTAAGATTGGGAATAATCGGAATTGAAAATGACTTCGTTGTGAAAATGATATGATTTTGGAGATCGTTCAAATTTGGGAATTATTGTAATTTAATTTAAAAGTGTTTTGTTTTTTATGTGGAAATGTTCTGAAATAGTTGAAATGGTTCTATATGTTTGTATTTTGTTGTAATATTTGTTTGAATTTTATAATTGGAGGATGTGAAGTACATGATCGTTTGCTGAAGTCAATTTATAATTAGAGGAAATTCATTTGGATTTTTTACAAACATTCTTTAATCTAGAGGGGTGAAATGACATAAATATTTATTTGAACTTCATAATTAGAGAGAATGCAATATGTGAGACAATATGTGAGGCATTTATATTTTAGAGTATTTTTTTAGCAAATTGAATTTTAGAAATGTGGTGCATGTATTTTTTTTGTAAGAATTATGATATATTTTATTATAGGGGAAGCAGTTTGTCATATTGTCTATTTTCAGATACTTAGAAAATTGGGATGTTTGGATATATTTGAAGTATACCGTAAGTATTTGTTTCAATTACATAATTAAGGTTAATGCAATTTATGAGATATATTTTAGAGTTTTTTTTAATTTTCTAGCAATTTGAAATGTTCAAATGTGTTGCATTTATATGGACATTTATTTCAAATGTGTTAGTTTTTAAAAGGGAAATACTTTGAAATAGTTAGTATTATTTTTATTGTTATTGTTTTAGTGCTTTTATATATTGTAGAGTATCGTTAAATGTTTAGCAAATTGAAATGGTTATATATGTTTGTATTTCGCTGAAATATTTATTTGAGTTTCGTAATTGGAGGATGTATAGTACAACTTGTGTGCGGTAAGTTTGAAAATTTGTGAAATTTAGAAAATTTTGTTATACTGTATGTATTATTTTGAAATGTAGATTTGAAAGTATGTTTTTTTTTAGTTTTAGTATTTTGTTAAAGTATATAGATTTTGAATTGTAGTTTGCAAGGTACAAATTTTTTGAATTTTAACATTTTTTTTTATAATTTTTGGTATATTGTTTTTATTATTTTGAGTTGTAGTTTGGAAGTCACAATTTTTTTAAGTTTTTTTTTTCAACTGTTATTTTGAATTATAGAATGAAAGGTGTGGTTTTTTTTTTAATTGTAGAATGTTTCTTGTGTGGAAAATTTGATAGTTTGCGATAATTTACAAAATTTAGAAAATTCTAATATGGTGTTTATATTATTTTTTGCATTACAGTTTTGGAGGTATGAATTCTTAAAAATTTAGTATTTTTTATAATTTTTATTTTGAATTGTAGAATGAAATGTATAAATTTTATGCTTGTCCATAAGTATTATTTTGCATTTTAGTTTTGGAAATATGAACTTTTTAAATTTTAGTATTTTTATAATTGTTAGGTTGAATTGTAGACTGAAATTTAAGAATTAATTTAAATGTAGTATTGTATGCAGTCAATATTATTTTTTAGTTTTGGAAATTATTAAAATTGAAGAAATGTTTATGTGTAGAAAGTGTTGAGTTCCAAAAATTGTTTATGTTGACAATTTTTTTAGGATTGTTTTTTTATTACTTTACAAAATGGTTAGGTTTGGAATTTGTTTCTAATTTCGAAATATACAAATTTGAAAATCGATTGAATATTATAAATAGAATTTTTTTTGATATATTGTTTTTTCCACCCGGGTGGTTGATTTGAAGTTATTGTGTTTGTAACATTTGTGAGTTTATAAAAATTTGAATAAATTGGTAGGTCCCACTTGTCATTTTTTTTTATAAGAAATATTTCTGAAAAGAAAAAAACGCTGACAGCTGGGTCCCACGCTGACGTCTGGGTGACGTCAGCAGTGCCCTAGGACCGAACTGCCGCACTGCTGCGGTGGCGTTGACCTCGCCAGAGCCGCAGCAGAGCGACCCAGGATGCGCGCGTAGGCGCATCGGGTGCGGCTCGGCGCGGGGTAGATGCAGGTGGCGGCGCCGCCGCGTTTGGGTCGTCGGAGCTTCGCCGGAGGCGTGTGTACGCGGCGGCGGCCCGCGAGGACGGTGAAGATCGGTGAGGTCGATTCCGGCGAGGTCAGGGCGTTCCGACATGTGAGAGTGGGCGAGGAGGGAGAGGGCGTGACGCCGGAGGTTCCCATGGTCAGCGATGTGGACGGGGAGGAGTGTGGCGGCCGTGCGCCGCGTCGGCGGCGCCGGCGATGCCGCGGCAGCGCGAGAGAGAGGAGAAGAGGAAGGAGGGAGGTGCGATGACGTTTTTGCTTGGAGGCCCCTGCCTTTTTCGTAAATTGCAAAATAGTCCTTTGCGGCGGCTTTTTGCAAAATGGCGCGCTCGTCGCGATCGGAAGAAACTCCTGTGCTACAGTAACTCGCAGTTTGCACGGTTTTTAGCGTGATCTGGACCGTCGGTTGCTCGATCGGACGGTGCGCGTAATTGGGGCGACGTGGAGGGCTGATTTGAGGCTCAATCTGACCTACTTTTATATATAGGGGAATTAGATCTCCTGCCATGGTCTTTTTCTCGTCGGCCCACCCCACCGGCGAAAAGTGAACCCTTGGGATGCATGCATGGCTTGCATGCTCCTCTTCCTCCTCCTGTCTTCTTCTTGGCCGCAACACCAGGTGTGCTGTGCCTGTCCGCCTGCGATCTGCATCCTTTCCCAAAAGCGCCATTGATCCATCCAACGAACAACCAAAGTGGAATCCAACTCCGGATGGCAGCGCACGCACGCACGCACGCACGCACGCGCATCGTGTGTGTGTCGATCGCTAATGGAGGCACGTCTCGGTCCCTTTCATGCCTAATTGGCTCGAAAACGATATCCGCGAGAGGGTTTCAAACTATTGGCATTATATGAGATCCCATTTGGCCCCTTTTGATCCAGGGCGGCCAATGGTGGTGCAGGATTGGATCACTTCACCATCAGACTGAGATTTTTAGTCTGAGAAATAACCTGCGATGCCATATACATGCTGCGTTTACGCGTGTCCGAGTGCGATCAAATCAGGTACAAGAAAGTGAAGCTGCATCTGTTGTTGTTAATAATTGATCTGCAGGTGGGTAGTAGCTCTTCTCTTTCGATGCTATAGGACGCACGCACGGCTTGCCTTGTACTATCCCAGTGTAAAACAAAGAGGCTATACTCTGTAGTCTCTAGTGCAGGTGTGAAGGAAGGAGACGGAGAAAGAATTACCTTTCCCGCGCCTGGCAAAATACATGGCTGCTTTCCACTTTCTGTAACTGAATGCAACACTCACAATCATTGTTTTTCTGAAGGAGTAATTCTCTAACTGAAGGATGACATTAACAATGCTTCTAGGTTCTAATCAGATGTGGTCTAGTGTTGACAGTTGTTGGGCTACAGTTGGTACTCCGCAACTGCGTCATCAAGCTAGGGAGTCGTTGTTTCGGCTTCTGATTGCAGCAGCTTCAGCTGAGGTGACACCACGACAGGAACAAGGAAAAGGCTGCGCCGGCCGATTAAGAAACCGAAACGTTTCGCCAGAAGAGAACACAACAGATTCCAAAAGCCTTCGTCTGTACTACAACGCAACTTGTCTCTTTCGACGATACTATCTAGTTACCATCGATTGTAGAATGATGACTTGGAGCTGGGGGTCTCTTATCCTACCCTTATCCTGCAAGCTAGCTACGCCGATCGATGGACAGTGGTTAGAAAATGAGGTGTCTCTTTCAGGTAAAAAGATTAGAAGACAGGCAAGGTAGGAAAGGAGCAGGCATGATGGAAAGTGTGGGGGTTATTTGTCGAGGGATCGTTAATTCTCATCAGGTGCTCGCAGCCTAATGACAGCTATTGAACGGAAGGATGAGATATTCACTGGTGAATTAATGGACACAGAGGCAAGGGGCATTGTTAGGTGATAATCTCACGCTTTCATTCTAGTAGTAGGTCGGAAGAAAGATAGACAGATATAATGTGCAGTAACTGATAGCGGTTGGAAAGCTGTGCATGTGGTTTCAGTTCTTCTCTGGTTCAGATCCTCTTCTTTTCCCGTGACAGGAGTTAATTTGTCTGAGAATTTTGACGGATGCTGACTCCAAGAGAAAGTTAAACGGGTCGGGATCTGCAAGTGACTTCTAGCATTGATAGTACAATACTGAATGTTGATAGGGTACACTACTCATATTGCGCTTGGCTCTCGGCAAATACCAGTAGATGCCTCGCGTGCAAGTTATCAGATATATTTCGACAGTAAACATTTACCCAGTAGACAAAACAATATACATCTAAGCTCTTGCTGTGAAAGATATAGCTGTGCACAGTTTGTCTGACTAGTTCAACTGGCCTTTATATTCGTCTGTCTTACGGACAATGACAATTGTCGGGTTTTCATTTCACCTATCTGAGTGTCTACTTCACATGTCGACCTGCTGAATAGGCTCCTGAAAGACTCCATGTCATCCGCACCTGCAATGGGTGTCAGTACTACGCCAGGCAGATCTATGCGATGGTCCGAACGTTGCAGATAATTCTCATCGTTTGGTCCTTTGCTGGATGGGGGCTTGATTTGGTTGGTAAGCTCCCAAAGTCATCAAGCAGCTTCACACAAGGGAAATACAGACATTCCGCGGCGCCGGCGGCAAGGTGGGGAAGAATAGGGGAGTGGACCAATGGTGGTCAGGGTTGGGGCCCCGGTGTTTCCCGAGAACGAACACAGGAGAAGGGAGAGAAAAATACCTGTTCAAATATATTGACTAGCCTATTTCCTTTTTTTTGACTAGCCTATTTCCATCAGTTTAGACTTTTAATTGAGTTGACTAGTGCATCAACTCAAGATGGTATGAGAGCCAAGAGGTTTCAGTTCAATACCCTGACAACGTAGTATTAAGAAAGAAAAAGATTTTGCGGTCTACCTTGAATCCACGTCTAAAACTAAAATAGGCTAGACGTGAGTGAGAGTGTTGAAATATATTTCCCGTCTCTCTCGATCAGTTCGGACTATGGGGTGAACTGGTTGTAGGTCATCAAGCTCATCAATGATTATTCTCGGCTAGCTAGTTATGTAGAGTAATATATGTACAAGCTTATAGTAATAAAGAAGTCTGGTCGTGCTTCCATTCTTGCGTCGCTAGCTTGTCAATATCTTCGTGTGATTAACGGTCTACCTGTCAGGCTACTGAAGAACCTGACGATCAACACTGCTTCTACAATGCAACATCTTTAGTTAGCTCCAACAATCATCAACGGCCAGGATCAGAAGATACCCTTCGGCTTCATCTAACGGTTGTCGTCGCTAGTAAGGTTTTACCATTTTACCCTTGTACGAAACTAGCTGTATGAGAGCGTTTCAATCGGACAACTCTGTAAACTTGCTTGAGCTCGTGCCTGTGAGTATAAATGTACGAGTGGGGTGGATGGGAGGATGAAGCAATACAAAACCTTAATTTTGTTATCTGTCCTTTACCTTTCTTGCATTAGGAGTAGATCTGAGCCTTGAGAGCTCCACCTTCTTCCTCCTCCAAATTATCTGGCGAGTAATCGCCGTCAGTGGCAACCGTAGCCCTGACAGGGTGGTATCAGAGCCAGCGATCGGCACAATCCCACCCTTCCCTCCCTCAATTCGCTTGATGCCAGGTTTCCGAAGAACGCTTCTTCGTGTGTAAAATTCCTGCGCTTTCTGCTATCCACCTCCACCATGACCGGCCGCCGCTCCCGTTCCCACTCCAGAGAGGGCGCCGCTGCGACCGAGAAGTCGACCGGCGACGCAGCCGCGTCAGAGAAAGCAAGTGAAGAAGCTGCCTTGGCCACAGCACAAGAACATGAGGAGCTGCGGATTCAGGAGAACATACCCCGCGCGGTCTTCAACCTCGGCTACCGCCTGGATCAACAGCAAGCCGACGCGCACGCCTCGTTCACGTCGATTCAAGGTGAGATATCCAAGCTGACAGCTCTCATGACTGCTGGATTCGCTTCGTTGGGTCACCCTGTGCAGGATCCGGATGATGATCGTGGTACAGAGAACACACCGCAGGCTCAAGGTCGCGTTTTTACCACTCCACTGCCAAACCAGTCCCACGCTCTATCACCCATACCCGAACAACCAACTCCCACCCTTCCCCAGACACCATCCCCAATTCCTCCACCACACCTCGGCAATCTCAAGCCAGATCAGCTACCTCACCCACTCTTTCCAAACACCCAAGCTATGACATGCCCACCAGGTGCTCGATCAATTGCCATTCAGACCTACGCAGTCACCACAACCATTCCACCCTCCACCAACTCCAACCAACATCATTACCAAAACACCAATCCTACAAACCAACCACAATACTACCAAAACCAGCAGCCACAACCTCAGTACACCCAACAACCGCACACACAACCCATTCAGCAACAACAACTCCAGCCATACTACTACACCCCCCAAAGCCAAAACCTCCCCACTGACACCCAACATCAACAATTACCTCACACGCCATAGCAGCAACAACCAATGCTCAGCCAGCATAACCACAACTTTCTGCACCCCCAACCACAGCAACAATCCAACCATTCTCAGGACAGACAATATAATGAACCATACATCCGTTCTCCACACATCGAGTTACCTCACTTCACTGGAACAGCAGCTAGAGCCTGGATTCTAGAGTGTGAGGGCATATTCTCCTTGGTTGGCATTCAAACCGACCAGAATGTCAGATGGGGAGTGGCACACATCAGAGGGCAAGCGAGAACATGGCTTAGTGGAGCAGGCATCAATCTGCAGACAATCAGTTGGCAAGAATTGTGTGTAGTCATCCTAGACCGCTTTCCTGAAACTGCAGCTAGTGATCCCATGGAACAGCTGCAGCATTTGCAGCAAGAAACAACTGTCAACAGTTATATTGATGCATATGAGGTATGGATGACCGCAATCAAAAGGGACAGACCATATTTACCTCAAGATTTCTTTGTTGACCGTTTCCTGAGTGGTCTGAAAGATACTGTCAAGCATCAAGTTCAATGCCAAAAGCCCACTACTCTCATGTCAGCATATTGGTACTCAAGGAAATATGAACAGGCCTATCTGTTGAACAACAGAAGAATGATACCAGCTACCAACCAGATTCCACAAGGTGGGCAACGCGCTGCTCCTGTCCGAGAATTCCAAAACAGAGCAAATGCTGAACGACCAAGAGAGCCACGCAAATGCTGGTATTGTCCTGACAATTGGGCTTATGGTCACCGATGCCAAGGAATGCAACGTGCAGTCAATGCACTGGAAATGCAGGGCCATTCGGATGATGAGCTAGAAGAAGACGAAGAACAACTCAATGTGGTACAACTCCCTCCACCAGTCCAACCTGAACAAGCAGCTCAAGCTCCACAGGAAGCTCAAGCACCAGCGGATAAAGCAATGTTGATTTCAGCTGCTGCTTACACAGGATCTCCTAGTGATTCTACCATATCTTTGCTACTGAAATTCAAAAATTCTCCAGCAGTAGCCTTGGCTGACACTGGCAGCACAAATACTTTCATGGACTACAATTATGGTATTAAGCATAACATTCCTATGACAGCCAGTAAAGCAAGAAGAGTGAAAGTAGCAGGCGGTGATGAACTCATTTCTGATGCAACTGCTCATAATTGCTCCTTTACCATACAGGGTATCAATTCACCACTGATTTTCACATTCTGAAATTACAAGGCTCTGATGTTATTCTGGGCGTAAATTGGTTCAAGAAACATAATCCGGTGACATTTGACTTTGTGCACAGAAACCTCACTATTGGCCATGAAGGGAACCAACACACATTTTCTGATCACCTCATTCCTGCTGACAATCTTCTCATTTCATCCGAGGAATGCAACAAATTACTTGACCAAGGAGCTTCGGGATACCTGCTATTTTCAGCCGCAGAAGATAGTGCTCAGGACAATGAAATGCACTTCCTGTTCCTGATGATATTTCAGTATTACTGCAGCAGTTTCAGGACCTGTTTCAAGAGCCAGAAGGCCTCCCTCCTCAGCGCGCTTCTGACCATACGATACCACTTCTTCCTGGGGCTAAACCACCTAACATTGACCCTATAGGATGTCTCGTGATCAGAAGAATACAATTGAGGCTCTGATTAAACAGATGTTGCAGACTTCTGAAATACGACATAGCACGAGTCCTTACTCGTCTCCAATCATCTTAGTGCGAAAAAGGGACAAGTCTTGGGTCTCTGTGTCGATTTTCGCGCTTAAATGATTTGACAGTCAAGAACAAGTTTCCAATCCCAGTTATAGATGATCTTCTCGATGAATTGCATGGTGCTACCATCTTCTCTAAGCTTGACTTGAGATCAGGTTACCATCAAATACGCATGAAAACCGAAGATATACCTAAGACTGCCTTCTCTACACACTTTGGCCATTTTGAATACATGGTAATGCCTTTTGGCCTCAGCAATGCTCCAGCAACTTTTCAGGAACTTATGAACTCGGTGTTTGCCAAGTACCTGAGGAAGTTCGTCTTAGTTTTCTTTGACGATATCCTAGTTTACAGCAAGAATCTGCAGGAACAAAAAGACATTTGTGGTTGGTACTGAAAGCATTAAGAACACATCAACTGAAAGTCAGGCTGAACAAGTGCAGTTTTGGGCAGCAGCAGGTGGAATACCTGGGCCACATCATCTCGGGTGAAGGAGTGGCTACCGACCCAGCTAAGCTAGCTACTATCACAAAGTGGCCAGTACCAACAACAATAAAAAAGCTGAGAAGCATTTTGGGTTTCATGGATATTACAGGAAATTCATTAAAGGATATGCTACAATATGTCAACCACTGTTCAACATCTTGAGAAGGACAGTTTTTGTTGGGGGCCTGCTCAGCAACAAGCATTTGAAGCTCTCAAACATGCCATGACAAACCCACCAGTTCTCAGTTTGCTGATTTCACCATTCCATTCCATCTAGAGACAGATGCTTGTGCTTCTGGCATTGGAGCTGTTTTAATGCAAAGAGGTAAACCACTAGCTTTCCTTAGTAGAAGTTTGGGCCCAAAGGCAAGTGCACAATCCATATATGAAAAAGAAGGTTTGGCAATTCTCACACACTCAAAAAGTGGAGGCATTATTTCTTAGGCAACAAAGTAATCATCAAAACAGACCGCAGAGCCTTAAGTACCTTGGCAGCCAACGATTACTTGAAGGTATCCAGCACAAGCTAATGCTAAAACTGTTGGAATTTGATTACTCAATTGAGTATAAGAAGGGAGTAGAAAACAAAGCAGCAGATGCTCTTTCCAGGCAGTTTCAGGAAGACACCAATGATACTTGTGCTGTTGTTTCTGTTTGCATCCCACATGGCTTGATGATGTGATTGCTACCTATCAGGACGACACACTACCAACAACTGATCCAAGAAATCGCAATACAACCTGATTGCAAACCAAACTTCACACTGAAGTCTGGCATATTGGATACAAAAAAGAGTATACATTGGTAGCTCCACTCCCTTGCGCCAGCAGTTGTTCAACTCATTTCATTCCTAGGTGTTTGGTGGCATTCTGCAACAGAGTAACATTACATCGCTTGCAACAACTGTTCTATTGGCCCAATATGAAAACCACTATTACTAACTGGGTAGCAGAATGCCCAGTGTGTCAGATTTCTAAAACTGAAAGATACAGTACCCAGGTTTATTACAACCATTGCCAATTCCTAAGATGAAATGGACTGATATCAGTATGGATTTCATAGAAGGCTTGCCAAAATCAAGAGGTAAGGATGTTATACTGGTTGTTGTCGATCGCTTGACCAAGTATGCTCACTTTTTACCTCTGGCACATCCTTACACTGCACAATCAGTTGCCAAATTACTCACAGACAATGTGTTCAAGCTACACAGTACTCCTGCAAGTATTGTCAGCGACAGAGACAGGGTTTTCACCAGTTCTCTTTGGAAAGAAATATTTCAGGCGCAAAAGGTGCAACTCAACCTGAGTACTGCTTACCATCCTGAATCGGATGGGCAAACTGAAAGGGTCAATCATGTCTTGAGCAATATCTCAGATGATGAGTATCCAGGAGCCAAAGAAATGGTGTGATTGGCTACCAGCTGCTGAACTTTGGTACAATACTTCTTACCATACAGCAATTAAAATGTCTCCTTTCGAAGCATTGTATGAATACCCTCCACCTCACCTACAAGGCATTTCCATTCCCTGCGATATCTCTGAGGAGGCCCAAGTCACTCTGGCTGAAAAAGACCATATGGTTAAAGTGCTGTAGCAAAACTTGACACAAGCACACAGAGGATGATTTGCAGATTTAAACCGCACAGAAAGAAACTTTGAGGAAGGAGATATGGTATACTTGAAAATGCAACCATACCGTGAAACTGCTTTGGGATTGAGGAATTCTCTCAAGCTGACATCAAAGTGGTATGGCCCGTACATGATTCTACAGAAAGTGGGCAAACTGGCTTACAAACTGCAATTTCCAGCTGGTACCTTACTTCATGATGTCTTCCATGTGAATCAACTGAAGAAACATTTGGGGCCTCGGGCTGTGCCAAATGCAACACTGCCTCTAGTTACACCAGATGGTAAGGTAAAAGTCACTCCTCTCACTGTCCTTGATCGTCGCCAAGTTCCTAGGAATGCCGGCAACTATGATATTGCAGTCCCATAGTGGCTGGTTCACTGGGAGAACATGGACAAGAGTGAAGCAACTTGGGAGGATGCTCAGTTCATCCAAGCAACCTTCCCGTCATTCAAGCCTTGAAGTCTTGTATTAAGGGGGGGAACTGTCAGGCTACTGAAGAACCAGACGATCAACACTGCTTCTACAATGCAACATCTTCAGTTAGCTCAACAATCATCAACGGCCAGGATCAGAAGATACCCTTCGGCTTCATCTAACGGTTGTCGTCGCTAGTAAGGTTTTACCATTTTACCCTTGTACGAAACTAGCTGTATGAGAGCGTTTCAATCGGACAACTCTGTAAACTTGCTTGAGCTCGTGCATGTGAGTATAAAGGTACGAGTGGGGTGGATGGGAGGATGAAGCAATACAAAACCTTAATTTTGTTATCTGTTCTTTACCTTTCTTGCATTAGGAGTAGATCTGAGCCCCGAGAGCTCCACCTTCTTCCTCCTCCAAATTATCTGGCGAGTAATCGCCGTCAGTGGCAACCGTAGCCCTGACACTACCCTGGCCTAGTGTCTAAAATACCCTTTTTAGGAACCATATCTTGGCCAAATGGGCAGATCGATCGTGCTCATCGGGTAAGAAATTTGACGCTGACAATAAATGAGCCACTTTATGAAAAGATTTGCAGTTGATAACATACAATGCATAATCCTACTATATATAAAAGTAGGACAGAATCACTCCCAGTTCTGGCATCCACGTCGCCCGGAAAACAACACCCGTCCGATCAGCGCAGCAGACGGCCCAGATCACGTCAAGCTACAGTAATACTGTAGCAGGGTAATTTCTACCAATGAGTCACGGACACGTCGCACTGCAGTGACCCTTTTGCAAAAACCGCCCGCAAAGGACCCAAACATAATTTTCGGAAACATGAGGGACATCCTTGCAAAATTGCCAGCGAGCTCCCCCTCCCTCTCCTTCTCTCTCGCGACCGTGGCGTCGTCGGCGGCCGCCGCCGCCATGGCCCTCCTCCTTCAAATCGAAGGGCACGGGGAGCTGTGCCGTCGCCGCCGCTCCCTCCTCGCCGCGGATCGGCCGCCGGAACGCCGCCAAACCGCCGGGATCGCCACCACCTGTCCCGCCGTCCTCGGCCGTGTCCGGGGGCCGCCGCGGCCGCTCCGGCGACCCAAGAGGGGCGGCGCCGCCACGTGCGGGTCGGCCGGCTCCGGGCGCATCCAGCGCGCCCACGCGCGCGTCCGGGAGCACGGCGACGCGCCGCCGGCGAGCCCGACGCCGCCGGGGGCGGCGGAGCCTCCGGATTTTTTTGTTAAAAAAACTGGCACGCGGGACCCACTGCCAGTAAAAAATGTTGTAAATTGAAAAATTAAAATTCTGTAAATTGAAAAAATAATAACTTTTAAATTACAATTCAAAAAAAACAACTAATATACCAAAAAAATAGAAAAATAAAATCTTTATATCTATCACATTTTCTTAAACACAAATTGTAAAATTCATACCTTCCAACCCAAAATTCAAAATGTATGTAAATTGTAAAACTATTAACCTTAAAACCATAAATTAAAAAAAAATAACATGCCAACATTTCCAACAAATTAAAATCTTTACAACTAACACATTTTCATACATACTTAACCAACTATAATTCGTACTTAATTGTACCAAACGTAAAAATTATAAAAAAAGTGACATATCTCCTACATTTGACCCCATCTTTGTATTTCTTTTCTTTTATTGTTAGCTTCCCTTTTGTTATGCAATAAAACAACATTGGAATGATGATAAAAAAAAGAAAATAAATGTAAGATATTTTAATATGCAAAACAATTGTAATAATATTTATTATAGCTATATTTAATTTCACAATATTTCCCTATAGAAAAGCTAACGCATTTGAAATAAATGTTAAAAAAAACAACACATTTGATCATTTAAAATTGCTAGAAAATTAGAATTTTTCTATAAAAAACTATCACAATTGAAATAAATGTTCAAAAAAAAACAAATTTGAGCATTCAAAATTGTTAGAAAAATCTTTGTGTTTCTTTTCTTTTATTTTATTTTTATCTTCCCATTTGTTATGCAATATTTATTGTAGCTATATTTAATTTCACATTATTTCCCTATTAAAGAACTAACACATTTGAAACAAATGTTAAAACAAAAACAACGCATTTTCGCATTCAAAATTGTTAGAAAATTATAATTGTCCTACAAAAAAGATAACGCATTTAAAATAAAGGTTCTAAAAAACAACAAATTTGATCATTTAATTTTTCCGAAAATTAGAAACACTCTAAAATATATCTCACACATTACGTTCACCCTAATTATGAAGTTAAAACAAATTTTATGTTATACTCCAAATATGACCAAACATCCCAAATTTCCAAATATCTAAAACTACTCGATACGACAAAATATATCTCACACATTACGTTCACCCTAATTATGAAGTTAAAACAAATTTTATGTTATACTCCAAATATGACCAAACATCCCAAATTTTCAAATATCTAAAACTACTCGATACGATAAATTGCTTCTTACACAATAAATATATATCGTAATTCTCACAAACAAATACATGCAACACATTTGAAAAATTAAATTTGCTAAAAAATATATATATCATAATTCTCACAAACACATACATGCAACACATTTGAAAAATTGAATTTGCTAAAATAAAGGAAAAAATGAAATCCTCTAAAATATATATATATCTCACATATTATCTCACATAATCCATTCTCCCAAATTATGAAGTTCAAATAAAAATTCATGACATTTCACCACTCCAATTTGAATAATATTTATACAAATTCCAAATGAATTTTCTCTAACTACGAATTAACTTTAACAAACGACCATATGCCATACATCCTCCAATTATGAAATTCAAACAAATATATATATATATCTCACATAATCCATTCTCCCGAATTATGAAGTTCAAATAAAAACTTATGGCATTTCACCACTCTAATTTGAAAAATATTTTCACAAATTCCAAATGAATTTTCTCTAACTACAAATTAAATTTAACAAACGACCATATACTATACATCCTCCAATTATGAAATCCAAACAAATATGTCGACAGAATACAAACATATAAAACCATTCCAGCTTACTAAACATTCAACGTAACTCTAAAATGTGTGAAAAAACTCACCAAAAAAAAACTAACTACTTACGAATATTTTCACCTAAAAAAAACACATTTGAAATTCAATTACAATAATTCACAAATTTGAGCAATCTCCAAAATCCAACCATTTTTAAAACGAAGGCATTTTTTAATTTCAATTATTTCCAAACTTAGACAACTTTACAACATCACCATTTTCAAATTCAAATTCACAAACACACGCGCGGCATTGCCGCGCTTAGATCCCTAGTACCTAGTAACGGTTGGAGATGAGAATATGCAATGCATACTAGCTAGCTAGCTAGTAACCGGTGGGGCGGTGGGTGGTCCAACATATAACACAAGTCATCTTAGTAGTCGAAGTCGACCTGGCTATTGCAGGAGCATTTGCAATGTCAGTCGCCCAAGCCAGTTCAGAAACGAGGTAAGCGAATCCATCATGATCAAGGCCATGAAATGAAACTGTTGACGCTAACATATACGGATGGAGAGAAATCTGAATCACGAGAGCATCTGAGGATGTGGACCTGAAGTTGCAGATGCAAAGAACTTCGTTGAGATGTGAAGTAGATGAATTTAACACACTGAAGAAAAGATGCATTTATCGGAAATTCGCATTGGCACCCGGGAGCATATGCTCCCGGTATTTTCAAAAAAATTCAAAATTTGAAAACTTATCAAAAAATTCTGAAAAAAATCATGCATGTACCTGACCATGGTACGCACTACCGTGTTTTTTTTCGCGCCGAAATGACATCGTACGCGCCCTGTACAAAAATGACAAATTTCTGACAGGGTCAGAAATTTGTCATTTTTGTACAGGGCGCATACGATGTCATTTCAACGCGAAAAAATACACGGTGGTGCGTACCATGGTCATGTACGTGCATGATGTTTTTCAGATTTTTTTTATAAGTTTTCAAATTTTGAATTTTTTTTTGAAAATACCGGGAGCATATGCTCCCGGGAGCCAAAACGGCGCTCTTTTTTTTTACTCTTCTCTTCCTCTTCATTTCATATACTCTCGCACATATAGATTACACGCATCATCGGAAGTTATATATAATTACACGGTAGCACGTAGGTGATTTGTCACCTTCCTGCGCCGCCAGATAGCTTGGCCAAGCCTGCAGCAATGGCGCGTCCCAGAAAAAGAAGGGATGCGCAACTAAGCACGCGCGCATACGCCCACACTGACGGCGTAGAGCAAGGTACAAGGACATACACCACGCACAGCACGGGAGCCTACTAAGATACGGCCCCTCTAACTAATTAATTACCCGTAGACCAGAGTCCATGGCTATATATGTGCTGCTAATCCACTCGATAATCTCCTCCTGGTTGGTCGATCGTGGGGGAGTAGTTAATTAATTAACTCGATAGGAGTAGGTTAATAATCCGTCTCGTCGGCGATCGATCACCACCTGGGCCGAGACTTGGAGAGGCGATCCCACTCGACGAGCCGCAGCAGGAACTCCATCACCTGCAAGCAAGGAGCAAGAGGAATCGCTTGTCAGCGTCAGGACGCGCGTGGGCAAGTGGCGGCAGAAGCAGACGCCGGCGGAATTTAATGGACCGACATCGACGACCGGCGTCGCCGGTGGTCCGCGGGACAGCGTGCATGCATGAGGTCGACTAGAGATAAATACAGGAAAACTACGCGCGCACCAGTAGCAGCCAGTCTTTCTATTTTACTGTAAATGTGAAAAATGCTGGAAAATACTCGTACCTCGGCGGGCTCCTGCAACGAGTAGGAGGCGTTGGTCTCCTTGGCGTGCTTGGACACGAGGATGCCGATTCCCTGGCCTCGCTTCCGCAGCACCTTGAAGGCGTCCTCGTCGGTGCGGTCGTCGCCGATGTACACCGGGAGCACGTTGCTGCAGTCTGCGAAGCCTGCATATACAGATCAAAGGTCAGGCCATGGTCGAGCAGATCAAGGTCAGGCAACGGCATGAGACAAAACTGCTGTTGTCGCGCGCTGGCTTACCGAGCGACTCCAGGAGGAACTCCAGGGCCTTGCCCTTGTCCCACTTGATGGTGGGCCGGATCTCGAGCACCTAGAGGGGAAGAATCCAACGACGGAGAAAACGACTTAGTGATCACGGCAACGACGACATCTGACTAACTAACTTGTAATGAACTAATGATGAGCAAGCAAGCAAAGATTTTTTACGGGGGATGTGACTGCACGCGAGAGCTATGGCATGGTTATCGCTCTCACCTTTCTTCCTTGTGTGAGCTTCAGCTTGGGGTAGTCCTTGAGCACCGCTTTCACTATGTCTGCCAATGTGCTCCAGCTCTGCATACACAGTTGAGTCAGATACCAAAGCTGTCCTAAATTAGAGAAACAACGGAAAAGGAACATTTGCCGCACCTTTTCGTCTACACATCTGAAGTGGACAGACACGCAGAACTTGTTGTTCTCCACCTTAGATCCAGGTATGCACTTGGTCTTTTCTATCAGAGATTCGTTCACCTAACAACACACAAACAAGTTTCCATCAGATCGAGTAACCAAGCCGCCCCCATATATAAACAGAGGAGGAATAGAGGAATAACATATTAATCGTTGGGTACCTGTTCTATCATGGGGATGAACTCGCTCGCCGGCTGAAAGAGAACTCCTTTGGCCTGTGAACCACACAGGGGAAAGCAGAGCGAGATAAGTATCTAGCCGTTTTGAGTGGCCGTACCCGTACGCTGAAGAAGGGCGCAAACCTTAGCCTTGGTGTGCCGGGAGGCCTTCGCTGGGCCCTTGATGTCCATGCCGTGGCTGCCGGCGTAATATAGCTCCGCCAGCTTCACGAAATCAAACACCTACATACATGTCGGCCAGTTCAGTTGGGTGATGCGTTTGGCCACTGGGAATGATGCCATTGGGATGAACTAGTAGGCCGGGTATATGTACCTTGTCACGGCACCGGCCGCTGACGATCGCCGTCGGGAACTGCTTGGCAACGCTCCGCACTGCCAGCCGCATCTGATCGAGCAGAGAAACAAAATGCACGTGATCAGACATGGTAGACGCAATTCAATTAGAGCGCAGGCATGGCAGCTCGTTACTTACGGTGTCGCTCATGAAGGCGGCGTCGGGGTCGTCGACGATGGGGGACAGCGTCCCGTCGTAGTCGAGGAACATGACGATACGTTTTCCCTTGGATGCGGCCACGATCTGGTCGAATTTGCTGAGCGCCGACGGGTGCTTCACCTGCACCGATCAAACAAACAAACAGAGACGCGTTAATTTAGGCAAACACGAAAAGAAACAGAGCAGCTACGATCGATACGAGTGTCGTCACGCAAGCTAGTACAAATTAGCAATGGATTATACATATGTGGAGGAGTGCACTGACTGACCATCCACGCGGTGTGCTCGTCGTCCACTCCGGCGGCTAGCGCGGCGGCCGCCTTGGCGTGCGTGGGCGAGGAAGCACGCATGGACTCAACCCACCCATTGATGAGCCCGGAGCCCAGCTCCATCTGCGCCTGCAGGTACTTGTTGCGCACGGCCACTCCGGTCATGGCCCTCGGCGGCGGGTACGGGAACAGAGCCGCCGTGTTTGGTGGCATCGCCACAGTCACCTCCGGCACCACGACGCTCTGCTTCGTCATCGCGGCCAGAGCTAAATCGAGCCGATCGAAACCTGGAGCTAGCTTGCTACTCTGATCCAAAAGGCTGGGAGAGCGGAGCGGAGCGGAGGGAAGCGATGGAGGGAGAGCTTAGGTGTGTCGAGGAGGCGAGGAGGGAGGCGATTATTTATAGATCGGGCGGGAAGCCAAGAGCGCGACGCGAATCCACGAAGCGCGGGCCCCACCGAGGTGCCATCCCAGGGCCCGCCCGGTTCGCGGTGGGTCCCGCCACGACACGAAACTAGCCAACCCCGGCCTCTGGGTCGCCGAGAGGCCCCGGCCGGGCTAACGTTCGCACCACGCACCTCGGTGGCCGCCACCGCCGTCGACCTCCAGTCCGGCCATCGCCACGTTCACGAACAATTAGGAAGGGCCCGCATGGCAGGTGGGTACGGCGTTTTCGATCTGGTGCCAACTATGTTTTTGTCTGGCTACGGAATACAGTAGTCGGGACACGTCGGCGGTCGGCGGCAGCTTCCCTCATGGCCAGCCTTGAGCCTTTTGTTGAGCGCGGCGACGGAGGCAGCGCAACCATGGCGGGCGGACGCGACAAAGATACAGCGAACCTGCGGACGGCGCGCGAAGGACCGGCGGACCACCCGGCGGGCGACACGGCGCTGGCCATGGAGCGGACGCGTGGGCTGGGTGACAGTGTGACACCACAGCCCTCGTGACACCCAGCGCGGCCGCTCCCCCGTGGCGCCATCTCTGTGGGCGGCCTCATGCGCGCGCGGACGGTACCCCCATGGCCGCTTCCGCTGACACGTCCTCCGGCCTGGCCCTGTGCCACCACCACCGCCATTGTCTGTCTTCTCTCCCGTTTGTCTCTATACTAGAGGTGCACACCGGCCGTACCTTCAGAGTCCAGGCCTCATGGATCCATGCATGCACTCCAACGCACAAGGCCCGATCAGTCCAGATACGACACTCCATTGCCACTGTAGTAGAAGTAGCAGTGGATCCTCCATGTATACCTGGGCATTTTTCGGGCCGGGCCTATTTTTAGGCCCGGCCCACAAAAGTTCAGGCCCGGGCCCGGCCCGACATTCGAGCCCGAGCCCGGCCCGAGCCCGACAAAGCCCGCAAAATCCCGACCGGCCCAGCCCGACCCTTGCTGATTTTCTGTTTTGGCTAGGCCCGAGCCCGGCCCGACATGGCAATCGGGCCCGATTTTTAGGCCCGAGCCCGGCCCGGCCCGAGATTATCGGGCCGGGTTGCGTCGGGCCGGGCTGCCCATGCCCAGGCATACCTCCATGGATTGCCACTGTAGTGGAAGTACGACCTCCACAGGTAAACTGGGTACATGGAGGATCTGACACGAGCAACTACGACGTTGAACCGCCGTAGGAGTTGTCGCGGTCGATCTTGTGGGTGGCGACACGGCTGGTCGGCGCTCTGGACACTACTATACACCGGCGAATGGGACGAAGACTTTTGTTCTTCTGGCTAAGGTATGTCGTGTCGAGGCCCTTTGGGTTAGACAGATATGTCACGTAGCGTGACATATCCTCCTGATTCCCTAAATCGTGGAGAATCCTTATAGTGTGATCTCCCATTTATGGTTAGGATTGTATTTTGTCTATATATATATCAATGCAATGGAAAGAGCTAAGTGTGGTCAATTCTCTTACATGGTATCAGCCTAAAAATCCTCAACCCTAATTCGCTTCCGCCTCCTCTCTCCAAAACCCTAGCCGCACCATAGCCGGCCGCAGCCACCGCCATCCAGAACGTCCGCTCGCTGGTTCCTTTCGTCCTCGATCTCAAGGTCCCCTCCTTCACCAAGTGGCACACCTTCTTCACCATCGCCGTCACCACGTACGCGCTCGAGGATCACCTCACCACCGCCCACCTCTCCAACAACACCGGTATCCTCTCCTCTCTATCTTCACATCCTCTTTATCGACATGTCACAGTCGGAAACGGCTCCTCCGTTCCCGTTTGCTGCATCCGGACATGCCTCCCTTCCATCTTCTTTTTCTGACCGTCCTCTTCATCTTCACAATGTTCTTGTTACCCCTCGCATCATTAAAAATCTAGTCTCCGTCCGTCAGTTTACTAAAGATAATAACTGTTCTGTCAATTTTGACCCTTTTGGTTTTTCTATGAAGGACCTCATTACCGGCGTGAGCTTTTCGGTGCAATAGTACGGGGGAGCTTTATTCGTTCCAGCCACCGGCGCCTCGTGCTCTCACCGCCACCACCACCACTCATGATATTTGGCACCGTCGTTTGGGTCACCCCGGCCATGACGCTTATCGTCGCCTTTCGCATCATATCTCTTTACCTTGTAATAAAAACACTAGTAGTCTTTGCCATGCTTGTCAGATTGGACGCCATGTACGATTGCCTTTTTCTTCTTCCACCACTAGGACTACTCGCCCTTTTGAGTTAATTCATTGTGATCTTTGGACGTCTCCTATTTTGAGTAATTCTGGCAACAAATATTTCTTAGTTATTCTTGATGATTTCACTCACTACTTATGGACTGTTCCTCTTCGCCAAAAATCCGATGCTTACGCCTCCCTCGCCTCCTTTCGCGCTTTTGCCCAAACCCAATTTAATTTACCCCTTGCGTCTATTCAGATGGACAATGGTCGTGAGTTCGACAACGCCAAACTCCACTCTCTCGCCGCCGCCCACGGTATACACATCCGCTTCTCGTGCCCATATACCTCCCAGCAGAACGGTAAAGCCGAGCGTATTATCCGCACTGTCAATGATATTGTGCGTTCTCTCCTTTTACAGGCTAGTTTACCACCTCGTTTTTTGGTAGAAGCTCTTCACCACGCCACTCATGTTCTTAATCGCCTCCCCACCAAAACCATTAGCGCTCCCTCTCCGTATTTTTCCCTACACGACACCCACCCAGATTACTCGTCCCTGCGCGTTTCGGTTGCCTCTGCTACCCTAACACCGCCGCCACCATGCCCCACAAACTCGCTCCCCGGTCTAGCGCTTGCATGTTTCTCGGCTACTCTCCTCACCACAAGGGTTACCGCTGCATGGACCTCACCACCCACTGCATCATCATCTCGCGTCATGTCATATTCGACGAGTCCACTTTTCCCTTCGCCGCCTCGCAGCCTCCATCCGCTGCCTCCTATGAGTTCCTCGACGATGACCTTCCTCTCCCTGTCGTTCCACCTGCTGCGCCTGCCGTGCGCGCCCCTTCCCCTCCTCCTTCGCCGCGCGCGCCATCGCCGCCGCCTGCACCCCGCCACCTCCTCCCGTGCACCGCACGCGTAGCACCTCCGGCATCCACGTCCCTCCCCGTGAACGGCTTAACTTGCATGCTGATGTCCACATGTACTCTCTGATTTCGACATCGGCACGCGCTGCTCTCAAGGTCCCCAACTGGCTCGATGCTATGACCGCGGAGTACCGCGCTCTCCTCAGCAACGACACTTGGGCTCTCGTGCCTCCTCCTCGGAACGCCAACATCGTCACGGGCAAGTGGGTCTTTCGCCATAAGTTAAAGCCCGATGGCTCTCTCGAGCGCTACAAAGCACGTTGGGTGCTTCGCGGTTTTTCACAGGAGCACGGCGTTGACTTCGACGAGACCTTCAGCCCGGTCGTCAAACCACCGGCTTCATCGACTCTACTCGCCCAGACCATGTCTGCCGCCTGAACCGCTCGCTCTACGGCCTCAAGCCGGCTCCTCGTGCGTGGTACCAGCGCTTCGCCACCTTCATCACCTCGACTGGCTTCACGTGCTCGCGCTCCGACACATCGCTGTTTGTACTTCAGTGTGCAGAGGGTACGGCCTATCTTCTGCTGTACGTCGACGACATCGTCCTCAACGGACATGGGCAGCCTCCACTACTTCCTCGGCATAGTGGTGACTCGCGACTCCTCCGGCATGCACCTCTCGCAAGCCAAGTACGCGGCGGAAATTCTGGACAAAGCCGGCTATACCGGCTGCACGCCCGCGACTACGCCGGTTGACACCTCCCCCAAGCTCGCCTCCACCGCCGGTGCTCCCGTTGCTGATCCTACAGAGTACAGGAGCCTTGCCGGTGCTCTCCAGTACCTGACCTTCACACGACCGGAAAATCGCGTACGCCGTCCAGCAGGTGTGTCTTCACATGCACGACCCTCGCGAGCAGCACCTGGCTGCTATCAAGCGCATTCTGCGCTACGTCAAGGGCACGCTCTCTCATGGACTCCACCTTCACTCATCCTCGCCGGACTCCATGGTCACCTACACCGACGCCGACTGGGCTGGCTGCCCCGACACTCGCCGCTCTACCTCGGGCTTCTGCGTCTACCTAGGTGACAACCTCGTCTCATGGTCTTCGAAGCGCCAACCCACGGTCTCTCGCTCCAGCGCCGAGGCTGAATACCGTGCTGTGGCTAACGCAGTCGCCGAGGCTAGTTGGCTCCGCCAACTCCTCCAGGAGCTTCATCGACCTACACCTCCCGCTACGGTCGTGTTCTACGACAATGTCAGCGCCGTCTACATGTCTACGAACCCCGTTCAGCATCAGCGCACCAAACACATCGAGATCGACCTCCACTTCGTTCGCGGTCGTGCTGCCATGGGCCAGATCCTCGTGCTACATGTCCCTTCGTCTCGACAGTTCGCCGACATCTTGACGAAGGGTCCCATCACCGTTGTTTCTGGATTTCCGGTCCGGTCTCAACGTTCGCTCTCCTCCCGTTGTGACTGCGGGGGAGTGTTAGACAGATATGTCACGTAGCGTGACATATCCTCCTGATTCCCTAAATCGTGGAGAGTCCTTATTATTGTGATCTCCCATTTATGGTTAGGATTGTATTTTGTCTATATATATCAATGCAATGGAAAGATCCAAGTGTGGTCAATTCTCTTACACTTTGGTCTCACGTATACGTCATGCATCACAACGCGCGACGATGCATGTGACGACACAGGCCAACGGATCTTGAGTTGTTGATCCACCGACCGACCCCTGCGTGGTCTATGTAATATACTTACATGAATGTGTGCTCATGCAAGAAACTACACGTATCCGCAGCTTTAATTTGATTTAATTACATGTGCTACCAGGCGCCGGACGAGGTGACAACGTCCGACTATACTGTCAATTATGTTCGAGCAATCAAACTATCCATCAAACACTTAGAATGAAAAGTTTTTCTTGTGAGTGGCGCGCTCTGATCCATAATTTTGTCTCCGGAGGAAGTGTTGCCATCAAAGTCAATGATTACGTATACTATTTAATATAGTTGATAATATGCTAGCCATAATCATTGAGCGTCCAAAATTGGATGGACAAATTGAAGGTGTAGTCCCACATCTAGTGGATGGCGGGTTATCTATTCTTTCCAATATGTTGATGCTACGATCCTTTTTATGTAATATGACATCGAAAAGACGAGAAACCTGCAATTAATTTCATCAGCGTTCGAGCAATTTCTGGTCTAAAGATTAACTTCCATAAAAGTGAATTGTTTTGTTTCAGAAAGGCTCAGACGATGCTACCCTGTATGCCGAGTTACTCGGCTGTGGACAAGGGCAGTTTCCAATCAGTTGTCTAGTCATTCCGATTCATTTCAGGAGCCTTACGATTACTCAATAGAAGCATGTTGAGGAAAGGCTCCAAAAAAGATTGAGTAGTTAAAAAGGAAAATTATGTCCTTGGGTGGTAGATTGGTTCTCATAAATTCGGTCCTAAGTAACATGTTACTGTATATCAAGGATGGTTCGGAGATAAGGTTTTGGTAGGATAGTTGGCTAGGTACTACCATGATCCGAGAACAATATCACCTTTATATAACATTGTCCTTGGACGTCACAAAAGCAAAAGCGATACGCTCGCTCAGGTGTTGGAAAATACCCCACCAAATGTGACGTTCAGAAGAGATCTTATTGGTGCCCGGCTAGCATCTTGGAATTAGTTGCTACAGCGTCCGGTTTTAGTCAATCTAACGCAGGGACCGATGAGTTTCGTTCGAATTTGCACAAGAGTGGTAAATTCTCGTGAACTCTATGTACAAAGTTATAATCCAACCGGATGTGCCAGTAGATAATAATAAGTAAATTTGAAAGATGAAGATTCCACTAAAAAAAAAGATCTTTGCGTGGTATCTTCATCGAGGTGTAATTCTTACTAAAAATAACCTTGCAAAACGCAATTGGCATGAAAGTAAAAAGTTTGTCTTTGTCATAAAGACGAGACTATCAAGCACTTATTCTTCGAGTGTAAATTTGCTGGTTCTATATGGTCAATCATCCAGATAGGTTCTACCTTATACCCACACGAAGCATTGCTAATATTTTTGGCAATTGGCTGAATGGTGTGGATCATAGGTTTAAACGACTTATTAGGGTGGCAGCGCTTGCCGCTTGCCGTTATATGGTCACTTTGGCTGTAGAAATGACAAAGTTTTAATGATAAAAATTCTTCTCTCATGCAGGTTATCTACAGGAGTACAACTACGCTCCGTTCTTGGTCACCGTTGCAACATGTGGAGCATCGTGACATGTTTACGGAGGTGTCTACAAGACTGGAGGATACGACGAGGGAATTTTTATCCCAACATGGATGGCAGCATAATTTGCGGATCGGCCCTCCACCGTCATAGGTGTTTTTACAATTTCACATCATCATGATATGTAATCCGCCTTTTATTTCTATTCATACTGCTGAACTTGTGATGACTGTGTTCATCCTAGCTATGTAGAGGCCAGGTGTAATGTTTAAAACTTTTTAAGTAATAAAACTCTCTTTATCGAAAACTATCCACGTAGTTTTGAACTCACTATGTAGCATCCTCTCGGACACGTTTTTCTCAATCAAAGGATCTCACCGCACCCCGAACACGCGTCGGGTGCGCACCCACCTTCATTTATGGTCACGTCGTGGGACTTGCGACGGGCTAGTTAGCTCTCATAGAAGGAGTCATATATATGTGGAAACTTTCCATCCGGTCTGAGTCTTGGGTTCCGAGACGCGTGAAACCGGCTCTCACAGGCGTCGGCCATACACGAGCCCTCGTTGTAAGATCGCGTATAGGGGCCCGACACAGTGCGAGCTGAGCTCTCCCTCTACCTTAATGTACATATATAAGCACATGTGTTCACACTACGCTTGGCCATGTGGGAGAGGCCACACGTCGTATCTCTTTTATCACCCTTCTCCTTCCAGGCGTCGCACCTCGCATATGTTCTCATGCTCAAATCTCTTATGTATTCCGTATGAACCTCTCGTATCCCTCTGTTCTTCGTTTGGCTGGCTGGCTGGCACACCTTATGTGCGCTCCTCTCAACTCTTTAGTCTGCCACTCTAGCAGCGGCGGATCTGGTCGCGATCTGCTCGCTGCGGCGTCACTAACGGTGGCACAAGGAGTTTGATTTTTTGGGCGGCGGCCTTGGACTTTCGACGACGCGGGTATCGTGGTCATGTTTGTTGACGCGGTGGTCGGATCTTTGTTTTGGTGATGGTCTCTAGATCTGTTGTGCTGCGGCCGGTGGTGGTATGGGATGTCCTCTACTGTAACTGTGAAGTTTCGAGGCCGATGGTGGTATGGGACGTCCCCTACACACTTTGTGATCGCGTTAGATTTGACTCACCAGGTGCTACGCACGACGGCTTCTGAGGAGCTGTCAAGTCAGGCTTGGTCGACGGTGGGCGATGGTCGTGTCTCATATAGAGGCGTCAAGTCATTCCTGATTCTGGCTGGTGCTACGCACGACATCTCCTCCGCAGTGTCAAGTCATGCATTTTGTGGCTCGATCGAATGTAGTGCAATAGTGTGGCCAGGTGTGGCGGTTAGCGATGAGTCGTTGGCAGGACAAATGATGATGGTGGAAGTGTCGATACCGAGTTTTCACACTTCGGTGGAAACAATTCTTGCAATGTTGACGCACGCTTCCGCTGTGCCGTTGTTGAAGGTGCTGACTCGAAACTCTCTTTGGGATGAAAATCCCAAGCTCGACCTTATGTTGGACTCGTCGTCATCAGTGCACGTGCGACTTTTTCTTCTTGAGGGTTTTGCGTAAAAGCTATGTATATTCTATTTGTTTTTGTCTTAATTTAGTAGACATGCGGTTTCATATTTATTTTCTTTGTAGTTTTCTTTCTTTACAATAAAAAATCATGTCCATCATCGTTTCGATGCAGAGTCAGGGTCATGCTCTCCTTTTGGAAAAAAATCCATTCTAGTAACGGAGAGCGGTTAGCCCGGTTGGCAATAGCAGGTACTCAGCCTACCAAAGAGATAATTAAACAGAGTTTGGTCGGTGACTATAGTCAACCTGCAAGCAAGACTGACATGTGTATCCACAATAAACAAGTACCATAACCTTTTTGTTTTCTCCTCCCTTTGCTTCAGTTTTCTGATGTGGGCAAATGAGAGATGGGGGGAATCACTAGCAAGAACCAGCCACACAACATCCTACAGAACACCAGGCAATCTTTCGATCTGGTCGATCGCCGCCATCCCCAGCAACCACATGGGTTCAGTGAGTAATCTATACGTTCTTTCCACCTAACAAGTAAGTAAATTAGTTAATCTAACCGCGCAAGTGGTCGCTTTTCAGGCAAGGTCGTGCATGCACAGTGGATGTGGAGCAGCCACGTATCTCCGTGTATCACTGAGAAAAAACAAGTGTATTCCGAAGATTATTTAACCGTATCCGTACGTTATAAGAGTATATATATATATGTGTATGGTTTTGTACTGGCCCTCACTCCTCACTTCTCTCGCTTTGAGCTGGAGAGGTCGATCTCGTAGTTTAGGTGTCTTTCCGTGTCTACGTGTTGAAAGGCCTGTTGGATCCGAGAAGAAATTCCATCCGAGAATCTAGCTGAGCATAATTGGTCGCACTACGGCTCGATCGATTGTTAACTCTAAGACTAGCTTTAGTAGGAGTAACATAGGTAGTAATGCCAGCTAAGTAAAAAAGATGATGTGGCAGCTATTTAATGTGGAGAGAGACAAATAGAGTAACATAGATAGTTACCGTAACATCACACACCCCAAGACAAAATGAGTCTACAACCTAATAAATATTATCATGCATGACACCACAAATAAGTTACTAATCACTATGGAGATAGTAACATACGGTAGTAACATAATTATATTACCACTCAATGTTACTCCCCACTATGAGTAGTCTAAGAGATTCACGCACTATTCTTATCCTGCGGGTGCCTGGAACACATGTAGACCGCCTCACCCCTTAATAATTCGATTATCTTTGCATATGCATTCATTATCCCAGCAGAATGATAGTATAGCTTCATGGCAGTAGAATTGCACATGCATTGGCATAGGTGTTGTGACTTAAGTTGGAGTGATGTGTACGTTTATTCTATCGAGGAGACGGGGCCGGGGTGGTCGATCTTTGTGCCAATCGTTGCCTGCATGATCGGTCTAGCTATGATCTACTGCCAAGCTATGGAGAGATAGTTAGATACCCATATGGATGGAGCTACATGTACAGATGCCCCCGGCATCATGCAGAGACCATTAACTCTTATCTGCTAAAGTTGTTACAGGTCGAACATGAACAAACTACTTATGTGCGAATACGATGCTTACGTTGTACTCCCTCCGTTCCAAATTAATTGACTTCCATTTACTCACATGTGGATGTATCTAGACATGTTACAAGTATAGATACATCCACATTTGGACAAATGAAAGTCAATTAATTTGGAACGGAGGGAGTACATCGGTATGTGTCAATGTGTCATCATCCGGCCATGCATCCATGTCTCCATGAAGCAGGTGTAAATTATTGATGAGGATATATAGGGTAGTAGCTAGCAAGAATCTACCAGAACAAAAGAGAATTCGAACGTCGGATGCGTGTATGCATGTCTTCTCTTCGAACGTCGGATGCTATCTGTCCCATGCAATCCGGGGCCAGGCACCACCTGCTTCTTCCTCTCGCACAGAATCCATATCTTCTCTTCTCGGTGTCTCGTCTCTAGCTAGCTAGAACCGCGACAGTGTGCACAATCGACCCCTTGATTAGTTTCTTTTACTTCAAAGTCTTGGCTGCTTTTAATATCTAGTTCTCACAAAAAAGGGAAGCAAAAAGCTTTTCACCTCACTAGTAAAGATCGGTCAATTTAAATCCCCCAATCATACATGGATGGAGCATTCCAAGGCGTCACCGAATTATTTCGCGACGTTATTTGTATAGCACATCACACACGAGTTTTTCTGGAGAACCGTATGTGATACATCGCACAAACAATAAATAACATGTAGATATGATACTATTACATGATATTATGCATTATGTGGGTAGTATCATACACTAGTATGATATCGATATATGATACTCCCCATTATGGCTACTACCTCCATCACAGTTTATAAGGCACACACGCGGTTCAAGAATACACTTTGACCACTAATTTAGTCAACAAAAAATAAATATTATATCACAAAAATTATATCATTAAAAACTTATTTTCAATATAAATCCAATGGTATAATTTTTGTTACAAATAATTTATATTTCATCGACCAAATTTAATGGTCAAACTTTTTCTTGAATTGCGTGTGTGCCTTATAAACTGTGATGAAGGGAGTAGTCTAAATAGTTTGTATGAAGAGGTAGACTATCATAATAGCAGTCAGTTAGTTTTTGATTCATAAAGAATCATAGATAAGTTTGTATTTGATCAGAATAATTGCAGCGCCTAGACCTGTAAGCAGATATTGCACACAAAAATTGTGTCTGGAGTAGTACGTGGGGGTCTTCTTAATTTGTGCAGCCAGTTTCCAAGGTTGGAAAGATTGGCGAAAAGGCACTACAACGGAACTGTCATTTTGGCTTCCGGAACACGCAGCCACATGCCTATTGGCATCTCTGCAGCTTACTAATCATGGGCCAAATCTTGGAGACCACTTTTGTATCCATGTAAATCAGGGAAGAATATTTTCTTAACGGTTCAAGAGTATGTAACACTATCTTCCGCCACTTGCCAACAGCACATTTGCATCGAGAGTTGAAAGGAGGAGCTTTAGAGTAGATTACTAGGAAAATTAGCGCGGCGACACGCCGCGCCCGTGTGGTGACAAAATATAAATAAATTGGAGCTAAAAGTACGAAACAACTGTACAAAAGACTTAACTTTCAGATTTATCACGACCGGACAAAAGATATCATGATGTATTGGACATGAGTGCAAACATAGGTTGGATATTAATGGAAATAAGCTGGGTGTAAAAAAAGCGCTATATATTCTTAAAAATTCCTTGGATTTGATGCTTCATTTGGGCGCAAATGTCTAGGCTAATTGTCGCCACAAAGCTGAGTTTTCTTGTAACATCATTTGCATCATAGGATTAGGTATTGTATAAAAGGTCAGAAGAAAACAGGCACTACCTAAGCAGAGAATTAAATAGAGTGAAATGAAAGAAAATCAATAGAATCACAAACCAAAATTTGAGAAGGGTGTTTATGACCACAAAATCCTTTTTTTGTATGTGAACCTACTTACAATTTACATAAAGTTACCTATGCTATAGCTGAGTGATATAAATATACGATGTGCAGATATGATATCTGAATTAGTATTTACGATCATACATGTAGGTCACTATATGTGACCAAGTTCATGGCTTCTGGAACAAATTCAGTGCACTCGTCAAGAGAATAATAGAGGGAAAAGGAGAGGGGATGCACAATTGGTTTGAAAAGGTAGAAAATATATAGTGTTTTTTGTACGGAGTAAGTGTTGGAAGGTTATTTTATTTGGTGAATTTAGACATCCAAATGGAATTAATGTAGACCGTCAAGAAGTAGGTAAAAAATATACGGGAAGTAAAAGTTGGTAAAATCAAAAGGTAGAAAATATATAGTGTTTTTTGTACGGAGTAAGAGTTGGAAGGTTGTTTTATTTGGTGAATTTAGGCATCCAAATGGAATTAATGTAGATCGTTAAGAAGTAGGTAAAAAAATATACGGGAAGTAAAAGTTGCTAAAAAAAGTAGGGGTAATTTGAATAAAGAGAAGTGGGGAATTAAGATAACAGGATTTGTAAATAAATAAGTAAAAAAATTAAGTTTGTGAGAATAAATTTATGAGGGAAATAAAATAAGAAGTTAAAAAAATAGAGTAGGGGAAATGGGAAAATAGGAAGTAAGCGAGCAATCTTAGAGTAATAAAAATAAATATGTAAGGGAGGTAAAAGTAGAAAAAAAGATATAGTAGGGGATAAATAGGGAGTAGAAACAAATAAGTAATTTTGAAGTCGCTATTTGTGCGCATTGTTCGTAAAAAGAAGTGTGGAAAAAAACAATATGTGAAAATTAAAACGGGGAGAAATCTATTAGAAGCCAAAAAGAAAAGAAAAAATCTATTCATAAGGGACAGGGACTGTTCATGCATGACCAGAAAAATAGATAATGTTCGTGGAAAGAAGTGCGGGAAAAAAAATAGGTATAAACTATAAGGGGACAAATATATTAGGAGGGAAAAAATTATTCAATTGTACCGGAGGGCCGATTTGCAATTTGGGAAAAAACGCGCGGACTCTGCTGGAGAAATGTTTTATTCCGGGAGACCGACTCATAATTTTTGGGAAACGTGAGGACTTTTCTGAGAAAGAACGGCACGTGGGGACTTTTCTGCAAAAATGTTTTATTCTAGAGGACCAATTCACAATTTTTGGAAAACACGAGGACTTTGCTGCAAAAAAAGGTATATCTATATGTCCGTCAAAGTAAAAACGTTAGAACATGGAAATTGTTTGGTAGGGTGATATCCATCTACTCGTGAGAGGAAAATTCAAAAGGACGACTGAGTGCGACGAATTTGACAAAATTCGTCAAATGTTTTTTGCGAACCTGGATGTAAAATTGTGGAGCTAGAGTCGACCGAACTCGAAACCGACCGCGGGAATGGAACCTACTCGTCGGCGCGCATATATTTCATGTACATATTATTACGAAAAGGGCAAATAATAATAATAAATATATACTGTAGCTGCTACAGTATATCTTTGATACAGTATCACTAGTTGCATGTAGTCATCGTTTACCACACATGTGTTCTGTGATTGAACCTCCGGCCAGAACATATATCCACTATGCAGTCATGCCACATCAACATCAGACCAGCCAACATTCCATTCTGCAAAGGAAGGCATAATCCATTCCGTGCCGAGCTGATGAACCGGGGGATCGGCACTACTCGTGCCTGGCACATATGCTTTGTTTACTGCCTTAAGTTCAGTAGGCTGCAAGCCACGCGTGTACATAGTTCAGTAACCTGAAGATGTCACCTCGACATGCATCTCGTCTGCACCGTACGCATGCTGACACCATCTTGTGGCGGATTGCTTACATCACGCATGCTGGATCGAGCTCACTTCTGAGGATTAACTTATCGTATTCGTGAAATGCTCGTGATTAGGTTCGAATTAGATCGATTCTATGCAGCTTTAGAATATTTGATCTCTTGGAGGAATCCGGCGGCGCGCCCGAGCTTTTCTCACCGGCAAGCTAGCATTTCTCTGTAGAATCCCCCTCTAAACTCGGCGGTCACATCAAGAATTTTAGCAGCATTTTGTTACTGCCTGACATGTACAAAGTTTTCATTAACCGAATTATATTCGTACAATCTCAATTAATAACTCATTTTACACAACTACGGCACATACCAATACAACGCGCGGTAAAATTCGAAGTTTGCAAATGTTCTTTTTTAAATAGTGTGCAAATTTGGAATTTATTTAAATGCAAAGAGAGCTTACATCGAAAAATTGTTCAGTTTACGAAAAATGTTCAAATTTGGAAATTTTCCAGATTGCTCTTGGTGGTTATTTTTATGAATATAACTTGTTTTTTTTGTTTTTGTTGCATAATATATTTTGTGAATAGAGTGGTGACATTAGAGAGAATCAAGTTCAATTTGAGCATTCATTGAATTGTAGTCAATATATTTTGCGAATATAAATGGTGAATATGTTGTATTAGCATCTATTAAATTCAATCTATTTTTAGAGGGAATGAATTTGTGGTTTATCCCATATGCATCTAGTTAATCATTATTTAAATTTGACTACGTAGTTAGAGAGTGTTAAGTTCAATGTAAGTGTTTATTAAACTGAATTGCATAATTTGGAGGAGTTTAGTTATATTGTCTCTAAATTTTAACTTATTCGAATCGGTATAATATGTTTTGTGTTTTTTATTAGATGTTTAATTTAATTCAATAATTGGAGGAAAATACATTGTATGAAGTTATATTGTCTCTAAATATTAACCTATTCGAATTTCTATAATATGTTTTACATTTTTCAATTAGATTTTCAATTTAGATCAATAATTAGAGGAAATACATTGTTTGAAAATTTATTAGATGCAATTGAATTTCAATCCATAATTAGGGGATATGAATTTGTATTCTCTGCAATTATTCATTTAATCAAGCATTTGTGAAAAAATTTACCTTTAACATATTTAGAGGAAGGGCATTTGTTTTTTTGTAATATTGTACATTTTTGGAATTTGAAAACATTTTTTTGTCATAAGTAGCAAGTATTTATTTCTTCTGATCAGTCGGATATGTTATTCATATTTTTCAGGTGGATATATTTAAAAATATTGTTTTTTTGAACATTTTTTAGTTTATGCAAATTGTTTTAGTAAAATGGTCCTACCTGTTAGGAATGCAACATTTTTGTAAACATATTTTTAAAAAGGATATCATCCACGTTAATTCGTCTGATGTAGTCAAATATTATCGTCTGGAAATTATTGTGTTTTTTTAATGCATCTTTTGTGTGGAGAGTTTGAAAATATGTTAAATTTGTATTTTTTGGATATATTGTTTGCATTTTTGGAATAACAGATTAAAAGTTATGATTTTCATAAATTTTCTCCATTTTGTTGTAATTGTGAAAGTTATGACACGTAGGTCCCACACGTCAGGTTTTTTTTAATTCAAAAAATTGGCAGTGGAAAATGGAAAAAAAAACTGACAGCGTGGGCCCGCGATGACGTCACCACGTGACGGCACCCGCCGGCGGCCGCCGCGCGCTGTCGATCTCGCACCGGAGCAGCTGGGCGCGCGCGGGCCTGAGATGGTGTGGATCTGCGGAGGAGGTGCTGGGGAGCAGAACGGGCGGCGCCTCGATCCATTTCGTCGCCGGAGACGCCGGCGGCGAGCGAAACGGCGGCGGCGGACGGCGGGAGCGGCGTCGACGATTGCGGCGCCCAGGCGGCGTCCCGGCAGCCGTTCGTCGGCGAGGAGGAATGGGAAACGACGGCGGAGGAGCGCGTCGGCGGCCGCGGCGAGCTCGCCGCTGTGTGGGAGAGAGGAAGGAAAAGGTGGGTTGTGGCGACGTTTCGCAGAGAAGTCCCTGCAGTTTCTGCAATTTGCTGGTAGGCCCATCCACGTGCAAAGACTGGGACCGCTTCGTAATTTCCAGTGAACTCATGGCGCTTTTCGTAAAAACGACACGCCGACCGTCCGCTTGCCGTTCGATGGAAGACCGACGACGCGGAAGCGCTGATGCACTGTAGAAGTGCGTTACTATAGCTCGCGAACTTGGGGGCGACGCGGCTTAATCTAGATCGTCCGTTCCGCCGATCGGACGGCCCAGAAAAGCGGGTGCCGTGGAGGCTGCGAGGGGGGGGGGGGGGCTGAAGCCGTCGGCTTTGATATATAGGATAGATATTTTTGGAAAACGTGAGGACTTTGCTGAAAAAAAGCGGTACATCTATATGTCCGTCAAAATAAAAAGGTTAGAATATGAAAATTGTTTGGTAGGGTGATATCCATGTACTCGTGAGAGGAAAATTCAAATGGATGACCGAGTGCGACGAATTTGACAAAATTCGTCAAATGGTTTTGCGAGCCTGGATCAAAATTGAGGATCTAGAGTCGACCGAACTCGAAACCGATCACGGGAATGAAACCTACTCGTCGACGCGCATATATTTCATGTACATATTATCGTGAAAAGGGCAAAAAAAAATATTGTAGCTGCTACAGTGCATGGCACACTGTAGGGTGATATCCATGTACTCGTGAGAGGAAAATTCAAATGGCGACGAATTTGACAAATTTCGTTAAATGTTTTTACGAGTCTGGATCCATAATTGAGGAGATAGAGTCGACCGAACTCGAAACCGATCACGGGAATGAAACCTACTCGTCGGCGCGCATATATTTCATGTATATATTATCGTGAAAAGGGCAAAAAAAATTATTGTAGCTGCTACAGTGTGTGTCGACGTGGACAGCTTGATGGCTCGCCTTTGATATATAGTATAGATTCCTTAAATGTTTTTTCGAGCCTGGATCTAAAATTGAGGAGCTAGAGTCGACCGAACTCGAAACCGATCACGGAATGGAACCTACTCGTCGGCGCGTATATATTTCATGTATATATTATCGTGAAAAGGGAAAAAAAATATTGTAGCTGCTACAGTGCATAGCACATTGTAGAAGTGCGTACGCTGTAGCTGCTACAGCGCGTGTGGACGTGGACAGCTTGATGGCTCGCTGAAACGGAGCCCTTTGATATATAGTAGTATAGATATAGATACGTTGGGCCACTTTAGGTAGATCATCTTATATTTGTTCCTTACTACGCTTAGCGCTCGGTATCTCGAAATCTAGCTAGACTCTAGCTCGAAATCACTCTGGGGCTTTTTCAATAAGCAGGCACTACTTAACCAATCAATTCAAAGGCTGAATAGCATAGTCGTTAGTCAAGAAATCGTGATTGCCAAACAGAATATGTAAAAGCTAATGTAAACAAATAGGGAGTGGTAGTATGATACTAGCAGAACACTGGCTACCGTTCATTCAATGGAAATGAGTAAAGAATTTCGTATATGTAAAAGTTTTAATTGAATATTCAGTGCAAGTGTAATATATTACATGCTTCCTGTAGTTGCAAAGGGAACCAGCAAACTCGACGGGAAATGGACACAAACAGAGAAGACAAATTTTATGGTGCAGCATACTGAAAAGTTGTTTTTCTGTTTAAAGGGCCCCATGAGGGGAAGCTCCCGTTCCATTTCATGATTGAAACCAAGGAGTTCAGTACAGGTTCACCACTTTGTTCTATAAAACACCGTCAGGCGAAAGGCCCCGAAAACTAAAGAGAGAAACGAAACTGCTGTTACAGAAACTGATGGCATCAGCCAAAGACACAGGCCATCAGCCAAATTCAGTATTTCTTGGACTGCGACGAGCACCATCTGGAGCTTGGACTTTGTTTCTTCCGGAGACTTTCTGCAACTGTGGCATCGCCCAGCTACTGTGCCAGAAGGGTGTCATCAGTTTTTTTTTTTTTTTTTGAAACGGAGGCAAAAGATTTGCCTCATCTCATTAAATAAGAAGGAGTGAGACCTCTTCCGTGTACTAGTGGTAGCCGTGCATATGCGCATAAGGGGTAGGTCCCGGGTTCGAGTCCTCACTTCTAGCTTAATGACAAAGCCGGGTGGAGTCCCCCCTCCGGTCTTGTTGTTTTTTAAATAAGGAGTTATTAGGAAATATGCCCGTGCGTTGCAACGGGAGATTAAAAAAATTAACTTCTGGATGAAAATATCACAACCCGCATTTTACCCTAAAATTGTACTTAATTTGGATACAACGTCTGTTTTCAAGGCAGGGTAAACAACTTTGCACATGTTTCGCTTCATGGTTGGCCAACATTGTACTTAATCTGGCCGTCCACTGCATGCGTCATCTACTCGCTTCGTGGCTGGCCAGCATTCGTCACGCCGGGGACACAGATGAAAACATTAAACAACAAAAAAAATGAGACAGATCTGCTGCTTTCCAGCAGTGTTACTCACCTAGACAGATGTATCACTACAGTTGATATGAACGTGCTCGTGCATCTGCATTCGTGCCGATGCTCGATGAAACCGTAGGCTTCCGCC
Source organism: Poa pratensis (assembly GCA_947311845.1). Classification (NCBI taxonomy): domain Eukaryota; kingdom Viridiplantae; phylum Streptophyta; class Magnoliopsida; order Poales; family Poaceae; genus Poa; species Poa pratensis. Next base: position 47,300,477 of record CAMZMU010000069.1, read on the forward strand.
CAGTGACGGAGACAGCCATTGCGCGAGAGCCTGGGCAAGAAATACGCGCGGTTGGTCTGACCAGGATTTGCCTCACGATACTACCACTTAATCTAGCACCTTCAGCTAATATGCAGAAGAAGTTAGCAGCCGAAGCCTGGGCAGCCGCCCGGGTATGCCGGGCCTTAAGCTCCGCCACTGTTTGCGTGGGCTGTCGCCGGACCGGCCGTCTCCCACGTAGGACGCCGGCATCCCTTCCCGAGATCGATCCCGGCAGCCGTGCCACGCCGCCCGACTCTCTCCGACGTAGATCGACCGAAACGCTCGACCTCAACGCCGCAGCCAGCCTGCCGGCTATGTCTACTTGATGTGTTGGACATCCTTTTACTACATAAACCTTGTACGACTCCAGTTGGTATAAAAGGACGGTCGCTGTGTTCATGTATGGAGTTGTACTCTCTTGTGGGCCACAAAGATTTGCTGGGCTGGGACAAGTTTACGAACAAAATCTTAATCGTGTTTGACGGCAGCCTGGAGCGCGAAAGAAACGTCTCCGATCCGGTTCCTCACGTGACGTACGAAACTAAGCTATCGAAGCGAGAGCTAAGAAAGTCCTGAACCGTTTTTTTCAACTTATAGGTGGCAAAGGGGTAATTATTTAGAATTTTAGAGGTAGATCCAATGACCTACCAAATCAAAGATTTAGAAGTTTTACGACCCATACTAGCGAGAACAAAAGCTCGCTCGGATACCTACTCTCCGGGCATAATAGAGCCCAAGTGTTTAGCACCTGCCGCGCTCCACAAGGCCGCTTCGAATTTAATCCTTGCAACAAGCAACGTTGGCATGGTAGAGACAAGGGCATCATCAGTGAAGCTTTAGAGAGCGACAAGTTACTTGGCAGGGTCACAGGAGCCAGTGGGGTGTTTGTGTGCGGTGGCAACCAACTTTAAAAAAAAACAAGATCAAAGATTTGCCATTTTCATCAATAGAGAAGAGATTTTTTAGAGGTTTGGTGTGTTAATGCCTAGAACACTCCCTAAGACTTCAAATAAACTAATCTCCCTGAATTACATAACTCAAATACTTCGCCCCCGCCCTCCCCCATAGTTTGGCCTCCTCTTTGTTGTTGACGATGATGACATTAGGTGGGGTGGCATGATGTCGAAAAACTCTAACATATCGCTCATTCCAAATTATCCAAGAGATGAGCATGGTGAGAGACACCAAGGCCTTGCGAGCATGCCCCTTTGAAGACACTAGGTTTGACCATCATTCTTTAACATTGGGCTCACGAGTCCAAATGCGGGAGAGATGACATGGAGGCCGCACCAACCTAGAATGGACTACCAAATATGCTTGGACAGGCGGCATTTGAAGAGAAGGTGTGCCGCCTATTCTTAGACTTGGTTGCAAAGCGGGCAAATGTCACAATTTTGCCAACCCCTACGTTGGAGGTGGTCTGAGGTCCAAATTCTAGTTTGGAGAACAAGCAAAGCAAAGATCTCGCATTTCGGATGGCCTCAATTTTTTCAAGCCATTTTATTCATGTTTGTGGCAGTGATTCCTTCAAATTGCATCTTGTATGCTGAGAATGTGGAGTAGGTGCCATCATTCGTGAACTTTCACCGGATGGAGTCAGGGTGGAGAGCTACATGTTGAAGCATTTCTCAAAGTGTGACAAATTGGGTTAGGTGGTCAATGTCAAGTCCACTTTGGGTGTCAAGGTGGGTTATCCATGAGTTGTCCTCAAGCCCTTTTGCCACCGTACAGTTCTTTCTCTTGGAGAGGCCAAAAATTTGGTGGAATGTCCATTGGTCGTTGGCCAAGAAGCCAAGATGATTTCCAAAAGAGAGCCTTATCACAGTCCCCCATCGTGACCACAGTGGTCGCCGCAAAGAGATCCCTATCATGATCATTGCATGGGTTTCCAAGACGAATCCAATCTTTTGTGTCATCCACCCAATGTAGCCAAAGCTACCTAAGACGCAAGGCGGTTGCAAACTTTTCAAGGCGCATCACACCAAGGCCGGACTTGCAAGTGATAGAAGTGAGAGGGGATCATCACATAGCTTCCCAGCAGCAATTACCCCACTTTCAAAGCACCGAGGGACTTGACCACCTGCAGAACCATTGAGAGAAGAGATCTATCTGCACCAGCATAGCATCCTTCAAAATTAACCTCCGTGTATTGACATTTCTATGAAGGGGATCGTAGACAGAAAACAAAAAAATTTCTACCGACGATAACCTTAAACTAGCCAAGATCTATACTATGCAGATATACTAATACGGAGGAGATCAGAATACATACCCTTGTAGACCGAAAGCGGGGATTACGCTCCCGCACAAGCGTTGATGATGAAGCCGACGTAACCGACCTCAAGGTCGTGTAGAGGAAGAAGACGACTTCCAGTGCCAAGCAATGGCACCTCGCAGTTCCACACACGTACGGTGTAGATGACGACCTCCGGACTCCAGATCCAGCAGAGCAGCGGAAGCGGAAGATTGGATTTAGCAGCACGGCGGTGTGCGTACATGGTGGAGAAAATTCTCTCCTCGTACGCAGCTCCGAAACGGAACCACGCTCAAGGTAGGAGAGAAGGAGAGGATTGGGGTGAATTTCAAGGCATAGGGGCACCCCTATATAAAGGCGGAGGAGGGCAGCCAACCTTGCTAGCCTGGCCATGTGGGACTATTCCCACATGACCAGCCGGCCATGGCTGGTGAGCCAGCCCTAGGTGGGCCCCATGTGGCCCACCTAGGCCGGCCGGCCCTCCCCCCTTTTTTTCTTTTCCCTTTGGGGTTTTCCCTAATGGGCCTTAGAGGCCCATTTAGGTTTAATGCCTTTTTAAATTCGAAATTAATTAAATAAAAATATAGTTAATCACTAATAACATTTAATAATATTAAATACATATTATTTAATTCATACGAGCTCCGAAACATATTCTGTTGCCCTCCGATCACCATCAGGCATCTCTCGGAACACTTCCGGTGTTCTCCGGTTTCTTTCTCTCACATCCAATCTAATTAAATCGTCACCTACCCTTAAGTGTGTTACCCTAGGGTTCGGGATCAATCCAGACATGATCGAGACACGTTCTCCGATCAATGACTAACAGCGCGATCTGGATACCCATGATAGCCCGTGTGCGTCCACGAATGTCTTTTTATCGTTTTAACCTTTAGACGTCCAGTCTCATCCTCTTGCCTAGCGATACTTAGATTGTCCGAGCGTCGTTCTCCGGTATCACGATTACCGAGCATGACCTCGTCATCAACAAATCTATCTTTACTCGTCTGTGATATTACATCCCCGTGACCTAGTCACATGCTTGCAAGCTCATTGATGTAATCTCACCGAGTGGGCCCAGAGTATCTATCCTGCTATGTGGATTGGCAATTCCCGCTCTTGATCACTCGCCTCTACTGCTTCCTTCCGATACCCGAAAGTGTCACCTTTATTGTCACGCTATATAAGACATGTCGTTTGATGCGATCAGCCGCACCTTCCAGAAGTAGAGATTTGATATGATCTCACAGTCGAAGGTATGAACACTACGTTTCTATATTTTGGGTATGTCCATCAAATCATTCACCCAATGATATGACTCCGTTGTCAACCAACGTGATTGTCCATGATGAGAAAACCTTGATCATCTGTTACCCAACGAACTAGTTAATTAGAGGCTACTAGGTACCTGGTTGTTTACATACCACATGTGTATTAATGTTTCCGCTTAACACAGTTATAGCATAGTATTAAAACATATTATGAACAATTGTGATATGACAAATAAAACACTTTATTAATTGCCTCTAGGGCATATCTCCTTCATTCTAAAAATCGGTTACCATATCGGTTTAATACAGTGCCAATTTTGGTTATCAAATATCAAATCAATTCTGATTTTCCAAATTATCCACAACACAGTAGCACAATTGGTCTTGACGACATCATGCTTTTGATTTGCAACCCAGTGTTTGGCTAGATAAATAAAATCAGTTCCAAGGGATGCTGACAAAATCAGAGATGATTCCCCAATTTTTAGTAGCTACCACCAAAAACGGATGATTTAGATATTCTAGTTCATTACAGAATGCACAAAATAAAGGTTTCCCAAGGCTCCTACTACTCCATGGAAAAATATGAATATGGATTTTGTGTTATGATTGCCTAGAACCAGGAGAGGTCATACTTTTATATTTGTGGTACTCGATATATAGATTGTCTAAAATGACACATTTTATTGCCTGCCAAAAGAGTGACGCTGTGTCGCATATTACTACCTTTCTATTTTGAAAAAATCCTTTTCCACTTTCCAAATGCCTCTAACCATGATTCACAAATATGAAAAAAAAAACATTGCACATATATGTTTAAAAAAAAATCGCATGTTCCCAATGCCTAAAAAGGGCTACCTTGTGAAGGAAGTATAATAAATATGGTGCCATTTTCCAGAATTTTTTTTTTCAAACAAAATAGATTACAATTGTAGGATTACTACCAAAATATTTTGAATTTTCAAGCATTTCTGCTATATTCCCCCATTTTAATGGATTTTAGCCTATTTACCTAAACTAGTTGAAGTTTGAATTAGAGGTGTGCTATAGGTTCTCATAGGTAATCACCAAAAAGTCATAACCATCCCTGTAACCGTGTATAAATCTATGTAAAAGTCACAGAGATGGCGTTTTGAAAATGTCAGAGACCTTGTATCAAAAGTTTTGCTAGCAATTTGCACCTTATTTCGAAAAATTAAATATATAATTAAAATCTAAAAAGGGAATATATTGGCATGGAGCCCTTTTATGGCTACTAGTTGCCACAAAAATGACCGACTTCAATTTTGACGTGTTTTCAAAAAACTTTATTCACAAAATTGCCATCGAGGTATGAACATTCACGACTTTCAACTCGAATGAACAAGTGCATGGCCATTTTATATTCAGACCATTCTTCATGATAATTCCTACATTTTTGGCACAAAAATGCATGCCTTTAACCATGATGAACAAATACGAAGAATATTTCAGTGTAGGGTTAGTGCCGGAATCTTTTGAATTTTCAAGCCTTTTCTGCAATACTCCCCATTTAAATGGATTTCATCCTATTACCCGAAAGTAATTTAAATTTAAATTAGAGGTGTGCTACAGGTTATTCTAAAAAATCACAAAATTGTATTTGTATACCCATGTATAAATCTATATATGATTCAGTTGGGTTTTCAAAAACTCTAGATCTTATATGGAAAGTTGTGCCGGCAATATCAAACAATATAATTGCAAGGTAAGAAAAATCTTTCCATGGAGTTATATCATGGCTAGTAGTTTCATCTTGTTTCTCAGATGAAACCTTTTTTTTATCTTATTGGAGTGTACGTCCATGGCTAAGGTAGATTACCATAGTTCTTCTACTCTAATTCCTTTCTTCATCTCTATCTTTTTTCCTCTCCTGTATACTGATAAGACTGAAACCACATGCTCTTTTCTTATCTTCTACTCTTTGATTGTACCTAAACTGAGAAGAATGATATTTCTTACCCTTGTCCCCTGGTATATTCTTAGTTCTAGTCTTACCACTAGGTCGTAATCCATGGTGTTTGCTCCTCACACTCCCTTGTCACTCTGAATCTCATTTCTCATGTGTGAACTAAGCATAGCTCTACGGGTGAAATCTATCTTCCAATGTTTACGTCATAAACTTATTACGGATGATCATACTTTTCAAGAGTTATTCTAGACTTTTCGGCAATGTCGTCTCGATGGGAGATGACGTGTGTCTATCCACTACGAGGCACCTCAAGATTGGTCATTTAATCTTTTTTCGGAGATACTCGTAGGGGCAGACTGTGCGTGTATGTGAGTGTGTTCATGCTTATACCATGCTTCTGAAAACAATAATGTTAGTTTACTGTAATTGTTATTTCATTGAATAAAGAGCTCGTTGCCTTGCCCTACAAAATTAGCTAAGTGAGATTTGGAGATCATGTGTGTTGGCTAAAACTATGTTTTATTAATCAAAACAAACACTCCTTTGGTTTGGGTTTATCTGTCTACTCTATTTTCTAGTCCATCTTTAACTTTAAATTTTAACTAATTATATGACACATGAAAGATACCATTGGATTCGTATTCGAAAGAAGTTTTCAATGGTTATTCAAGACAAATAAGACATTTTGTTGCTCCAAATTTGAGTCGAAAATTGAGAATTTATAAACCAAAATAGAGGGACTATAATAATTCCGTAGTATGCACAACATCAAATTTTGTGCAAAGTTTACACTTTTGGTTGGGCCACCAAATTCTTCATTCCCATGGCCTACAATTTTTATTTTGAAGCATGTTTCCTTATTAAGTTTGTTTTGCGTACAAAATCATTATATTTCGTATACTAATTTGTAAAATGCATGGTGCATTGAAATATTAGAATGCGACATTTTTCTCAGAACATTTGAAACATTTTGCTGCCAGCTTTTTTTATTAGAAACATCACAACCACACACACAATATCTATCTATCTACTGAAGACCATGGTCGCGGAGCATTATTGTAGACGAGGTCACTGTTGGCGTATCGCTATAGCCTATAGGAGGGAGCTGTTTTGTCGGAAATAATAATCTGCTGTGGTAAGACAACACTGCCGTCAAACTCTATCATGTACGAATGCGCGGCGCGTCTTCCGGATCTTCCAAGACATTATAAGCCGCGTCAAGATGAGAAGCACACGATCGATGGACCAGCAGCTAGAAAGAGAACATACGGTACAGTGAGTAGATGCGCAAACACTGTATTGGTAGGGTTCTAGCCGCTTCTATTATATGCTGGTCACTAGTCACTACACCATATCTCTCTTGTGTTGATTAGCATCGGAAACTGATGGGTATACATTTGATGCACAGAACGCCCTGAGGGTACGTACTTTTCTGGTGATGGATCGACCAGAAGAAAAAAAAGCGTAGGCCAAATCGTCGTCTTTCTATCTGGAGAGCTAGATAAGAGGTGCGATTAGTGTTGATCCTTCCAGTTGCGTCGTGGATTGGGCCTATCCAGTGGCGGAGCCAGGAATTAAGACGAGGGGGGCGAACAATAAAAGGTGTGCCACCGGCGAATTTTTTTTTTGGCAACACATGTAATACACAATTGTACGGAAAAAACAATATAAATAAGTCGAAATCTCACAATATTATAGCTCACAAAATAAAAGGTCCATGAAGATTCAAATATTTATAACTCATAAAGTACGTTACTAGTGACATACAAATTGCTTAAAAAGAAGTTTAAAACTACTAACATGGACTCCTGCCATTTGAATAGGACAATCAGCAGCCACCATATGATCTCATACAAGAGATGCCTACAAAATATGAAAACTTTGTGAGTCTAAATAGTAACACAATTGGACAATTGACAGCCACCATATGATATCTTACCATTAAGTTGTAGGTGTGCTTGCAAGATGGAACTTCCGAGGTAGATGACCTCGACGATTCCCATAGGCATGAAAACGTAGCATAATCTTTTTATCATCAATCTTTTGAAATATTTCTTTCTCAACATAGCAAATCATCAAATCATTGAGCCAATCATCACCAATCTTGTTTCAAAGATCAGTCTTTACAATTTTCATGGACGAGAAAAACCTCTCAACAGATGTTGTTGCAACCGGCAATGTCAACGCAAGTGTAATGAGGCGGTAGACCAATGGAAAGATCAAATGTTGTCTAGTTTGAACCAACTTGAGAGCAAGAGCACCCAGAGTATCACATGATAAGAAATCTGGACTTCTCTTCATCATATCAATATATATGTTGAGTTGGTCAACCAAGACATAGCAATCATGTGAAGAGAAATCCACCGAGTAAATATTGGCAAGTTCAATTAGCTTCTCTTGATCAAAGCTGCTAAATGAATCTCTAGGATCAAGGCATGCGGTGCAGATCAATAGGCGTGTAGATGTTTCAGAAAACCTATTATTCATCTCAACCATGTTTCTATCAAGCACCTCGTTAAAGATTTCTATTTTGTAATAATGGAGGCAAGTAACCACCTTGCGTGAGCACCAATGTTTTTAAACCATGTAGCTCCAAGGATGTTTTTAAAGAAGCCGATCTAGTATCAACAACATGCTCAACACCAAGAAATCTTTCCAAAACCTCTCCTTTTTTATTCACGAACCTACAAGCAAGAACATAATATTAGATAGTCATGTGAGTTATGAGATTCCAACAAATGAGTTCAACAAAAACATATGACACACCTCAATATCACGCCCATTTGCTCTTTCACCGATACATCACGAGACTCATCAAGAAGTAGAGAGAAACTAGCATCCCAAGCTCACTCATTATGACTTGTGAGGTCTCTTCTGCACATGCTTGGACTATTTGTTGTTGAATCTCATGAGATGTCAGTTGAAGATTGCCAGGAGCATTTAGATTGACCACATTGGCTACTTCCTCACATCTTGAGGCATACCACTTCAACATTTGAAGAAAATTTCCTCGGTTGATGGAATTGATGGACTCATCATGCCCACGAAAAGCTAGACCTTGCTCAAGAAGAAACCTTACAATACCAAGCACAGCCCTCAACCGTATTTCATAGTCAATATGTGATTTCTCATCATGACAAGCAATAGCATATGACACACTTTGTTTTTGGTTTCTAAAATCTTCACAATATCTTGTTGCATTATTGTGAATGCTGTTTGTACCACCTATATGCTTTCTAAAATGTTCCGGACCTTTTTTCCAATTCTTAAACCCCGATTTTGTGAAAGCATCATGTCCAAAATGTACACTAGTGCTTGAAGACTTGAAAAGAAAGCAATAGAAACAATATGCAGCATCTTTCTCCACACTATACTCTAACCAATCAAATTCGGCATACCATGTATCTAGGAATGATCTCCAATCTGCCCCAATTTTTGTCTTGGTAAAAGTATGGCCAATCAAGCGACTCAGACCTCTCGATAAATATGCCCTTCTCATTTTATCCCTTATTTCTTGAGTATCAAATTCTTCAATTGGTCTCCGAAGTGCAGGATCAGCAACAACATTTGATAGATCAAAAACTTCATGAACAATAGCTTCCGGAGTTTCCTGTGATATAAGTAGACATCAAAATTCAAGTATTTTTCTACAACAATAGACATCAAAACTGAAATCTGCAAAAGAGGGAGAAATAACCTGCTCTTCTCGTCCCTGTCGATGTTGGTCGTTCGTGTCATCGCGTCTCCGCCTGCAGTTTCGAGATGATCTTACAGCTCCTGCCCTTGCTGCTGCCAGCGCTGCAACTTCCTCTGGATTCTCCAACTCAAATGGCTCCACCTGTGCTGAAATAGCTTCCCAATCCGGCTCCTCATCTCCGTCCTCCACCTGTGCTGAAATAGCTTCCCAATCCAGCTCCTCATCTCCGTCCATCGCCCGACGGCGGCGCAGATCGAGCTCGACCTGGTAGACACGGCGGGCAGTGGGGAATCAAGCAGGGAAAGCGGGGGGCGCGGAGGATTGGGATGGAGCAAATTACTACCAGCAAATCCCCCAAAGCCAAGAGGCATGGAGCAAATTACTACCAGCAAATCCCCCAAAGCTAAGAAGTAAGAAGTAAGAACATGAATACTGGAGGAGGGATGTGCGGGGAATGAACCTGAGGACGCCCCAGGTGTTCTGCTCGGCCGGGGCGGGCTTGAGGGGGCGGGCGGCGGCGACCGGCGGCGGATCGAGAACGAGCAGGAGCAGGGCGGAGGCGGAGGCGAGGAGCGAGCTGGATTGGGGAATCGCAAGGGAGCACGACCTAGCGAGGGAACCGACCGAGCGCAACGAGGGGATCAGGGGAGCGAGCAGCCGGACCAGGTCGAGACGGACGAGTCGTGCTGGTTCTGCCAGTTTTTTCTTTTTTTTTTCTCCCCTTCGTTCACGTATACTCAGAGTATAGACTACGTATAGTCAAAAAAATTGCAAAAGTGGATTGGGCCTATCTATCGGATTGTATCCATAGATAGCTATAGCTTTGCGTGCCTGACGAATGGTAGAGTCAGCATTGCACTAGCCTGATCATCATACACCTGGTGCTGATGCTCATGCACGACACGAGCGAGTCAGTCAGTCAGTCAGAGGCTCTTTCGAGAAGACGAGCGGATCGACCGACGTTCTCGGCCCGCCAACCTGCCCTTGCTGCAGATCATTACCGAAACTTGCCGATCCTCTGGACAAAGGGCAAATTGTGACCAAGTACGACCGGCAACCCGAGGAAAGAATGGCTTTGAATTGGACAGGTGCAGTTCCTGCCTTTTCGCTCAGTCACGGGGAACAAGCCCGTGGGCCACGCTCCGAGTCAACTCCACGTACGTACGTGCCAGATGCGTCGTGCGTGTGCATGGATCCGATCCGACGTCGCGGTCTGCAGATGCACCCCCACCACTTGGAGCATGAAACGCATGCTATCACCTATATTATTCTTACCATGGGAGGTCTTTTAAGGAAGTAACATACTGTAGGACCAACACTTCTGAACAAATTGCTAGGCCTCCCCGCACAAAAGAAAACTAGGCGATTTGGGGGATTGTTCCATTATCTCTCTGTTTCCTTTATGCGAATGTTGTTATCTCTTTATTGGTGTAAGTGATTCCTTCGCTGATCAGGTGCTGGTCGGTCCAATGGGCAATGGATGGGGAGCATAAATAACCCAGATGCAGGTGTGAACGCGAGCTGATGGATCCTCAATCAGCCTCTGTTCCTGCATGTGATCAAATGCCGCGATCTTTTTGATCTTTTATTAATCGACGGATCGAATCGGAACCGGCGGTGATTTCATTTAACTTTTAGATATTGTATCTCACTAACCTTTCGACGGAACAAAATCAACGCTTATTGTCTGGTTTCGGTCAAAAAATCATTCTTCCTTTCCAAGAGCAATAATCATAATTACATTAGTGTTATGCTTTATTCATTCCGTGGTTCCGAACTCCGAACTGAGCGACACACCTTTACCCCGCGACATCCAACCAGTCATCCACTTCTATACAGCAAATTTCTAGGTTGTCATGCACAGCACATTACAGGGTGAATCCTATTCTACGCTCGTAGCACAGGTTAGTGGGGAAACGTGCACAAATCTTTAGCGATAAGATGGGTAAGTGGGTCGGCCCACATAGCTTTTCCTCGCCGGTTTTGGAACGTTTCTAAAGCATCCAACCGATTTTTCTGGTTTTTTGTTCGATCTTTCGTCCTTTTTCCTGTTCTTTTTTCTGTTTCGTTTTTTTAAATGTTCGGATTTAAATTTTCATGAATTTAAAAAATGTTCAAATTTAAAACAAATGTTAAGATTTTGAAAATGTTTAGATTTGAAATTTGTTTAAATTTAAAAAATGTTCACATTTTGAAAATGGTTCATGAACATTTTTCAAATTCGTGAACCAATTTTCAAATTCATGAATTTTTGAAATTTGGGACATTTAAAACTCACACAACGTTTTCAAATCCATGAACCGTTTTTGAATTCATGAACATTTTTCAAATTTGTGAACCATTTTAAACACATGATTTGTTTTTGAAATTTATGACATTTTATATTCACGAATCATTTTTCAAATTCGTGAACCATTTGCAATTCATGGACAATTTTTCAAATTCATGATTTTTTTTAAATTTGTGACCATTTTTGAAAATCTGGAAACTTTTTTTGATTTCATAAATGTTCTCACATTTAAAGAAAAACCGGACTTTTTTTCAGCAGCGAAAAAATTTACCAATGGCGAGCACAGCTAATGGGATGGCCCAGCTTGACTTGCGTGCGTGGGTGCGTCGCCTCACCAGCTGACGCTTGAAGCGCAGAATAGGAGCTCCCACTCTACAGCCGTTGGCAAGGAGCCAAGGAGAGTAGTTCTGTAACTATCTTGATTGAAGGGCCGGATAACGATTCGGCAAAGGCCATTAGCGGCCCAACATGGAGGAATTCTTAACGATTTCTAATTCAGAGCTATCACAACTATCGAGCCAGCAGATCCTATTTCTCTTCCGCAATAGTTCGTGCGCTTGGCTACTAGAATCCATCAAAATCTGTGAAAATTTGGGGATAGGCCGATCCATTTTTGTTACAGATTGTCAAGTTCTGCTGCGTGCTGTTACCTCACCTGAGTATGATCTAGCACAGCTGGGTGCTTTGTTCAGAGAGATAAAGTTTCGCCTCAGACTGAATTTCATTGAAGCTCATGTCATATATAATAGCAGATCTTGCAACTATCCTGCACATTGTCTGGCAACAAAGGGGGCTGCTGAACTGCCAGGTTACAATAGTATTTGGCTTGATAATTTTCCCAGTGATGTAACCAGGGCTTTGTCCGGCGATTCTGCCGATCAATGTTAATGGAATGTCAGCGTTCCATCTCAAAAAAAAAAAGTTCGTGCGCTTGACTTCCGCGATAGTACACGACACTTAACGTTGATGCTGCTTTCGACTCTAATACAAGTTCGGGTGTAACATGTGCTATCGTACGAGACCATCACGACAATTAGAATTTAAAAAAATTATCGTTATTGTTGCAAGCATACGAGTCATCAAGAAATAAAGAAATAGGAACATCGTGTGTTCTATTTTTATAAAGAACAAAAAGAGTAAGAACTTCATATTTAATATATAAACAAAAAACACGGCATTTTTATATCCGGTGGTAGATGGACGTTACAACATGTGGAGGATGCAGCAACGCTGCAACGGTAGAAGCTCAATAACTCATGCACTTCGGAATGGTCTACTTCTTGCTGGTAATATTGGCTGCAACAAGCTAGTGGTTGAAGCCGATTGTATGGAGCTTATTGAAGTCATGCGAGATGTGGGAACCCGCTAGGGGCGGCGGCAGCAATCTATGAAGAATGTAATTTTCTTTGTCGTAATTTTACTCGTGTTACTTTTAATCACTGTCCTAGAGAGGCTAATACACTAAATTTAATGAGGTCGTTCAATACTGCATCTTGTGCAGACTGTACCTACAAACTTTAGGAGCTGGATTTGCATTGTGCTGACTGTACCTACAAAATTTAGGAGCTGGATTCGCATCTCCAGGTGCATGCATCAACTCCTTCCTGCATGGATTGTTCTTAAAAATGGGCACACAGACTGGTTAAGGGCATCGCTAGCCGATCCCTTATATGTGGTTAGAGGAGAAAAAAAATCGGCGGCTAGTCCTCTAAACCGACTCTAGCCGAACCCTTATAACCTTTAGATAGAGTAGTAAAAATTATTCTCCAGCCGTCGGCCGATCACAAAATATACTCGACCAAGGCCGGCTGGAGAAAAACTCCGCCCCTCCACCTCGGCATCGGAAAAATCCCCCGCTTGGCCGTCACCGTCGTTGCCTCCAGCGACCGCTGTCGACACACCGCAACCTCCGCCGCCCCTCCAGCCCACTTAATTCGCTCATCAAGTGCTCTCGATGTCGGTATCTCACCGTCCGCCGCATATCCATTACCGCCGGGATATATACCGTCGCCTTCTCCAATCTCGGCTCGGCTTAAGCAAAAAATGAGGCCGTCGGAGGAGTAGGAGGACATAGAAGGCCCGTGGTAGAGCTTTGTGGCGCCGGAATCAAGGGTAGGCAACGAAGTTCTGGCCACCTCAATTCGGCCGCGGCGAGCTTTGGGCGCGGCCGACAGCCAAGGTATCGGCTTCTCGCACCCCCTCTGTCCACCGGTCGGTCGTTCCTCAGCCGCTACGCCCGTAGAAAGCTTCGGTATAGGGTCAGCGCCGTCGGCCGATCTTCTCGCCTCCACCTCCGTTAGGCCTTGTTTACTCCAAAAGTATTTTAGGGGCATGGGAAGAGTGGGGATGTGAGGGGATTTGGCGAACACCCAATCCCCACAAATCCCCACAAATACTCTTCCCCTACAATACACTAGCATAGACTAGAGTTTTTGTGTTAGGCAAAAATGAGATGATTGGTAGGGATATTTGGGGATTATCCCCTCCCATCCCCTAAAATACACTAGAAGTAAACAAACTAGTGGGGATTTTCCGGGATCCAGGATAATCCCCTCCCATCCCCTAAAATATACTAGAGGTAAACAAGGCCTTAACGTGTTCGATGAAATTACAATGTGATTTTATTTTTGTGGATGAAGAGGGTGAGGGAGTTTTTTTCCGACGATTCTTCGTCGGAGGCGGAAGAAAAGATGACGATGACTTTGAAATGGCCGATGTGTTTATAGTGAACGAAATGTTTCGGCGGCCAAGGCTAGGATCACAGTTCGGCCATATCTACATCAACCGAGATAGAGTCAAGGGACATGCCAAGCTTATGAGAGATTACTTCAATCCAGTGCCAACCTACCCGGAGATGTATTTTCTCCGCCGATTTCTGATGCATACAAGTCTCTTTCTCACCATTGCCAAAGCCGTGGAGAAGCACGATGATTGGTTTAAGCTAAGGAGGAATGCATAGGGAAGATCAGTGCTAGCCCACTTAGAAAGTGTGTTGCAGCAGTTCGTGCTTACCTATGGGTGTTCGACTGACGCAGTTGATGACTATGTCTGCATCGGTGAAGATACAGTCTTGGCGTCTGTTCAAAGATTCACAAGAGTCGTGATAGATGTCTTTGGGACGGAGTACTTGAGGGCACCCTATGATGAGGACACCGAGATGCTCTTGGTTGTGGGTGAAGAACAAGGATGGTCTAGGATGCTTGGATCAGTTGATTGCATGCACTAGACATAGAAGGATTGCCCTGCTGAATGGAAAGGTCTCAGACCATTGCAACGATCCAACCATCATTCTTGAGGCAGTTACATCGCATGATCTTTGGATTTGGCATGCACTTTGGATTGCCTGGCTCTCACAATGATCTGAATGTGTTGTCGAGATCACCACTATGGGTAAGGCTTGTTGCCGGAGAGGCTCCTCCTTGCAACTATGTTGTCAATGTCCATGAGTACACGATGGGTTATTATCTTGACGATGGCATCTACCATCCTTGGGCCACATTTGTGGAGACAATCTCGTGTCCTCAAGGCAACAAGAAATCTCACTTTGCTCGTGAGGAAGAATCGGCAAGGAAAGATGTCGAGAGAGCTTTCGGTGTGATTCAGAAGCGGTTTACCATTATTCGTAGCCCTGCCGAGTGTCGAGTATTGGAAACCAAAGGTCCTATGGCAAATAGTGACATGTTGCATCATCTTGCACAAAATGATCATTGAAGATGAGTGTGGTATGCCGAAGAACCATCGGTACATCTCCAATGGGGATCCGGTTGAGCCCGAACACGATGCCAACAGATAGAGAGATTTCTGAAGGCACATCGAAACATCGAGAAACCCAGAGGTTCATACTCAGCTTCAAACCGATCTTATTGAGCATAAGTGGGTACTCCAGAGCACTTCGTAGTTGCTCTTTACTTCATTTGAACCCTTTCATTTGTTTGAATTTGAATAATTTGGTTTGTAAAATTTGTATTTGTAATATTCATGAATTATTAAAATTAAGTTTGGATTGAATATTTATGCCAAACTAGAAAAAATATGACAACTACAATTTTTAGGGAGTTAAATTTAGGGATCAGTTAGGAAACGCTTTTCTTTAAATGACCAAATATAAGGAGTTAAATGATAAGGAGGCGTTTGAGGGCCAAAATTATAAGGGGTCGGCTAGAGATGGACTATACTCACATCCCCATTCCCCAAAGCGAAGTCCCTGAATATAGGTTACTATTTGTACTATATGTTTTTCTCACACTTGTCCCAAAAAAGAGAAAGAAAACACATGATAAAATTACGGTCTCTCACTGACATGTAGCTTAGAGGCTAGAATCCTAACCTGAGCGTAAACTTGTACTCCCTTGCACCGGAGAATCTAAACGAAATCAGATCATGAAATTTGTTTTTGCTCGAGAGAGTATTTGTTTTGTGGACGGAGGGAGTATGAGATATTCAAACATGGGCTTGCACCTCATGGTAATTTCCTTTTATTTCTTATATAAGTGTTTCTTTTTTAGGAAATATTCTGAAATTAATTTTGCACAAATATCTACAAAATTAAAGCAGAGAATGCGGTATGGTGTCACACTTCGCAATATTTACAATGAAAGTACCACCGTCCAACTAACCATTTCACACGCACCAATAATATAGGATGGCGTTTGTTAACCACTTTAACTCACATGGCACAGCTAATATAAAAACACCCTTTTCTCAACAAATTCTGGAATCTGAATCCGCAGTTTGTGCTCTTTCTCGACGCTAGGAATGGCGGCCCACGGCGCCGCAAGCTGCATGCCCGGCACATGCTGCTTCTCATTTTCATGCATCATGCGAATACGATGCCATGCATGCATGTGGGTGCTGCCGTGCTTTTGCTCTGGGTTGATAAGAAGTCTGGATTTGACGAAATAGCAGGCTATCGGGAAAAAACATTTAACCACTACAGCTTGAAATTTTAAGTACCGGGAGAGAAAGTCGGATCGCCTCCCTACTGTTGCTGCTCGCTCCGGGTGCTGAGAAAACTATAGCTGATTTTCGGGACGGAGCAAATAATCAAGGCTTGCATTGCATGTCCATGTGTTTTACTCATCCGTATTGTTTCATATGCGAATAAGAATGCCGATCTAACTAATATGTTTGTATTCAATTATTTCATATTGTATTCTAACGATTCTTTATACTGTTAAAAAGGGCTTGGCCATGGCGGCAAGATAAAATGAGAACCTGTTATATGCCTTTTTTTTTTACTTTGTTCCCTTTGATTTCGATCATTGTTGTAGGGTTAATCGATGGAACTGCAGCGATACATATATGATCGCAACTCTCAAGGCATGAATAGAAAGTACAAGATTGAAATGTTATGTGATATTGAATCCTAAGTGACTGGAACAATGCATGCTTCGGAGTCAAATTATTTGATGCACAGTAGGGAAAAGTAAGAATTGTAGCAAGTGGTTTAACTTGAGTAAACTGAAATGTAATTCGATATATACTACAGATAAACCCTTAGAAAAAAACTCCTGCAATATAAAAAAATTCTAAGGATTCCAAACCTACAGAAAATCCTATGGGTTGTTTTGAATAATTTTTTGCATTAGTAAAATCTTATATTTAATATTTAGTTTAATGTAGGTTCTAACATGTTTTATCACAAAGTTACAAAGGTCAACCGGTCGTGTGCACCAATGCGTTGGACCGGAGACAACAAACTCCTATTTTTCTAAAAAGTAGAAAATAATAACACGTAAATTTAGGTGGTGAGAGGACTTTGAAAACAAGACAGTAAATTTATTTTGATCAATGAAATTTCTAACTTGCACGTACAGGTCAACCGGTCGTGTGCACCAATGCGTTGGACCGGAGACAACAAACTCTTATTTTTCTATAAAGTAGAAAACAATAACATGAAAATTTAGGTGGTGAGAGGACTTTGAAAACAAGACAGTAAATTTACTTTGATCAATGAATTTTCTAACTTGCACGCAAGTCTCTTTTGTTTGCTGGTAATACGTGTCTCACTTATAAAATATAGATCAATTTACAAGGCATGTAACTGAACACCGACGTTACATAACTGAAAAGATAGGAGATACCTATACAAAAAAGGCAACGCCTGTCCCTCTCCTTCGGTTCCACCGTAGCAACCACCAAAGGGAAAAAGGACAGATCACCTCTTCACCCGAGCTTGACGTGGCTCCATCGCCCATGAGCAGCTTTACAGACCTCCAAAGTAGTTTGCCAGAGGCAAAACCATTGCCGTTGAAAGAATCAGACCAGGGCAGCACGACCCCGGACACACATCGGACTCTAAAACTCACACCCCCACACGACGTCGTCGGAGTAGAGAAACAGAACTGACAGCCTCCAAACATGAACCCAACACAAGATGCACAATCTTTCAGCTACCACCAACGCAAACAACCGTCTGCGCATACTCTTCGACGACCTCTTGAGCTCCGCTCCGACGCTGGAGAGAACGTCATCGCAACAACAAAACCAAGAACACAAGTCCACCACAAGGATGTGAAAGGACATTTCGTGATCCCTTATATTTTGTGTGTTAGTTAACAACACTAGTGAGATCTTAATCAGGTGCTAAGTGATGCAGGTGTTAACTATGTAAAAGCTTGTGTGCATTATCACCAAAAAGAGAGAAGAAAAGAGCAGCCAGACTTTTGGTAGCCGGATATTCCGGTAGGGCAACTGGATTATCCGGTTCAGTCGAAGCAACGTGAGAAAATGGCTAAGGACCAGAATGCAGAAGCTACTGGAGGTAACTGGATATTTCCAAACCAGAAATTCCGATGACAATCAGATTATCCGTTTTTGGTGAAGCGAAGTGAAAAACGGCTAAGGACCAGAACTCGAAGGGTACTGCAGGGAGCCGGATATTCTGAATCGGATTTTCCTGAAGTAATCGGATAATTCAGTTGCCCTAACTCGTTGATTTTTGGAGGATTGAAGGAGAAGGCCCGGATCTACTACTTCACCAAAGCGTTCTTCATTTCCCCCTCATTCACTTGAGGGATTCGAGCCTAGGGTTTCCACTAGAAGAACCTAGGCATCTTGTTGTACTCACTTGCTTGTTACTTTTGTGTAGCAGGTGTTGTGGTGCTTGGGAGCCCCCAATCCTTTTGTGGGTTGAGCCTCAAGTGTGTTGTAAGGGCTCCGGATTCCGCCTTGAAGGATTCCGATAGTGGAAGGTGAACCGAGCTTTTGGGCAAGGTTCATCGGAGAATAGGGTGAGGCCATTTGTGGCGTTTGAGTTTGAAACTCACACTCCTCCAACGAGACGTACTCCACTAAAAAGGAGGAACTCGGGAATACATCCTTGTCTCCGCGTGCTTCCCGTTCGGTTACACCTTACTCGCTAGCTCTTACTTGTATCGTGCCTAGTCTAGTATTAACTTGTCGTATAGGTAAATTCACCATAGTTGCATATCTAGAGAATTTACCTTTGCGTCAAGCCTAAATTCGAAAAAGAGCTAAAAATTGAGTAGCACCTATTCACCCCCCCCCCTCTAGGTGGCCATACCAATCCTTTCAATTGGTATCAGAGCCTCGACTCTTTATTCGGGCTTAACCGCCTAAGAGAAGTATGACCATCGATGAGCATGGAGTTGAGATACCCGATCTTCCCACCGAGTCCACTTCAGTTTCCGTGGAGGACTTCAATACCTTGAAGTCCTCTATGGAAACTAAAATGGACAAGTTGCAAGAGATGATCTTGAAACTCATGGAAGCTAAGGATATCTCACCTCCACCCACCCTTCTTCCTTCGGGGCCTCCTAAGAAACCCGAGGAGGAAGAGGTTGATGGGAAGAAGAAGGGGGTTGACCAAGATAAAATTGACACCCCAACTAAACAACCTAATGGTTCGGGAGTATATGGTGCCGTTCCTTTTCCATACTCTCCCGACATACCTATCCCTCATCCTCCTATTCATCTAAGGGGAAACCCACCTAAGCTAAATGCATCTTTGTTTACTAAATGGAAATCTTCTATGAGATCTTATGTGAACAGTGCATCTATCGAGCTTTGGAGGATCATTGAGCAAGGATATCAAGCCGTGGATGAATCCAACAAGACAAGAAGAGAAATAGTTGATTGTCAACTAAATGCCACCGCTCTTGACTTGATCCGAGATGCCGTGGGAGAGGATGATATGTCTCACATCGAGCATTGCACCACCGCCAAAGAAGCTTGGGCTTGTCTTGTTGAGGTGTTTGTTGGAAATGAAAGCATGAAGAGAAACCAGTTTGAGGAAATGAGCAACAAGGCCGAAGGGTTCTTCATGGAAGATGGAGAAGACCATGAGCAAATGTACCGAAGACTCAACTCCCTTGCCAATGCCTACAAAGGTCTTGGTGGGACTCATGTGGATGATGCTTGGATCAAGAGGAAGTATGTGAATGCTCTCTTGCCCTTTGAATCGGTCGACTTGAAGAGTCTCCAAGGAAGGCACAACTATCCACAATTGACCTCCAATGAAGTCATGCAAGAGATGCAATCCTTCAAAGTCCAAGCCAAAATTGCACAAGACTCTCGTGCCCGTGCTATTGGAATGCAACAGGAGCTTCCTTGCTTTGAAGGCCAAGGTGGTTGAACACAATGAAGATCAAGATTGTGAAGATGTGTCCTCCATGGACCCTGAAGAACTCAAGATTCTCATAGAGACTATGTGGCTCTTGCGGCAAGGACATTTTGGAAGAACCCATCCAAAGCTAAAGATCAAGTGGAGCAAAAGTTCAAATCTAGTGGTTACAAGGAGGGAAACCCAAAAATGAAGACTTGCTTCAATTGCCAAGATAGATATCACTATGTTGCCGAGTGCCCCTATGAGAACCGTGAAGAACATGGAGGAAGGCTTGTTCTCAAGAATGCCTCAAAGTCCCCTAGCAAGAAACCTTTCTTCAAGAAGAACCTTCCCAACAAGAAGCCTCCTTCAAGAATGGTATTGGAGACAAGAGAGGACTACATGTCCGGGGGTGAGAGCGATGAAGAGGAAACCACAAGTGAAGTTGCCGCTATTGCTATTACTTCATCAACATCACCTTCTCTCTTTGAATCCCCCAATGAGAACATCCCCATCCAATCCGCCAAGTGTCTCATGGCTAAAGCCACCGAGGTATCATCTCCTTCCCCTCCAAGACTATAAATGAAATGGATGATCTATGAGTCTTAGAGTAAAGGAAGAAAATGTTGCTTTGGATCGTTTCATGACTAACTTGCAAGGTGAAGCCAAGAAACGCTTTGAAGCTCTTATGAGCGATTATGGGCGGATTCAAGAGGAGCTTGATGACAAGGAGAGACTTGAAAGAGAGTATGCTAATGATATTGCCGCTCTCACCGTGGCTCTTGAAGAAGAGCATGAGCTTCGGTTTCTCTTGAAGAGAAACTTGAAAATCTTGATGAGTCACAAAATGCAATCTTTTCTCAAATCATTAAAGAACGTGACCATGTAATTGCAAAATATAAGCTTTCAAGAAAGAAAAGGTTGAATTTGGTGTTGGTCATGATAGACTAACCGAGGAGGTAGAGAAGGTCACCAAGGCTCACAAGGCCTTGGAGAGTGAACACTCTATTCTCACCAAGTCTTTTGAACAACTTCAAATTCAATCATCTAAAACAAATGTTCCTAGTTCCTCTACTACTTCTTGTGATCATGCAAATGTCATCGAGGAAAACTTGCCAAGGCTTCTAGTTCCCAAAGTAAGCCTATTCATGATCTTTTGCAATTGCAAAAGCCTCACATTGGGAAAGAGGGTCTTGATTATGTTGCCAAGAAGAAGAAGAAGAAGAAGAAGAAGAAGAAGAAGAAGAAGAAGAACAAGCAAGCCAAGCCCGCAAGCAAAGAAGACTACCATTGCGAGTAGTGATGCCACAAGGGGCAACACTCCTCGTAGTGACTTTGCGGGACATGCTAACCCCAACTATATTCTTTATGTTGATTATTATGGGGATGTTTGTGCTAAATATGTTGGTCCTTATGATGGTTTCATTGCTTACTCTATTTGGGTTCCTAAGACCCTTGTTGCTAACAAAAGAGGACCCATTGCAAGATGGGTACCTAAAACCAAGCAATGATTTCTTGTAGGACTATGCTTCCGGTGGGTCGAAATGGGTGATTGATAGTGGATGCACTAGTCATATGACCGGAAGCAAGGAGATCATGACGGAGTTGAGACCAAATACAAATCAATCAACCGTCACTTATGGAGATAACTCTAAAAAGGTATCGGGCTCGGCAAGGTGGTAGTTGCAAGGGATATCACCCTTGTAAATGTCATGCTTGTTGAGTCCCTTGGTTACAATTTACTTTCCGTTCGTGCCGTTAATAAGATGGGTTTTGCCGTCACTTTGATCTTGATATTGTGGTACTCATGTGGAGCAAGACTCTAAAGGTCGCTTACGTTGGGTATGTCGAAAATGAGTTGTTTGTGGTAGACTTTTCGGAGTCAACCAACTCTCAAGCATGTGCTTATTCGGAAAGGCCGACGTGGGGTGGTTGTGGCATCGCCGCTTATCCCATGTCAATATGAGAACTTTGCAAAGTCTTCACAAGGGTGGCCACATCTTGGACTAAAAGAGAATGTTTCTTTTTCTAGAGATCGTCTTTGTAGGGCTTGTGTTGAAGGAAAGATGCATGATTCTCCCCACCCCACAAGACCATCATTTCATCAACGAGGATATTGGAACTTCTTCATGTTGATCTCTTTGGTGCCGTGCCTCAACCAAGTCTTGGTGGGAAGAAGTATTGCTTGGTGATTGTCGATGACTATTCAAGATTTACATGGGTTTATTTCTTCAAGTCGAAGAGTGAGACCCAACAAGCCGTCATTGACTTCTCCAATGAAGTGCAACGTCAACACAATGTCCTATATTGGCCATTAGAAGTGACAATGGCTCCGAGTTCAAGAACTACACCCTAAATGAGTTTCTTAGTGAAGAGGGAATTCGTCATCAATATTCCGCTGCGTATACCCCTCAACAAAATGGTGTAGCCGAGAGGAAGAACCGGACCCTTATGGATATGGCAAGGTCTATGTTGGCGGAGTTCAAGACCCCACTTTTCTTGTGGGCCGAGGCCATCTCCACGGCATGTCACTCATCTAACCGCCTCTACTTCCGCACGGGCAAGAAGTTCACTCCATATGAAATGCTTACCGGCAACAAGCCCAATATTTCCTACTACCGGGTGTTCGGTTGTAAGTGTTTCTATAAGATCAAAGGTTATCGTTTTCTAAATTTGAGTCTAAGGCTTTAGAGGGTACTTTTGTTGGTTACGGTGCCGAATCCCACACTTATAGAATCTACGACAAGTCCTTCGGGACCATTGTAGAATCTTGTAGTGTGGAGTTCGATGAGAATGACGGCTCCCAAGTGGCGCAATTTCATGTTCGTGATGTAGATGATGAGGAACCTCAAGATGCAATAAGGCGAATGGGCGTGGGATTCTTTCGCCCAATCGAGATCCACCATGAGGCGCCTCAAGAAGGACCAAGCTCCACCCATGTGGAGCATTCATCATCACAAGTGGAAACCGCACCATCCGATGGAGCAAATGATGCACCAAGCCAAGAACAAGTTCAAGACCCTCCTCAAGTTGATCAAGTTGCTACGCAAGAACCAAGTTCTCCAATTATTGATGCTAGCCATGATCAAGACCAAGGTCCATCTTCTCCTTCTAGTGATGAAGGTGTGCACATTGAAGACCAAGGTCATCATTCCGGTCAAGACGGGGACACAAATGATCAAGATGATCAAGAGATTCCTCCAAGCTCTCGTGAGGAATCGACACCCGTCGTCATGCAAGAAATGTCAAGACCATGGAAAGAAACAACACTTGTTGGAAAATATTATTGGTGATTTGAAGAGCAAGGTTGTGACTAGAAGACAATGTGCAAACTTTAGTGAACATCAAGCACACATATCCATGGTGGAACCAAAGAAAGTCTTTGAAGCTATTGAAGATCCGGATTGGTTGAATGCAATGCATGAAGAGCTCAATAACTTCAAGCGCAACAAGGTGTGGAAGCTAGTTGAGAAGCCAAAGGAGTGCCGCAATGTTATAGGCACTAAATGGATATTCAAGAACAAGCAAGATGAACATGGCATGGTGGTGAGGAACAAGGCAAGATTGGTGGCTCAAGGGTACTCTCAAGTTGAAGGCATTGATTTTGGAGAGACCTATGCTCCCGTGGCTCGCCTTGAGTCCATCCGTATCCTCCTTGCATATGCATCTCATCATAATTTTATCTTGCAACAAATGGATGTGAAAAGTGCTTTTCTAAATGGTCCACTTAAAGAATTAGTATATGTTAAGCAACCACCGGGTTTGAGGATCCCAAACTCCCTAACCATGTCTACAAGCTCGATAAGGCGCTCTATGGACTTAAACAAGCTCCACGTGCGTGGTATGAGCACCTTAGAGAGCTTCTAGTAGACCGTGGATTTGAGGTTGGGCAAATCGATCCCACTCTCTTTACCAAGAGAGTAAAAGGGGAGCTTTTCATATGCCAAGTCTATGTGGACGATATTATCTTTGGCTCAACTAACAAAGCTTTCAATGATGAATTTTCAAAGCTTATGACCGATAGGTTTGAGATGTCCATGATGGGAGAGTTGAAGTTCTTCCTTGGTTTTGAGATCAAGCAATTGAGGGGAGGGACTTTCATCTCTCAAACTAAATATATCCAAGACATGCTCAAGAAGTTTGATATGGTTGGTGTCAAGGAGAAGCGCACACCAATGGACACAAAGGTTCATCTACAACTTAACCCAAAGGGTATAGATGTCGATCAAAAGGTATACCGTTCCATGATTGGTTCTTTGCTCTATCTTTGTGCATCTAGACCCGATATTGTGTTGAGTGTAGGGTGTGTGCAAGGTACCAAGCCGCTCCTAAAGAAAGCCACATGGTGGCGGTCAAAAGAATCCTTCGATATTTGATTCATACCCCAAAGTTTGGTTTGTGGTACCCTAAGGACAAGGTTTTCTCTCTTTGTGGGTACACGGACTCGGATTGGGCCGGTGATCAAGATGATAGGAAGTCAACTTCCGGGGCTTGCCAATTTCTTGGTGGTTCCTTGGTGAGTTGGTCTTCCAAGAAGCAAAATTGTATATCTCTCTCCACCGCCGAAGCCGAGTATGTGGCGGCCGCAAGTGCATGCACCCAATTGTTATGGATGAGGCAAACTTTAAAGGAATACGGTGTCAATTGTGACAAAGTGCCTCTTTTATGTGACAATACAAGTGCTATCGAGATCGCCCACAACCCGGTGCAACATTCAAGAACCAAGCATATTGAGATTCGTCATCATTTCATTCGAGATCATGTTGCCCGAGGTGATATTGAGCTAAGCCATGTTCCCACAAGAGACTTGCCGATATTTTCACGAAGCCTCTTGATGAAGCAAGATTCACCTATTTGAGGAATGAGCTAAATATCGTGGATTCAAGGAGCTTGGCTTGACTATTTTGCATACACACCTATGTCTTAACTATATATTGTGTTTAGGTGTAGGCATGGACATAGGGGGAGTGCGGTCCTAACTCATTGGACTATCCCTCCCCCCATTATGCCGACATCAAGAACTCATTTTCTTCTCTATATTCGTTCTTTGAATTGTGAGCTTAAATGACGAGTAGTGGCCGTGAACCCAAGATATATCTTCGCGGTGTCACACCACATACACTCATACATGGTGGCCTAGGCCACCGCCCTCTTCTTGGTGAGGAGTTGGTGTCATATGGTTCTTATTTGGGTCTTAATTGAAACATTTGGATTTGTTGGTTCCTAGTTGTCTTTATGGAAAACACACTCAAATTTGACATTTGTTTGTTTGAATCTTGCAAGGATGAGTGTGAAGTACCATCTTCAGTTTGGCTTTCTAAATCCCAAGCCTATCTTACCTAGAAACCCTATATCTTATGCACACAAGTCCACCTTTGAAACTGGAAGAAAGGGGGCAGTAGGCCAAAAAAAATTGTGTCTTTCACGGAAATTTTGAGATCGGAATATCCGGTTCCTTTTTGGACCGGAATATCCGGTGGATCGGAATATCCGGTCCAAGTTCGGACCGGAATATCTGATTCGGCGGTTCGTCGCGTTTAGCAGAGACGGTCGGGGTCAAGGCCTCATTCGAGACCTTCTTCCACCCCCGACTGCCTCTTTCCTCCAACGCCGCCGCCTGCCGTCCCCGCACCCCTCCGGCGACTTCCTCCACCGGATCTGGTGCTCCACCTCTCCGGGCATCTTCTCCTCCAAGCAGTTCCTCAAATGGATGAGAGTAACTCTCACACTTTTGAATCTTGGGTGTTTTTGTCCCCTTCATCTTTGTGGAGTTATTTATTGTCAATCTTGGAATAGATGATGCCTAGGACCATTCCCTGCATACTGGAACATTAGGCTAGCATCCACTTGTGTAGATATAATTTTTAGACCTAGGTCTCGAATCAAAATTTTCTGAAAATCCTGACCGGATAATCCGGTTCTGTCAAACCGGATAATCCGATTTTGACAGTTTTGTTCAGAATTCTTCTGATTTACCTAGGCCTAAGTTCTATCAACCTATGGATGCTCCCCTAATGTACCCTGTATCATTTCCTTCTGCTAAGACTTGTGTGTGTGCTTATCTTTTTTGCTATCCATCTATTGCTTCTTCACAGGTGATTCGAGTATGCTTCCCACGAAGACGTATGAACGCAATAGGGCAGCTGTGAGGAAGATTCCCGCAAAGAAGGCTGCTTCCAAGCCTATAGCTCCTGCCCCTAAGAAGAGGAAGGGTAAAGAACCAAGGCAAAACTATTGGGAGATGAACCGCATTGACTATGCTCAGCTTCGACAAGGCGATTGGTACACAAGGGTTGAAAGGGATAATGACATTGAAGATCCGCACTTTTGGTGCATGCAGCAGCTCTACATTCATCAGGACATTTATCTGCACTATAAGCATCACATTCGTCCAATGCTTCCCATCAAGTTGCAGGCTCTCAAGGACAAGACTAGTTATACTCAAGCAGCACATGTGGTGGAACAGCTTGGCCTAGTTCGACTCATGGAAACTCAGTGTGATTTCAGTGTGCCTATGGTGCTGCAGTTCTTTGCTACTCTGGTGATCAAGAATGATCTTGTCAAGACCATCAAATGGATGACAGGAACAACTCAGTGTGAGTCTAGCTTCTTTGCCACTGTCCTTGGGTACACTTTCCGTGGCGATCCTCCTCTTGGCCATCGCATGCATGATGTAGAGAAACCCAACAGGAACAAGGTTATGGCACACATGTATGGTCCGGGTGGTCACATTGGCAAGAAGGAAGGCATCCTCCCTCTCTTTGAGCAGCTTGTGACTATTTTCTGATCCAACATTGCTCCAAGTGGAGGAAACAATGATGCAATCACAAGCCCGCTGGTCAACTTGCTTTCTCTTGCTGAAAAGTGTATTGCGAATCAAAACCCAGCTCGTGACTTCACGGTGGATGTTATGGATTTCATTTTCAATGAGATATATGATGCCATGGTAGAAGGGACCACTGTTCCTTATGCTCCCTATGTGATGCTGCTCATCAAGGACACCTTGCAGTACCACGATTTTAGTAAAGTGGATGTGGAATCTCATCACTTCAAGAAATTGTACAGCAAGAAGAAAACATCTACTACTGCTGCCCTTGCCCCTGCCATCCTTTACTCCTTTACTCCCAAGTCAAAGAAGCTCAACTGGTTTCAGAAACATATTCTGTGCATGCATGTTGACATCCGCCATGGCCAGTATGATGCTTATTGTTCAAGTCAGAACATCCTCAAGAGACTCCCTAGCCAGCCCGGTGACCCTCCTATGCCATATCATCTTTCTTATGACAGCTGGAGCGCCAAAGCTCAGACTCCTTGGGTTCAAATGGAGGAGTGATCTCTTTGGGGCGTAGCATCACTCTTCTCTCCTTTTTGGTGTTTCGATGCCAAAGGGGGAGAAGTAGTTTTATTAGGATATACGTGTGGGATTTGCATGGGTTCGGGCACAAGCATATGCGTTTATCATTCTTATTGCGCTTGTGTCCACTTATCTCTTATTTGTTATTTGTGAGCTTTGAACCTCTTGTTAATCGTTATGTGTGAGACATATGACATGTGGATTTCTATTATGTATGGTTGAGACTTGGGCTATGATCTCTATAGGTTGTTTATCTCTATCTTTATACCAAGGTATGCCTTTTTCTCAAGTCTCAATCTAATTGGTGATATGTCTTGTGCTTTTGTGTTTGTCAATATCATGTTGTTGAATCTAGT
This sequence comes from Poa pratensis, assembly GCA_947311845.1. Taxonomy (NCBI): domain Eukaryota; kingdom Viridiplantae; phylum Streptophyta; class Magnoliopsida; order Poales; family Poaceae; genus Poa; species Poa pratensis. The sequence continues at coordinate 47,328,216 of CAMZMU010000069.1, forward strand.
CGGAATTCGCTTCTCCCTATATGTGTGTGTAATTGCATTCCAAAGCAAACGAGTTATATGCACATATCTAGGGGGAGTTCTTTTCTTATTTGTTAAACATGATCTAGTTGTAAAACTTTATTGCAAATCCTAGTGTTGTCATCTAACACCAAAAAGGGGGAGATTGAAAGGACATTTCGTGATCCCTTATATTTTGTGTGTTAGTTAAAACACTAGTGAGATCTTAATCAGGTGCTAAGTGATGCAGGTGTTAGCTATATAAAAGCTTGTGTGCATTATCACCAAAAAGAGAGAAGAAAAGAGCAGCCAGACTTTTGGTAGCCGGATATTCCGGTAGGGCAACCGGATTATCCGGTTCAGTCGAAGCAACGTTAGAAATGGCTAAGGACCAGAATGCAGAAGCTACTGGAGGTAACCGGATATTTCCAAACCAGAAATTCCGATGACAATCGGATTAACTGGTTCTGGCGAAGCAAAGTGAAAAATGGCTAAGGACCAGAACTCGAAGGGTACTACAGGGAGCCGGATATTCTGAATCGGATTTTCCTGAAGTAATCGGATAATCCGGTTAGTCGGATTATCCGGTTCCATATTGAATCGGATTATCCGGTTCCCAGACTTTCCAACGGCAAGAATTCGAGGAGGGGTATTTGCCCTCCACCTACCTCCAGCCATTTAGCTCATCCAGAATTGAAGTCCACCATTATTGCAAGCTCAAGAATCACTAGATCTCCCAATCCCTCCACCCAAACTCGTTGATCTTTGGAGGATTGAAGGAGAAGGCTCGGATCTACTACTTCACCAAAGCGTTCTTCATTTCCCCCTCATTCACTTAAGGGATTCGAGCCTAGGGTTTCCACTAGGAGAACCTAGGCATCTTGTTGTACTCACTTGCTTGTTATTTTTGTGTAGCAGGTGTTGTGGTGCTTGGGAGCCCCCAATCCTTTTGTGGGTTGAGCCTCAAGTGTGTTGTAAGGGCTCCGGATTCCGCCTTGAAGGATTCCGATAGTGGAAGGTGAACCAAGCTTTTGGGCAAGGTTCATCGGAGAATAGGGTGAGGCCATTTGTGGCGTTTGAGTTTGAAACTCACACCCCTCCAACGAGACGTACTCCCCTAAAAAGGAGGAACTCAGAGATACATCCTTGTCTCCGCATGCTTCCCGTTCGGTTACTCCTTACTCGCTATCTCTTACTTGTATCGTGCCTAGTCTAGTATTAACTTGTCATATAGGTAAATTCACCATAGTAGCATATCTAGAGAATTTACCTTTGCGTCAAGCCTAAATTTGAAAAAGAGCTAAAAAATGAATAGCACCTATTCACCCCCCTCCCCTCTAGGTGGCCATACCGATCCTTTCAGGATGCCGCCGCCACGCCATCCCCGCTTGAACAGACTACGGTACAAATCCTTCGCCGACCACATCGTAAAACACCGCATCGGAGAAGAATCTGGAACACTTTTATTTATCATCGACATCGCCTTCGCTGAAGCCAACACGTCGAGCGGCCAAAAAACTAAGCTACAAAGGGGATAACCTAAAGCTACACTGGTTTGCACACGCGGGATCTGGCAACCCTCCTCACCACCGACGACCCGGAGGTCGTCAGCTGAGGGGAGCCGCCGGAGGCCGGCGACGGAAATTGAGGTCGGGTTTTTCTCTCCTTGGCGGCGCGAAGGAGGAAAACGATAGGGTTTTTTCTCCCCTCATATTGATTATACTTGCACACAAGTCTCGTGCACAAAGGAGGTTGGGTGTGGTGGAGCGAAATACGTATAGAGGCCGACCCTACGAGGGCTGGAGCCAGGAACAAGAGAAAAGGGGGCCAATTGAACATCAGATTACTTAGAGCAGGCCATATAGCTAATTTGTAGAAAATTTAGGGATCAATACACATGATATATAGGGCGACTTCTGTAAAACTTTCTGGCACTGGGGGCCATGGCCCTAGCGTGTCCCCCTAGCTCTATGCCTGGACCCTACACATATACCTCTTATGAACATGACAATTGAGTAAATAATGGCTAAGGAACGATGAAGCCGAAGGGAGAGCCTATGTGCGAGAAAAGAACATAGGATGGAGAGAATGTGTCTGATTACTGTATAGACGAGCGAATGGTGTGAAAGATAGCAAATATGACATGCGATGATTCGCCAAAAGGAGAACATCCCTGATTTTGTATGAGAATAATTTAACAGTGTTAATTTAATAATCTCGTGCACATCGAAGGCGGGTGTGGTGAAGCGGAATACGTATAGAGGCAGACCCTACAAATATGCCTCTGATGAACATGGCGGTGGATTAAATAATAGCTAAGCATCAGTGAAGCTTATGTGGGAGAAAAGAACATAGGATGAAGGACATGTGTCTTCTGACTGGATATACAAACTGAAATAGAGCAAACATGATGTGTGATGATTCGCCAGAAAGAGAACATCCCTGATTTCTTATGAAAATAGGTAAACCGTGTTAAGAGAGTTTGTATTAGTTAATAAGAAATAATTAGTTCGGCATTGTTTTCTATGCATATATCATCAAATTGAGAACTGAATAAATCGATATTTTTAAAGCTACGTGGCCATGTTTTCTATATACGTACATTCATTATTTTTCATGTAGGACATTGAGAAAAAATCTATAACCCCGTTGCAACGCACGGGTATTCAGCTAGTATCTACAAAAGAAAGTACTGTAATAAAGGATCAAATTCCAGTTTTGTTTCACAAGCTACTCCCTCCTTTTTTTTAATATAAGATGATTTTAGCATTTGTCCACATTCACATATATCTAGATATATGTAGACATATTTTAGTGTGTATGTGCACTCATATTAGTATGCATGTAGACAACATGTTGAATAGCTAAAACTTATATTTATGCACGGAGGGAGTATATATGACAGTCTACTACTGCTCTTTATTGTTTGCCTGCTCTCATGATTTTGCCATACGCTATCTTCTACTCCCTTCATCCCTTCCTAAATATAAGATGTTTTAGTTTTTCTCTTTTTTTTTCAGATTCGTATGTATCTAAACGTTTTTTAGTTTGTATATTCATTCATTTTAGTCCGTATGTAGTCCGTATTGCAATATCTAAAACATTTTATAATTAGGAACAAAGGAAGTGTATCTGTTGCGTGGCATTGGACAAAAAACTTTCATATGAAACTGTAGTACTCTGTCAGAACTGGCGTATTGTATTTTTCAATTTATTTGTAGTTCATACTATTGTGCAGTTGGATTCATGCATCCTGCACCGCTGTGATGTTCATGCATCATGTGCCTTCAACACATTTTCAGATTATTTTCTTACTTTGCTGTTTTGGATTGTGATCACCTTTTCGACCATATAGCACTTACCTTGAGTGCTTCAACACCAACACTCCAACGCCTGCGTTACATGTAAATATACCCCCTCCCTTCCTCAATTGGAACAGCATGTTGACATATATAGAGAACAGGAAAGCAATCGTCCAGATAACGCATCGACTATCTATGTACATTGATCTGGTGAAATGGAATAGAAGGCTATACATTTAACTATCACCATCTGTTCCTAGACAGCAACAAGTTAATACAAACAAAATGATACAAAGAGAAAAAAAACAGAAATTTATACAGCTCCAGATCATTTATCTGGAGAAGCCTGAGGTGCTGCAGCGAATCACTTATCCCACACTGCTTCAATGAGATTTTGCGGCACAGCCAAACGATCAATCAATCGCATCTGAAGGCTTTGCAAAAGCAAAACTGTGCTAGACGAAAGACATCACCACAGGCAGTTCAGGTAATGATGCTGGTGCCGCCTCCTGAACTCCATGAGGCCTCCATATGTTTGGTCTGCTACGCCAATATAGAAGGCCTCCGTGTCTGGGCTGAAAGACAAACCAGCTATTTCACCGAAAAAGTCAATCTCGTGAGATCTGCCATAATTAGCAAAAGAATCGTAGATATGGACGAAATCTATAGGTTCTGCTGTTGCCAAGAAGCGCCCATCTGATGAGAATTTGATGCAGCGTATCGAGCCTAGCCTTCCACCGAGGACAGCTAAGGACTCTGATAGCTTTCTAATGTCCCACAGCCGGCATGTTGTGTCCTGACTCCCGGTAGCCAAGATATTGCGTCTGGATGCCAGGCAGATGAGAATGAGTAATCCAAATGCCCTCTAAGTTTACCTATCGCCTAAAGCAAAGCAGAAAAGGTTACTTGTTTAGGGTTAACCATAAAACACTAATCGCATGAAAACTTGAGCAATATCCCCACACGCTTACCTTGCCACACTTGGGATCTACTACCAAGCCATCCTCGTGATCACCAAGGACAGCAAAGAGTGTCCCGTCAGGGTTCACCGAAACACTCTGTTTGAAAACAAGATATTGGTAAATATAAAGGACATAATATAGGGAATAAAGAGGTATGAGCTTTTGCCAGAAAAAAAACATGCTAAGCTACTTACATTCACAGACCATGGGAAGACATAGTGGTTAAGGAGGTCGAAGTACTTGGTGTCAAAAATTCTGACAGAGAGTCATTATTAGCAGCAACCAGCCGTCTTGATCCACTGGAAATATACATTTTGTTAGAACACTGTTAACAGGAACCTGAAAGTACTACTGCATACCGACTCAGAAAGAACCAAATCTTACTTGGGATCCTGGTAGATCTCTAAAGAGTTGGTTATGGCATTTTCATCATCTGTAACTCTCGTGCTGAAAACAATACCATCATCTTCCAGGCGCTAATAGAAACCAAGCAATTTATCAGCTCAGATCATGAGTTATTACTTGTTAGAATACTGCGGGGTGCAAAGGTCTGCCATCCACTTACCTTGCATATAAGCTCCCCTTGAAAACCACCAACTACCAGTAAATCATCATCTACAGCCATAGTTGTGAACTGGACCATGGACACAGATTGTGAACCATGCCCTCTCTGTCAAGCAACAAGAAAATGTGATGGACGTTTAGTCTAAACAGAAGATGAATCAAAAATAAATAGAGCCAAGACCTGTGATGAAAACAAACCTGTTTCGGTATAATGCAATCATCACCATTGATTAGCTCAGTGCTTATCTGGTCCAGTGATGACCAGTGTGTCAACGATTGATTATGTACTGTATAAACGTCATGCTTGGTTGATGCCCAGACCAAATTCCTCAACTGTAAACTTGAATGTCAGAACTCAAAACTACATCCTATCAGTAGTTATTAGTGCAACCTAAGGCATCAAATTAACGTGTGCAAGGATATAAGCATACTGAGAAGAGATAAATTAGTCATGTGTGGATGAAGTTATTATGATGCAAGCACCTACAACGGAGAAGCAAGTTACTAGCTGAACATCCGAGTTACAGACTTTCAAGAGTTCATTGAGAAAATGGACTGCAAAAAATTGGCAATTACTTTAATGGAGGAATTAGAAGAAACATATCCTGACATGGGAAAGTGGTGGTTAACAAACGGAAATGCGCTTTTATTTTAGGCTAAGTGCCAACATAAGTAAAGTATCTACCCTCAACAGTACTAGTCAACCCATTCACAATGATAAGATGTTTTAGCTTTTTTTCTGAAACACATGTATCTAGACGCGTTTCAGTGTGTAGGTTCACTCATTTTGGTCGTATATAGTCCACATTGAAATATCTAAAACATCATATAATTGTGAACAGAGAGTATTACTCTATTCTTCAGTCTAGATGTGCTAACCGCTAAGGCCATGTAGATTGCAAAACGCTTACAAAGGCGCTTAAAAAGTCAAATCCTAATCATGGGCAAGCGTGGGGCAGAATTTTCTGTGTGTTTTGCAAGTGTCGGGCGCTTCTGTATACGCCGATGCTAAAAAAGGTCAAGATTTCCATGGAAACTACCAAAACAACTAGGATTCCTTTCCTGGCGCCTGCGCTGTGGATGCCCTGATGTGCTAACAGTCCTTAGAAAAAAATGGTTTCACAATATGAGTAACACCAGGGGCAGAGCCAGCACCCAGCGACACTCGCAGCTGCCCTGGCTTGCCTTCTCGGCCGCTCGCTCCAGCATTCCATCTCACATGTTGCATGGATCCGCTCCAGGGCAATATGTTGTCCAGTGATGCCCCCACGCAGTGCATTGGTGGTTGTTGCGCTCCTCCTGGGTTCCGCATTTTGATTTGAGATTTGATTTTGAGGTGAGCAGTGGGCTTTTGTTAGGGGGTTTACTTATTAGTTATCTGTTGCTTCAGAGATTTACTGATTTGAGGATCACTCATTTGCAGATCTTCACATATTTGTGAATCTGGCAAGCCAGCAGGGGAACCGCGAACCCACAAGACAGCATGGGACGGCAAAGTTGATTGAAAGAGAATTTGTGGCCGGAAGCCCGGAAGGTTGTATCCCCTTCCAGTCTTCCCTGATGGAATCTGAGCATCAGTACTACTTAGCTTTATCTACTTAGGAAATGTAATGTTGAGGCACATAATTGCAGAAATCAAGAAGGTTCTTAGTTTTTCTTTTTCACGGTTACAGGAAACACAGAACCAGACTACATGGTAGAATGGCCGGGGAAATTCTGTGAGCCTCACCAAATTCTACTGAACAAACCCAGGTTTATGTGAGCACCGATGTTCAATCCCCATGGAAGGAGCCACCCACCAAGAGGTTCTTAGTTGATAGGGAAAGTTCCGGGGATGTTATGCAATCGGAATTGGAGCCGTCGACTAACGTTGTGGAGCCTCATTATGTTGTGTAAATAGAAATTTGGATGTGTAATTATACATACGGGATAGCTAGACGTGTTGGTGAGTCTTCAATATTGGGGAATTGCGAGTCTTAATAGTGGCCCTTGTAGTTCCATGGCATGTATCAAATACTGTTTGCGGTTCTCAAAATTTTGAGAATGTTTACACTTTGCCCAGGCTACAAAATGTCGCTCCCTGCAACCATCCCAGACAAACCCTCTTCAAACCAAGCCCAGTGACACATACTCCCTCTGTTTCTCAAAAGAAGCATATAATTTTTTTTTTCAAATGTCAAACAATGTAAAGTTTGACCCAGTTTTTAAAAAAACTATCGACAAATGATACTATGAAGATATCATATGAAAACATATTTCAAAATGTATCTAATGGTATTGATTATGTACTGAGATGTTAATGGTTTTGTTTAAAGGCTTGGTCAAACTTTGCATAGTTTGACTTCTGAAAAAACAATTAGGCCTTGTTTTGAGGAACAGAGGTAGTACTTGTTCCCTTTAACCATCCTCATGTTCCACTCCCCTTCCCCCTCCTAGAATTGCCTGATGTCCTGCTAGTTCTATTAGGTATGCCATCTAAATGTCAATTTGTCAACCCCAGGGGAGACTCACAGAAGACTACGCAACAAGTAGTTACAATTTTTCTTGAAAGAAAACTATGCGATTTCATTCCACATTATGTAAAATATGTTCAATGTTGTATTCAGATCCTGGAGTAGTCAGATATCCTTTGGACTTTGGAGACAAAAAATGGCATATCGTCCCTACAATAATGTCTAGCCCAGCCTATGTTGAAGTAGATGTTTCAACAACTTTTAACAGCTAGGTAATGTTGTTCGTCCATAACTTTGTGTGCTAGAGCAACTACAAAAAAGATATGACCCTTGCTGAGATTCCTACTAAAAATGCTAATCCGTGGGGGTTCACTAAGTTCCAAGGTTTTAACGGACATAATAAAATATACTCCCCCTATTCTCAAATCTAGGGTGTATTAGGGTTTGACCAACAAGTACTTCCTTAACCTTAACCTTAACAAAGCCTTTTGTCCCAAACAAGTTGGGGTAGGCTAGATATGAAACCCTGTCACGAGGACTTCTCAGGAGGTCACCCATCCTGGTACTACTCTCGCCCAAATGGGTTTCATATCCATGGGACTGGCTAGTTTTTACGTTGGCTCGCCAAGCCTATCACAACCCTTAGATATGAAACCTTTCACGAGGACTTTCCAGGAGGTCACCCACCCTAGTACTACTCTCGTGGGTTTCATATCCATGGGACTGGCTAGTTTTTACGTTGGCTCGCCAAGCCTATCACAACCCTCCTCCTTTATCCGGGCTTGGGACCGGCTATGCCTAGAAGACATAGGCGGAGTTTTTGACCAACAAGTACTTATCAATATGAAATTTACATGACATAAAACTGATGACATTAGATTCGTATATGAAAATGCTTAACTATAAGGCTATAATTACAAATAAGATTTTGTATCGTAAAACCGTATGTTAATTGAGTAAATGTTAGTAAAATCCTTGGGGGGGGGGGGGGGGGGGGCAGCCCCGGTGCAGTAGCTCCCGCTTGCGCAGGGTCCGGGGAAGGGTCCGACCACTTTGGGTCTTTAGTACGCAGCCTTTCCCTGCATTTCTGCAAGAGGCTGTTTCCAGGACTTGAACCCGTGACCTCATGGTCACAAGGCAGCAGCTGTTACCGCTGCACCAAGGCTCCCCTTCTGTTAGTAAAATCCTTGTCATGACAAAATTTAGAACGCCCTAGATTGAGGAACTGAAGAAGTATTAAATAATAGAATTCAAAATATTCTACAATTTAGCTTTCGATAACATTGTAGACTTTTTTCGTCCAATTCATATTCTATCTCCAGAAGACAGACATTTGAAAAAGTTTGGCAATTATGGACATGAACAAGTTCTTTTAAACAACATGATCTAATCAGTTTGAATAGTTCAGCATTCGCTCTATTTAAGCTCCACCATATCGTACTGGAAGTTGAAATGCAAACAGAGTAGATTTCAACCTGAAAATGCACAATCGATGGCCGAGCGCGCCTTGTGTTGTACTGGAAATCATAGTAAGGGCTATCCTTTTCCACTTGTTCGCAGTTCTGGAAGATCAAATATAAAGAAAATCAGATTCTAAGCTGGTTGGCAAACAAGCGGATGGCATTATCATCTTCATAAAATTGTTGTACTGTAAACTCTCAATTATAAAGACTAGAGTGTGGCCATAATAATAATGTTAAAATCGGTAATGACAGGACAGATATATTTTCTAAAGAAGTATCACTGATAGTCATGTTCTAACGAGCAAAAACTTAGATCACAACACAAGCCTGCAACAGCAGAAGCAATATTGACATATATATATGTCGGTAAGACACCAATTGGTTGGCAATCTAACTTCCCACATCTTTTTTTTTTTTAGATAAATGGATCAGACATAAAGTTATATCGATATGATTACAGCTTAAGCAACACATATTCAAAACCCAAAGTTAGAAAGAAACAACAGCTTATAACATCCTTCATTTTGCTATGTATACCAGTTCATAGTGCAGCCATAAAGTAAAAACTGTTTCTAGTGATTGTGTAAAAAATTATCCAAGTTCTCACAAATAAATCATTTCAAAATACAAACATTACTGTGTTTAAATTGTGCAAATACCATCATGCCATGTTTAGTAACTAAAGATCACAAATACCGGAACGATATTAATATAGCGATGGGCAATCCTTAATCACAATTTACGGAGTATTTCAATGCATATAAGTATACAACAATCAGGCAAGTTATTTAATAAACTATCATATCAACTCAGCCAACAAAATAAACTTATTATAGCTTACAACTATCAGGGAAATATAATATATTATTGCTTACGTTACTCTTCCTCACACCCTAATTTGAAAGATCTTGCTCACTACACCACCTGTTTAATTAATATAATCATATACACCAATCTGAAGGTATTATCGTTTCGTTCATCACAAGAGTAGACCATTGGATCTTCATAGTTTAGCTTTATGGACGTTTACCCAGATGTCATTGATCCAATAACAGTTTAAGTTATGCCTATGCCTTGGTCACTGTGATCTGCTGTTAAGGAATTTGCGTGCTTGTTAGTTATTCGTGTTGTTATCTGGGGCAGCATGTAAGAGTACATACAGGAATCAACACATCCAAAAATTGGAAGAGCTACTTGCAATCTATTTTCTAAGAAATATCAGTCGTATCAGCAGCTCTAACATTCTGGTATTGCTACGAATTATGTCTATCATTTAAAAATTGTGGGACAGGACATACCGGCTCATGGCTGACATTTAACCACATATGTCGGGAGATAAGCAGCTAACAGAGAATCTATACATGTCTGAGATAATAATTTGGTTGAATTTGAATTAATGCATGATCTCAGCAGTGATGCATATGTAGTAATGTGCTGTTGGTATAGTATTTAAAGCTAGTCGGCCTGCTCTTGTATGGGTTGATTGGCCGACCAAAGTTATCCAACTATGCATATGAAGCACTGGACTTGATACACTTACTAATCCACCAGGAAACTTGATATTGTTTGCATCATTAGTGCACGAGGGCATAAACAGAAGGTAAGAGTGGTGACTGCGCAAGAGGTCGATACCTCCAAAGCATCCTCCCGGGCATAACTGAGATTCTGATAATTCTTGTAGCTCTTCACCTTGATCTCCCGGTACTGATCCCTGGGGAAGAGCATCTTTTCCCACGGGATCCCCTGCACGTCCTTCCCGTTGGCTACGTCCTCCGCGGACACGTCCGGCATCAAGTTATCCTGCAAAACGATGGGGGACCCTCAAACCACGGCGGCAATCAATCAAGCATGAAAAGCGCCAGCCGGGCAAGGCGTACCTGGTTATAGTTGACGAGGTTGGCGAGGAGCTCGTTCTGGTTGACCTCGCCGAAGGGGTTGTTATCCCCCTGGCCCTGATCCTCTATAAGCTCCTGCATGCTCTGGAGGATGAACTCTAGGTTATCCTCCAGCTCGAACTCGTCCATCTCCTCCCACGCCCCGATCCAGCCAAGGAGAATCACACTAGGGAACAGGGAATGAAATCGCCGATTAGAGAGATACCCCGAAAAATCCGCAAAGGGGACTCGGGATAGGGCCACGAACTCACCCAGAAATCAGCCCGAATCTAGACGAATCCCTCGAAGAACTCACCTCGATTGGTCGGATTTGGAGGCGGCGGCGCGGAAACGCGTGGGAATTTAGGGATTTGTTTCCCGTTTCGGGGAGATGCGAGGTAAAAAGGGGGCAGTCGAACGGAATGGAAGACGGCGGAGCAGGACAACGGCGGGGAAGAGGAGAGGAAAACCCGACCGACCGGCCGGAGCGCGTGACGGTTTTATACGCGGAGTCGCAGATGGGTGGATTATCTATCTATCGGTGGGATCGGGACGTCCGACCGAGACGGGGCGACGGTGGGCGCCAGATGTCAGTCAGTGCCGTACGGGATAAGGATCCAAGTGGATCTGCTGCGGCGTCTGGGCTGATCGGGTCGCCGCGATTAACAAGTGACTACTATAAACCTAACCAAGAGCATCTCCAACAAATTTTTATTAGTATTAAGGAATTGGTAATACTCCCTCATGTTCGTAACGTTTCAAAGTTTGAGCAAGTTTTATAGAAGAAAAAATACCAACATTCGTACAATATGAAATTATACTCCATGATGGGTCGAATTAATTGATTTGGTATTACGGAATAACTTTAAAAATTGACTTAAAACAAAACTAATCACGGAGTAAAAAGAACCGGAGGGAGTACGTTCCTATGTCAGCCCCTCAACTCACACAACCCAGCGTGCTCGATCTAGACCTTAGCCAACGGGTGGGGCTAAAATCAAGTCTCTTGCCCCTCTCCCCCATCGTTTTGAATTCCGAAAACTGGATCTCGCAACACCACTTATGTCGTGGCTTAGGCCTGTCTGAGCCCCGCTACCGCTATCCTCTACCCCGCATGTCGTTCGTTACCCACCACTCCTCCATCTCGCCGCATGGTGACCTAGCTCCTCCCCATCCTCCACCATTGTCGACGACTCTCCTTCCCCTTCCATAGCCCCTCGCTGCTCACTCTTTTGTACCGACGCCATGCCCCAAAATGAGTACGGATAAAAGGCGGCAAGTCCCCTCACATTTCGAGGCCTCCGTGCATCCCCTCCCATGACAAGGACAGACATATTTCCACTTCCCTCTTCGTCTAAGGCCCTTGCTCCTTTGTCAGCGGCGAGGAGCAGCTGCAAACATGCGGTGGATAGCACAGAGAGGCGCGACGAGATGAACGACAGTACCTCACCAGCGAGATGCACATGTTCAACAAGCTAAGAGCATCTCCAATAGCATTGGTATATTTGCCCCGAATTCATAAAAACTGAAATTTTAACAATTTGGACAGAAATTTTTTTTAGGAGCCCGACTAAAACTTCCCCTCCAATTGGCACATATGACTATTCAAAGTCAGCCCCCAAAAATTGATAAAACTGCGCGGGAGAAGCCAACTACCGAGCGGGAAGTTTCCGGCCGCGCCCCCTACCCCCGCCATCTTCGTCTCTGGACACTGCGCCCTCCATGGAGGCCCCAAGTGACCACCCCCTCCCCCCGCCACCCCCGTGGCCATTATTCCTAATTCTCTCGCGGCCCCACCGACCCCCCCCCCCCTCCCCATGTAGCCCTGCCTTCTCCCGCAGCTCGGTCGAGCCCGTGCATGCTCCCCGACCGTGAGGTCGATTCTGGCCGTCCTTGCTCGATTGTGGTCATCCACGCTCGATTCCGACCAAAACGAGGGTCGATTCGTCCATCCCGCCTCCTCCCATGGCCACCCGCCCCACCGACGACATGGCAGAACCTTTCCATGGCGGTAGTCGCGTCGTTGGTTCGGCCACACACGCGCCCCGCCTCCTCATGCCGCTAACCCCGCCGCCTCCCTGCCTACCGTCGTCCCAAACTAGCTTGCCCGTGTGCTGCTCCTCGTGAGGAAGATGAGTATTTTGTGGCTGACAGGTTGACCCACATGCCATTGTGATATATGCAGGATTTGGCAATCCAGTTTTAGGGATGCTTGCAAAGCTGAAACTCTTTTGGATTGCTAACCGATTTGGCAACCCAATATATAACAATGCTATTTGAGATGCTCTAAGCTAGCTATACAACTCCAGTACACACAACATTACCCGATCAAATTTGGCCGGAACACACAAAGCAGTAAAGCACACACGCAGATGGATTGCTATGCTTTGTATTGCATCACCTGCCTTATATGACACTCCGTTATGAGAGCGGCCATATGGATGCCGAGCTACACATAGCTCTTTAATTTGAAAATTTTGAAAATCATATTTTGAAGTTTCAAAAAAATCAGGACGTCGATATGTTTTCTTGTATCAACGAGTAAAATTTCAAATAGAAATATTTTGTATTTTGGACTGTACAAAAAGACAAAATATGAATATGAAAGTAGTGAATAGTGCAAAAATTGAATCCAAAATCTGTCAGATTTTTTTTCTGTATAGCCTATTATATAAATTATTTGAGTTGAGATTTTACGTGTTGGTAGAATACACTATTGTCTACCTTCGGGATTTTTTAGAATTTTTTAAAACTTTAAATATGATTTTCGGACTTTTTTACACGGATTTGCTAAGTCTCAGTCGACTGTTTTTTCTTAAGTCTCAGTCATTTTTCACAAAAGTGAAACCGCAGTTCAGAGAAAAGTGTAATTGCACTTTTTGTCTAGAAAAGTGCAACTCATTCAGTTGCACATTTCTTCCCACAAAAGTGCAATTGCACTTTTTTGAATTGCAGTTGCACTTTTGTGAGGTGACTGAGACTTAAAATAGGGTTATTTGTAGCTTGGCCTCCGTTTTTGTTTTCCAACTCTAATATGGTTTGCAATCGCTAGCATAGACGAATCTCTCTTCGCCATCGAGGTGCTTGGATAGTTGCCAGGAACCGTGAAGGACGTCGGGACCAGTCCAGAGTCCAGACACGTCTGTGCTCAACAGTTATGCCCGAGCGGCAAGAGTGGTGCAAATCGGCCAGGCCTCCTATCCCGGAGCTGCTTTGTCCAGTGAAATTTTTTGACACATATCAGTGGTGAAATATATTAGGGGTAAAAGTGTCTTTAGTCCTAGTTAACACTATCAGTGCTCAAAATGAACTAGTGTGTCATACTCCGTATAATATAAAAGGAAAAAATTCACAGCTACTATCAAATAGGGAATATTTTTTTATGGAGCCAAATAAGGAACTGGAATTTTAACTAGTGTTAAATAAGAAATTATCTCATCTTATATCCCCACAAGTTTTCGACACATCATCAACATCATCTATCGGGATAAATACACCTCATAAAAAGTACACCTAATAACAAATAAAGTCCACAAAGTAAAAATAATAATCCAATAATCGATAAGGTAGAGCAAAAAGTATGTCCGACCTACTGGATTCGAATCAGTGACCTCCCCACAAGTTTCCGACACATCATCTACATCATCTGTCGGGATAAATACACCTCATAAAAAGTACACCTAATAACAAATAAAGTCCACAAAGTAAAAATAATAATCCAATAATCGATAAGGTAGAGCAAAAAGTATGTCCGACCTACCGGATTCGAACCAGTGACCTAAGGATTTATGTGCAACAACTACAGTCCTCCGCTCTACCAACTGAGCTAAGGTCGGGCTGTGATGCATGTGGTTTTCCAAAGTACTTATTTATTATTTAACCTCTTTTTTTAGACTCCTACAAACACCTTCAAGTCCTAACTGTGCCGCCATGTGCAAACCCGTCTACGAACTGATATGCGAGTTTACAGTTTGGTAAGTTGATGTGCCAATTAGTGATGTCAAATGATGTTGCCTGGTCAATTAAGGTGAAAAACAGATAAATTATCCCAGCGTGCAAGAGTATTTTGTTTAAGAAATCTTGGAAGTAACAAAATCGCCAGGCCTTCTGAGTCTTACATGAGTCCATTTACTATCATCTGAGAGTATAGCAACTTTTCTTTCTGAGTAAAGAAGTTACTGAAGTTGTGGCATGAAGCCGTTAGTATCACAAAAATGAGCCTCGTGACCAAACCAGTATACACATTGTTCTTATCAATATAATCGGAACAGACCATTAACTGAGGACAATTTACTGCGTGTCATTTTCCAATGCAGAACTTGCTGAATATGCTACTCAGAACTTCTTCAGATATGTCCTCTCCATTGATTGTTGCTAGAGCCAATGCAGCTTCCCTCAAGTCTATTGTCCAAAAATCCAATGGTAACTGCTCACTGATCGACGACTCTAGTCTTGTGAAAGCTTCATGGGTCCTCATGAGCTGTTCCAATTGTCTCTGGACAACACAAGGAATTGGAAAACAGTCAACAATCTTTCATGAAACAATTGAAGCAACAATTCTCAGAGCAGAACTAGTAGGGCTTCTACTGATGTCACACGGAAGTATTTACCTGGTTTACAGTCCACCGTCTTCCCCCGGAAGGTATGGGCTCCAGACCTCTAACCTCTATTACAGCCCTGTCTAACTCAGAAATGCCTTTACCAGTGACTGCACTTGTGTGTACATGTTTTCTGAAAATTCCACTGAACTTCTCAAACTGTTCTCCTGAAACAAATGGTGTGCAATCTACCTTGTTGATAACAAGAACCATTGGCACTGCAGAACCTGAGGCTTTCTGATCATCAAAAATGACAAAGAGTAGAATAGTCACTGTCTAATTTATTTATATATGAAAGGGACATAGGAGATCTCCCGCGAGAAGTACTGAACATGGCATGCATGATTACCAGGCATCAGTCATCATCACAGAATTGGTGAGAAAACGAAATTGTCGGTACCTTATCAACCATAACATGTTCGATAAGTTTAGTGTCCTCTTCAGTCCACCCATCAACTGCACTTATTGTCATAATAACCATATCAGCTCCCAGGGCAGCCGCCTCTGATCGTTCTACGCCTGGTTAAGAGCAGAATATAGGACAAGCGTCAACACTAACAACGCCATTACCATTATTTCCTATACAATTCTCTATGCACCCTGCTTCCTATCTAAGTACGTACTTCGAGATTCATGTATCAATCTTGCTTTAATATATTTCTGGGAATAATCAAAGCTCACCAATTTTTTCCACAATATCATCAGTTTCTCTTATCCCAGCAGTGTCTAGAAGGGTAACAGGGATTCCATGAATCGAGACGTTTGCTTCTACTACATCCCTTGTAGTTCCAGCTATTTCGGTAACAATGGCCCTTTCAGTCTGTAAGCTAAACATTTAAGTTCCAATATCAACGATTATGGCTGCAAAACGAAATAAATCAAACTATCCAAGTGCATATGTAATTCGTGTATACTACATGGAAATTATATATCATAATTGGTATCTCAAATAAAATTATACAGCGGGAATGTTCGATGTATAGACTTAGGGAGCGACACGAGACAAAGAAGCAGGATGGTGTCACGCGACAGAGGAACAAGACGCGACGGAGAAGAAGGAAAGATAAGACGGAAGAGGTGGGGACAGAGGTAACGACGCACGGGTGCCCAACGAGCAATGATCACCCAGCCTGCTATAGATGGAGTCTTCATGGGGCATGGTGGACGGCAAACAGCAGTGACGGCGGATTCTAGGGCGGCAGAGGAAGAATGAGGGCGTGGGCAGGCGCTGCACAAGAGAGGTCCGACAATTTGGTAGGGAGGATTCTCAATTAGCCTGCCCACGCCCTCATTCTTCCTCTGCCGCAAATAGGTTCTCAATTAACCAGTATTACAAAAACATTGTGTTCAAAATAGTGTTTATTGAACAAAATCTCCATGCAAATCACATTGCATTAGGAATCTACCGGAGTTTCGCCATGGTTGAATTAAATTCATAGCAGAAAGAGATTGTAAAAGTTTTATGGATCTAGGTTTGTGGAGAGAAAGAGGGGTACACAATTTGGTAGGGAGGATTCCCTTTTCTTGCTTAATTAATCTAGATGTCCAACAACCAAATGTATAGGAAAGGGCAATCTAACACAATAAGATAAAGTTCATGTAACTTGCACATGAAACAAGAAAACAACAAAGATTAACAAGCACAGTAACACCAAAACAGGAGACCAAAAAAGATATGCTAGACCAATATACAACAGAAAAAAAATGAGGGAGAGATATCCAAGAGCATACCTTACTCCATGCATTTAGGAGACTTGACTTTCCAACATTTGGGCGGCCAATTATTGCTACCTGCGTCGATTGTAAACACATTTTTAATTCTTCATTATGTTTTCTTTAACATTTCAATATCATGCAAAGAATAATGTACCTGTAGGCCAGATTGTAAGAGCTTATCATAATTTGCAGTGTCCAGAGCATCCTCAACCTCTTGCCTCATGCTGTTAATTTTGCTGAGCAGCACCATAGGGTCCAATGGAGGCATCTCGTCATCAAAATCTAAACGAGCCTCAATTTCAGTGAGCAACTCAATGCACCTTGATCTCAACGATTTCACTAGAGTAGAAAAGCCTCCCTACAGTAGAGCATAAGTTTAACTGAGACTGGAGAACCTATATATTATTCAAAGACACACTATACTGGGCTTCCCAAAGAAGCTGGAGCAGGCAATGCTAAACTTCACAATGCAAAAGGATTTCAAGTAGCGACGGAACCAGGAAATTTTCAAGGGGATGCACAAG
Source organism: Poa pratensis (assembly GCA_947311845.1). NCBI lineage: Eukaryota > Viridiplantae > Streptophyta > Magnoliopsida > Poales > Poaceae > Poa > Poa pratensis. The sequence continues at coordinate 47,345,669 of CAMZMU010000069.1, forward strand.
GAAAAAGTAAGTTATGAATAGATGTAAATTTCTTCTCTACAATTCAGTAACTGGAAGAACAGTATTCAATTTTCATTTTATATTTTACTAAACATCACTCTCATACCCTAACTACTATCCTTTTATCTATCTTTTGGGGGTGCCGTGTAACAGGGCACCCCCTGGCCCGCCCCTAGATTCTGCCCCACATAAAAAAGCTATTTAAGCTACTCCTGATTTGGAAGCACTTTAGCTTCTGCATTTCCGAAAAACCTATCTAACATGGTCACACGTATATCCTTTCTCAAAGCTTATCTAACAGGCTAACACGATATAAGTATCCACAGCATAATTCTGAGACATGCCTGGATGCCAGCCAAGGCAGAGTCTGCTGCAGCTGTGGACTTAGCTGAAATAAGCCTCGAGACGTTCTCTGCTTGAGCCAAGTCCAATCTCCCATTTAGGAATGCACGAAGAGTGAATTCACCTGACAAACGAACATGAAAACTGAGCCAGTAGTTTGTTCAAGATAGACACCTATATGGCTATATCATGAGAAGCTTCACCATTCTTCGAACAGAAAGATTCTGGCAGCTGACAAAACTGTTTCTCTACAACTATAATTATAGGCGTAGCTAAGAGAGCTGTTTCCCTACAACTATAATTATAGCCGCAGCTAACAGAACCGTTTCTCTACAACTATAGTTTAGACCAGTAGGAAGTGAGTGAGTAGGCAACTAACCAGGGTCGGCGAGCCTGGCACCAGCTTCCAAGCAAGCCCTCAGCACACGGCGCAAGCAAAGATCATTTCCATGGCACTGGAGCTCCACCACATCCTCCCGGGTGTAGGATTTTGGAGCTAACATAGGCACCACCAGTACCTTCAAATTCGAAAAAACAAAATGGGAACTTACAACACCAGTATGCACAGAGAACACGAAACGGCAGCGAGCAGTAAAGTGGCAGTACCTCATCGATGACGCTGCCATCTCCGTCCAACGCGAACCCGTACTCCACGAAGTGGCTGCGAGGCTTCCAGTGCTCCGGCTCCTTCCTCGCTGGCCGGAATACGCGACCGACGACGGCGACGGCGTCGGTGCCGGATAGCCGGACAATTCCGACGGCCGCGGGACCTCCGCCAAGGGAGGTGACGATGGCGGCGATCGTCCCCGGAGATCCGCCGCCTCCGTAGTCCGACGGCGGCTGGACCGCGCGGCGAGTTGGAAAGGATGGAGGCGAGCGGTCATCCCCGGGGAGGACGAGAGAGTGACCGGAGGCGAGAGCTTTCGCGCGCGTGCTTAGGGTTTTTGGGCTAGGGTTTAGTGGGCGGCGGCGGAGAAGATGTGGAGGAGGGCGCCATAGGAAGAGGAGGCGAGACAGGGCACGAGCCATTGGATTGGGATAAACAGCAATGTCAGCGAGTGTGGCGGCGTTTTGTAGCCCATCCTACATGTAGCCCCTTTTTAAAAAAAACTACTCCCTCCGTTCCAAATTAATTGACTTCCATTTGTTCAAATGTGGATGTATCTATACTTGTAACATGTCTAGATACATCCACATGTGGGCAAAAGGAAGTCAATTAATTTGGAACGGAGGGAGTAGTTGAATGCACGGTCATTATTTATTTTCACCCTTAAAAGGATCTTAAGTAGGGAAAGGTATCATTATTCATCACATTTATTAATAATTTCACCAAGGATAATTTAGATTTAATCGAGTTTTTTGTTTAACATGATATGTTTTTTTTTTTTGTATATGTCACCCTTTTCCGGGTCAATGCTTGCAAACCATTGTCAACGCGTCCTTGTCTATACTTGGTGCTGGACATTGCCTTTGTTCACTAAAAAAGGAATTAGCTCGCAGACAATATGATATATGCAAAGGAGTTATAACTGGAAGCTTAAACAATATATTTGTATTGGAGTTATGATGCTTCTTCTCCGACAAGTCATTTCAAACTTTGGGATCAAGAAAATAATCGGAATAATCACTCAAGATAGAGATAATAATCCAGTAAATCTCAGTAGTTGTAGCACGAATGTCATCAAGAAAAAAATGTGATACAAAACTTTGAAATTCGTTTTGCCAGCAACACTGGAATTGGTGAGTCAGGAGATGCGCCGGCGGACGGACAGCGCTGCCGGCGTGCATATCGAGCCCGACGTGGGGGGAGACGGGGTAGGGGCGGAGGGGATGGCGGGGAGAAGGGGAAGTGATGGGGGTGTTGTGCGGCGGCACTGATTTGGAAGAGAAGGAGGTGGGAGAGGCACCGGCGGAGGGACAACATCGGCGGCGTGCCTGCCGAGGTCGGCAATGGAGATGATGGGGAAGGGGGCGGCGAGGTGGGAGGTTGTGGTGGGTGGTGGAGCTGAGGGAGACATCGAGAGGCTCCGGGGGAGGACGACACCGGCGGCGGCCTCCGCGCCATATCTTTCCCGACGCTGTCGGCGGGTGGTCTGCTGGTTCTCAGGGTTCACGGCGGCTTTTCCCTTTTTTTGATGGGCTTTTCCCCATTTTCATGTGTTGGATGGGGGGGGGGGGGGGGGGGGAGAGATAGGAACACAAGGGGTTATCTGCAAATGTGTAATGTGGGTGTTACTGTCCGTTAGATATAAATCGATCGATCTTGGATGAAAGAAGGAAGGCACACCATCATCACCAACTGTGGTTTTTATAGGATAAGTAGAGAAAATTGAAAACGATATTTTAAAGTTTCAAAGAATTCTGAAAAAAATCTAGATGTACAAACTGATATATTCTATCAACATGCAAAATTTCAACTCAAAATACATTGTATTCTAGCCTGTGTAAAAATGACAAAAGTGGAGATTTTAAGTAGTGAATAGTACACAAATCTGAATCTCCAAAAAAATTCAGATTTATCTTTTTTGTGTGCCTCAAAATACAAAGTGTTTCGAATTGAAAGCTTGCACGTTGGAAGAATACATCATTATCATTGTATATAATTGTTTTCAGAAATTTTTGAAACTTTAAATGGCGTTTTCAAAAAAAATTAAAAACAAGCCTGGGCTATACTTGGAGTTTTCAAATGTCAGTTTCCTTTCTGAATCATGAAGCCATTACAGCTCTGAAGCACCCACAAATGTCTGAGTATTTAGGGGCGCCCCGAAATTTTGTGGGCACCCCCAATATATTTTTGTGAAACCCCCAAAAATATATCCGCTGCGGGTTCAGATACAATGCACTGTTGATCCAGCGGTACCCCACACGACCTGCATTATCCATTGTTTTGCCATTTTTATCAACATGTTCGTATTTTTATCTAAATCATAAAACTTGATTACAGTGCAACAATATTTTAAACATAGTAAAAATATAGTTATTATAACAATTCAAATTAAAGTTTAAATTCGGCAATTTATAGTAAACAACATTACACTTGAACTACTCGTGTCCTCTGAGTGCACATAAGTGCTCGACTAGATTTATTTTGCAGTTGGTCATGAGTCGTTTCATCACGAATTTGTTGACGTATGACGAGAAATTTAGCAAACTCGACCGAAACGCCCTGATGTGACTCGGCAAGAGGGCCCTGGTTGGAACCCATCTAGATTTGATCTATCGATCTGCATGTACTCCCCTTACCTGGCACGACAACTGTCAGAGAATTTTCCCACGCTAATGAATATGGGGGAGGCGTATATACAGTGTCTGATGGGTTAGCACATAGATAGTATTATACAGGTTCGGGTCTCGAAAAACCCGGGAAACCTACTCCTGTTTAAGGCGGGATCTATTTATTATGCCCCAGTTTCGAGGATCAGAACTGCTTCGTCGAATAGTCCAACAAGTTGTCCGATGTGGTGTTGAGTTGTGGTTTAAAGCGTGTCGTCCGGGTGCTCCCGGCCCCTCCCTATATACATAGCCGGTAGGGTTACAAGATACAAGTGGAGTCCTACTTGGATAGATACTAAGTCGTGTATTCCGGTTATGTCTAAACTTGCCTTCTCTCCTTTGTCCTTCGTTCCGGTCGGACTCTGTTTCGTGGGCTTGGCCCATCCCATATTGGTGGGATGGCCTTTGTCTTCCGTGAGGTACCCTATACGTCTGATACGAGACATTATTTCCATCACATAATATGGGAACTGATGTAGGTCGCCTTGAGGCGACGCAACTTGGCCCCGTCGCCTCAAGCGACTGCTTCGTGGGCTGGCCCAGCGAACCACTGTTCGTTTTCTTCCTTTTTTTGGTGCTCATAAATAATTTTTCAAATTTGAACAAATTTCAAATACGAACAAAAATCAAATCCGAACAAATTTCAAAATCTGTATAAATTTTAAATCCGAACAAAATTCAAATCCGAACAAAAAATCGAATCCGAACAAATTTCAAAAAAGAACAATTTTTAAAATCCGAACAAAAATCAAATCCGAACAAAAATCAAATCCGAACAAATTTCAAATCCGAACAATTTTAAAATTTGAACAAATTTCAAATCCAAATAATTTTTAAAATCTGAACATTTATTAAAAACAGAACAATTCCAAAAATCCGAACAGTTTTTAAAATCTGAAACTTTTTCGAAATATGAAAATTTTCATAAATAAAAAATAAATAAAAGAAAGAAAGAAAAGAGAAAACAGAAAAAAAAACTAAGAAAAAAAGAAAACGAAAAAAACGCCGAACCGGGCCGGCCACCAGCGTCGCCAGCGCGCGTCCGCTTCAGGCGACGCGCGCCAGGAGCGTCGCCGTAGGGCGATATATAGGTTTTGCCCATAATACGAGACCACAAACAAAGTATAGTGGACGAGGCAGGAGGAAGAGAAAGGGTCTGTCTGGCACATAAGCAAAGGCCGTCAAGTTGCTTATGGGGAGTGTTGGCATCGACTGGAAGCTAGTGGAAGTAGAAAGATGGGGTTGGAAATAACGATAAAAAACTAGGCTTAAGAGAGAAGAAACCCCTTTTAGCTTTATTCTTAGCGGGTGAGGAGACTCGACCCCAGGTGGGCTAAGTGGAATCTTGCCTCACTAGGCAGTTCAACTACAAATAAACGTGACAATGTCGAGAGCTGCAAGTTCTCAAACCAGGGGTTAAATGGCCACAAATCCAAAGTTTTCACTTAGCTAGCGTAAATTACCCAGATTTATGGAGCCTCCTCCTTTTTCAAAAAATACACCCTCATTTTTTCTTCTAGTAGTGTCTTATGTTATCTAAGAGGCTTTTGACCTATCCACCGGGGATGCAATCTCTTGGTATGATAGATGAAAAAAAGGGTCCGTCTCAATCTCAAGCAGATATTTTGTTAAGTCTCAGTTGATTCGGGAAAGTGCAAGTTGCACTTGTACATCATTTTCACTTCTTTTATAAGAAAAGACACCACATTTTATATGTGATATTTATCAAGGAAAACAGCTGATACAAAGGAGATATAACTCGACACAACACGATTAGTACAAAATAAAAGAACAATGAAACTCGTGCTGTTTTCTTTCTCCGATTGTTCGACGGCTGCCGGATCTTGAAATATGCACTGAACAAGCAGTACAAGACCAGTTAATCTTTTCACTAAAGACTTAAAAATATCTTGATTTTTTTTTTTTGAAAAAGAGGGGGGATTGAGACTTGGTGAAACCAGAGTATGGTAGCACGTGTAAATCATTTTCTTCTATTTTTTCATAAACGGGGGAGAATCAGGTGATTTCACTACCAGCTGAATTCCCGAACTTATTATAAGCTTCTACCCGTCTGTACATTGGCCACAAAGCCACATCATTTTAGACTGGCCAGCTTACTTCACAAAGATAAAAATCACTTGCAACTATCTCACCCCCAGCTCTTTGCAGTTCTGCTGACGCAGTTGCTTTGGCCTCTGCGCCTAGCTATTTCTATCATCAGCAGATGAAAAGTTTATATATGGATGCCATACCCACTTCGCCTCATGGTTCTTGCATGGACTTCGTTGTGCAGAATCGCACAGCGTCAGAAACTGCGAGGAAAATGTGGCTGCTTCCTATGTGCTCGGTGAGTTTGGATGCTTGCAGTTTTTCGATGACAACAGAACCAGGATTTGACAGAATGAGCTGCCAAAGTACACAATACAGGCAAAATAATCAGGGACTCAGGGCCCAGTAAAAATTCTAGCATTCTCAGGTCATAGGTTTTGAATGTTTTTAGTTCCAACGAATCTACCTGGATCTCTCTCTTGTGAAGATTCTTGTACAGATCTTCAAGAGCATGGATGCCACTTGTATCGATATCGATAACCGCTGCACCAGCATTTTAAATTGCACTGCATCAGTATGATGATGGTTAAGAAAAGTTGAATGTTCTCAGGTCAATAGATCATTCTACTTACGCGACATTTCTACAATCAAGAAATTTATTTTAGGAAGTCCTACAGCCATGGCTTTGTCTTCTTCATCTGTCAACCACCTAAGAATTCTGCAATGGAGCACCAGATATCAGGTCCATGAGGTCGAATTACTGAATTCATGTCTTATTCACCATTGTTCAAATTCGAAACACTGTGAGGCGTAAATTTATCATTTTATTACCTTTCTCGGACGTAATTGGAGTTGGAAAAATAAATAGCAGAATCAACCCTCACTATCACCACCCCAGGAACAAGTTTTGCTTCTGGATACTGACTGGTGTTCCTGTATATTGTGGTGCCCGGAAGGTTTCCAAGTAGGGCTGTCCTTGGCCTGGTTACTTGAAGAAGTATTTTAGCAAATGAGATTCCTACCTGTTAATATCCGGAATAGCAGGTGAGTTCTACTTATGTCTTCAAAAGAAGACATAAACACGTTACTTTTTTTTTTGAAGCAATGCTTGGTCCTTACGGCAATCAAGAGACCAATCTCAACGGATACGAAAACAACACCGAAAAATGCTCCCATGCAAGCAATGAAGTCCAACTTGTCGACTTTCCATATGAGAATTGCTGCTTCATAGTCCACAAGGCCGACTACAGCAGAAATAATGATCGACCCTATGATCGCATTTGGCGTATACTTGAATAGTGGTGTGATGACCAGCAAGGTGAGAAGCACAACTACTGACATAACGACATTGGATACAGGAGTTTTGCAACCAGCCATGAAGTTAACAGCCGAACGTGAGAAAGAACCTGAAAGAGCAGGGTATGTGTTTAAGCACTGTATTTTTTTTCAGATAATTTACTGTCAGCTCTGTTAATTTAAACGCTTTGAGCTACCTGTCGTGACATAGCAAGATGTCATTGATCCTACTATGTTCATAGTTCCAAGTGCGACCATCTCCTTGTTTCCATCTAACTGGTAGTCCTTTATAGCAGCAAACGTCCTTCCAATTGCCACCGCTTCCTGATAAAGTACTCACACATATGTTGATGAGAAATCTGGAGAAGCACATGGCAGAATAAAAACAATTATGCATTTATATCAGCATACATACTGTCAAACCAACTATGCCGCAAACTACACCGATCTTGAAACCTTTTGCAACGAATGGACCAGTGAAATAAATCTTGTGTGCTGATGATGGATTGATGCCCTGTTCGATGAACTTCACCTGATGACCAAGTGATGAAGAAATTACCATCCATGGCAAAATATATATGATCCGTACAACTGAGGCTTAGTATTACTAACTTTTAGTCACTTACTATCTGAACACCTTGCTTGTCAGCACGGGTTATGTATACGAAAAAGGTGGCAAGAATGACCGAAATTATAGGAGCAATAGCTGGCACCCAGAAAAGCTTCTTATTCTTCTTGCCCTATTTATATCGAACATTCTTAGTATATGAAATCAAATTTCAATGGTAAAGTTGTTTTAAAGACACATGAAAAAAATGGAGATGCTTACGATGTACTTGGCAAACAGAAGGAAAGCCAGGAAAGATGTGCCAATCACAATTGTCTGCCAGTTCCACTACATACGAAAAACACTTCCTGTCAGTGCTTTAGATAACGGGTTCTCGAAAAGGTGCTTTAGATACCTCAGCTAGACATTAATATTGTTTTCAGCCTCAGAATGTAATTTTGGCAATTAGTGCCCGTGCACCCCGTATTTCTCTCCTGTTTTTTATTTTGAGTATTTCAAGTTTCAAAAATTGAGAAATAATTCATAGATGTTAGTTATAATATGTCATGTGCACTTGTGAAAAGTTCATCTAAATGACTAAAAGTATGACCATTAGTGACCGAGAAAAAAGTAGGAGAGAGTATATGGGTTGCACGGGCAACTAGTTGCACAAAATCCGCTCATCAGCCTGTTCTAATGTCTGACATGGGAAGAACCATGAAAAACGGGAATATATTCAGCTTCCCTTTGCCAAATGGAATGTGTCAAACAATGGATTTATATGATTCCAGAAAATTCAGAGATGTTCTGACTAAAATATAAAACCTGAGATGCTACAGCTAAGATGACATAAGTACCCCATGATGAACTGAACTCCAGACAGATTTCATAACCGAAACTATGTCGGTTTTCCTTGTAAAGTTCGCGATACCCAACACGTATTTCAGCTGCTGCAGGGCAATAGTAATGGCTGCTCCCCCCATGAACCCGACAATTGCAGCATGCGACAAGAACTCGATGAGGAATCCTAACCTGAAAAATGCAAACTCTTAGTTCAATGCATCTACATTATGAGCGACCTTCCAGTAGATATTTGCATATACCTTAGAAATCCTAGGGCTGCTTGAGTGATACCAGCAAAGAAGGTTGCCGTGAAAGCAAGGCGCATGTATTCCTCCTTGTTTGTAACATGGTCAACCTCATTTTGTAGAAGTGAACCTATTAAAAGAGAAACCACAGCAACTGGACCGATCGCTATATCCCTTGAGCTACCCATTGCAGCATATATCAATGGGGGAACGAAGCTAGAGTCTAAAAGCAACTAACATAAGTAAATTATAATGGCAAATCAAGCTTAATGTTTTACATAATGCTCCAAAACCAAAACAGACACAACGGGAGAAACTTACATAGCCCAAACTGGGGATCCAAATTAGCAAGCTTTGAGTAGCCGATGTCCTATTATAGTCCAATATTCAATGTCAGGCACAGTTCAAGTAGTCAAATCAAGGTGGACTAGTCATCCTTGATACCTGAGGAACGCAGAGACTTGCAATAGTCAACCCGGCAATTAGATCGCTTTTGAACTTGCTGAAGTTGTAATTCCTGCCCCATCCTAAAATTGGAAACAAGAACTCCAACCCCATCATGAACCTTGTTGATCCAGATTGGCCCTTGTACTGACGCAGCGGGTTGTCATGGAAGAAAGTCTCTCTCAATGTGTCTGTAAACTCTGTGGCCAAGTTCTTTTGAGGGGGGTAGCCCACCTTGTACACCAGCGGTGCTTGAGATGGGTCTGAGGAGAGTGCATGTGTGGTGATGCTAGGTTCATTTGCTGCGCATCGTCGGTTATATTATGAACCATCTCTGATACTGAAACAACTCTTTGTTATCCTAGGTGAGCGTTGCATTCATTCTAGTAACTGGAAGGAGTATGGATGTTAGAGGTTCTCCAAAATTGCAAAAAGGGTGACCACAGTAAACCACCCCAATGGCATGGCAAAATTATAATCGATACATACTTCGAAACAATTAACAAAGCACTATATTGCACGATAATTAACTTATAATTACGTATACAAAGATTTTCAGGATTTGTTTTCATATTGAAAAATTATCGCATGAGTGATATGTTGGTAGAGGATAAGTTTTCTTATTATTCATGAGAGAAAAATAAATTAGGTTAGTTATTCATTATGAAAACATACGTTCACTTGGATCACTAGCAGGCAAATCTATTCATTTGAGCAGCTGAGAAGAGCAACAGTTAATCAATTTTATGCTATCTCCGTTCTTCAAAAAGATCTATTTCAACATTTCAAGCTAACTCTTACACATAGAACAGCCAACTGTTTCTCTCACTTGTAACCAATGAATTTCAGGTTTTTTTCCATTTCGAAGTAGTATAATTGCTACACAATTTAGGATTTATAGAAAAATCTGAAAGAAAGAAATTCCTTTAACCAATGCCAATCTAGTTATCCACCTCTCCACATATTCATGCATTTATTTATTTTATTGCAATTTCACCTGTGTAGGCCAAGATAGTCAAGTTATACTCTATATAAGAGCAAAGTTCTTTCCTATTCAAAGATATTGTAAGCTTTCAATAATTAAGGCATTGCTCCATTTAGAGATCCTTGCATAGTAATGTTGTTGAAACCTAGATTAGGCATAAGGCCATTCTATACTTCGATAAAGGGACCACAAGGATCTTTTTATGGCGGCATGTACGCAAGTGGAGCGGACAGCTAAGGAGGTTTTTACCCAGCATGGATGTAACTCTATTAGTCGGGGCTTCGGCACCTTAGGATGTTCCCCTTTTGTCATCGGAGTTTATTTATTATTAAAACCTTAGTTTTCATTGGTATGGACAATGTGCACCTTTGATACGCAGAGGCCAGGTGTAAACTCTTTTGCTTGTATCGGTTTGATTCGACACTAGAGTCAATAAAAAACTCCTTCATGGAAAAATTAAAATGAAGGGGTGAGACAATAACAGTTTAAGAGTTGCTCAGTACTACAGTTTAAAAAAAAGTAGAGAATTCTAGTTAATGGTTTCAGGTTGTTCTGAATTTTGCAGCCTATGAACAGATATCCACTTTTCTCTCCTTTTTCATCTCAGTTGAAAGAAACCGGAAGTTTCTCTTGTTTTAGCTACGCATGTATTCAAGATAGTCATTTTTTTTTAGAAAAGGGGGTGCGGATCCCCGGCCTCTGCATCAAAATGATGCACACGGCCTCTCCGCAATTATTGCATAGTATCAAGCATTCACAATTATTACAATTCACGGATAACTCAGCGTGGATACAAAAATCAACCAAATGAAAAGGGCCCGTTATAGAAACTCTTTTGCTTGTTTCGGTTTGATTCGACATTAGAGTCAATAAAAAGCTCCTTCATGGAAAAATTAAAATGAAGGGGTGAGACAATAACAGTTTAAGAGTTGTTCAGTACTACAGTTTAAAAAAAAGTAGAGAATTCTAGTTAATGGTTTCAGGTTGTTCTGAATTTTGCAGCCTATGAACAAAAATCCACTTTTCTCTCCTTTTTCATCTCAGTTGAAAGAAACCGGAAGTGCTCTTGTTTTAGCTATGCATGTATTTAAGATAGTCAGTTGGATACTTATTCTATCACCCCGTTATATAAACCGCAGGGAGAACTGTAAAAGTAAAAGGAAAGTCGATCATTTTTTTTTTTTTGTGAGAAACGATTGTATTGTTTTCTACTCAGTTCAGTGTGAACCATGGACAGTATGGTGGACTGTTGTGTCTGGAAAGCTCAAGACTTCCCGGATTATTCAATCTGATAGGCCAATCAGGCTTACTCGGTCAGCAATAGTTGGTGCAGAAAGTTCCAATGATTTTCTTGGAACCCTAACCCAATGGTAATAAATCATTAATCAATAAAAGCCAAATAAGTCAACTTTGTGCCCAGGTTGAAATGGTCCAACTAAGATGAATGTAGATACTATTTTACTAGACAAGACAGACATAGCTTTGAATTTTAGACATATATAACATATATACAGATAAATGGAATCAGTTGTTATATCGATTTATTATATATACAATATACAAAATGTTGTGAGCTTAATCTGGTTGTCATCACCATTGACTGATTTCCATTCCTCTCCGGATCAGTTCACACTGATAAGAAGCTCCCTTAATTATAAGGTTATTTTTAAGTAAACCTAACTATGTATGTTTAGTGGAAATTATCCGTCAGTTCAATTAGGCTGTGGATAGAATCAAGAACACTATGTCACAGCTTACAGGATGCAAATTAGGAGCCGATAGAAAATTTAGCGAGATATCTCCCAGCAAAAACGATTTTGGTTCGATCTTTCTAATAAAGCTGGGCGTTATAAAAAATACCACATATAGTGAGATATTTAATCAGTTATCAAGCACTAGTCTCTGGCATAGGACATACTATAACAGAGCGTTGCCGGTTTCTTGTCCATATAAAGTAAGGGGTAAAATACTGATTTCCCAAAGAAAGCAATCAAATGCAACGAGTTCCCAGCCCGGAGAAGATCCTAACAATCCATGTTGCAATCCAAGGCTGGAAATGAGTTCCTCAGAAACAAAACAAAAACAAAAAGAATTGCCCAGGGCTGGAAATGAGCACACAAACTGCAGGAAAGAAAAGAAGATGTGCATGCAATCTTGTAAGGATGACCAAATCTCACCGAATATGCGGTGAAGAGGTTGGTGAGTCTCAGAGTCTGGGAGCCAAACTGCGGATCGCCGCCGCTCAAGCTTCACTACTCCACGACCACGAGCGCTCCCGCATCTCTTGGCTTCGAAGTCGCGAGAAGGGCTGTATATATATGTGCGGATGGAGGTGGAGGAATGGGGAGGATCTCCCTTGTAAAGTCGTCGGGAAGAAACAGACACACTGAACAGACAAAGGACCAGCAATGGGGAAGGTAGCGACCTCTGCGGGGGGCTTTCGCAGGAGAAACAGGGAGGAGGACGGCGATTGTGGCGTAACGCGGGGCGTGGCGAACGCTACCGTGGTGGGGCTTACAGGGCGACCGTGGAGCTGACAGGTAGGGCCGGGACCCGGCCGGCCAACGGCGGTCGGCGTCTACGTGTGTACACGGCGGAACGGGGCACGAACGGTCGCGAGAGAAGAATGGTTTCAGTGTTTGACCGTGGAAGAGTAAGACAGTACAATGACCAGAAGTGAGTGACATGTGGGCCATGGTGTTGGAATTGTTTTGTGCGTCGCTGTAGCTCTTGACCGTCGAGAGCGGTCTCTCCGGAGCAGCCTGTCGTTTATGAGGATGGGAATCCTTCCCTCAGCAAGCAAGCGGGAATCCTTCCCTAATCCCTATACATTTCAACCTGGTGGGGCTCCAAGGATGGATAGTCACAGAGGTCGCCGTCGTAAAACTCTCGTGCTACCGTGCACACATACTCACCGGTAGGTGGTAATCTTCTGCTCGTCATGGTGAATACTAGGGGACTATGCGCGGGCTACGCCGCGCTCGTGGATTTTAATTTATTTTCGAATATGTTTTTTAAAAAATCGTGTTGGAATATGAGTATTATTTGAATTCGGAAAGTTTGCGCCTAAAAGATTGTTAAGATTGTGAAAATTTGACGTATTGAAATGTATTCATATTTGTATTATTTTAATGTTTACGGAAAATGATCATATTTGGAAGGCATTTGAAATGTTGGAATAGGTAAATTTGAAATTGGAGTTAGAATGCTTGAATATAGATTTTACGAAATGAGTAATGTGGAATTTTTTTGAAATTTGAATTTTGTTTTACTGTTTACAAAATGAGCAGGTTCTGAAGTCGTATGGGACGTCGAAATATTTGAATTTGTAATAGTTGACAATTTTTCCCCTAGCATTGTGATACATTTTTTATATTTTGTTGTTGTGTAAGTTAAAATTTTCAAGTCTTGCAACCATTTTGAAAAGGTTGAAAAGTATGGATTATTTTGGTTGTTACATATTTGAATTTTGAAAACTTATTTGTTTTGTGTGGAAAATAGCTGACAGTTTTTTCCCTAGCATTTTCATTTTTTTATATATCTTGTTTGTGTGTATTTTGAAATTGCAAGGTTTCTAATATTTAGGAAAAAGTTCCAAAATATATATAATGATTATTTTGATTGTTACATAAATTTTAAGTTTGGTCCGAATTGAATCTAAAATGAATTTGAAAACTTGCAAAAGTTTTTTAAAATTAGGAAAAGAAGACAGGAAGGGGGAAAAAGATTATTTTGTTTGTCACATATTTGAATTTCCAAAACTTTTTTTGTTCATATAAAAATTATTGGTTTGCATTATTTATAATTATCTAAAATCATATGGATTGTTTAGGTTATTTTTTACAGTAAACAAAAAATGTGGGCATTTTTAAATTATTGGTTTGTATTATATAGTTTTTTTCTCCAAAATCATATGGATATACTTTGAGATTAAGAAATAAATTGTTTTGCACTATGTAATTTTTTCTCCAAAATCATGTGGATATATTTTCGACTAATAAATTTTTTTTGACATGGTGAGTCCCCTGTGACATGGTTCTTTGTGTGGTAAGCTTGATAATTTGGAAATTTTTAAACTAAGTTTTTCTTATATGCTGTTTGTTTTATTTTGCATTGGAGTTTTGTATGTATGAATTTTTTGAATTTGAATACTTTTATAATTATTATTTCGAATTATAGATTGAAATTTATAAGTTTTGTTGTTTTTCCTATAATTGTTGTTATATTATATTGTTTGTATTATTTTGAAGGGTAGCTTGGAAGGCAAGCATTTTTTTTTTGAATTTCAACTTTTTTTATAATTGTTGTTTTAAAGATATGCATTCTTTGAATTTTAGTATTTTTTTTGTAATTGACATCGGAGCGCGGCAATGACGCGCGTGTGTGGGCAAAATTCGAATTCGAAAATTTGGGCATTTAATTTTTTTGAATATTTAGAATTGTTTTAAAATCGTATGGATAGTTTGGGATATATTTTTTTGTAATATTAAATGTGGACATATTTAAAGTTGTTGTTTTGTATTATTTAGAAAATTTTTGAATTTTTTTTCCAAAAAAAATCTGACAGGTGGGACCCTGTGACGTCATGCTGACGTCACAGGGGCAGCGGATCTGGCCGCCCCGGCCGCGGCGGCGTGGACCTCGCCGGCGGCGCTCCGGCGCGCTCCTGGACGCGCGCGTGGGCGCGCTAAACGCGGCTGAACGCGGGGAGGCGGGAGGGGGCGGCGCCGCCCCTTCTGGGTCGCCGGAACGACGCCGGAAGAGCGCGGACGCGGCGGAGGGACCCGTGCACGGCGGCAGTGATTTCGGCACGTGTACGCTGTTCCGGGAAGCGGCGACCGGCGAGGAGGGAGAGCGGCTGACGGCGCATGTCGCCGGGGCCATGGATCTGGCCGGGGAGCAGTGGAACGGCGGGGGAGCGCGGCGGCGCCGCCGGCGACGCGACGGTCGCGGGAGAGAAAAGGAGAAGAAAGGGGGTTCGCGTGAAATTTTGCAAGGAAGTCCCCGGCGTTTTCGCAAATTACAAAAAGGTCCTTTGCGGGCAGTTTTTTGCAAAAAAGCTGCGCCAAAAATCATGCAGACGGGTGACCGGGAGTGACCGGGGGTGACCGGGGCGACGCGTCGCGCGCCCATTGGTCAAAATCCTCTGCTACAGTAACACGCGATTTGGGGGCGACGTGGGCACATCTGAGCCGTCCATTTCGCAGATCGGACGGCTGTGGTTTGGCCGCGACGTGGATGGCTGGAGAAGGCTGCGTTTCTTCCGTCTTTTATATATAGTGTAATTTTGTCAACGATGGTAATCTTCTGATCGCGTTTTTTTAACAATCTGGCTCTGTGTATTCTCGATGTTTTGGCTAGCTCTTAATATCATGTTGTTGCGGAGACCGGATGTAATTGATATCGATTCGATATTAATATATTTCCTTCATACGAAAAACGTGGTAATTTTCTATGAATTTGTTTTTGGGAGAAGGCACAGTGTCCAACAAACAACCATGCAATTTGCGAACCTAGCGTAGCTCAGTTTCATATAGTCTCGACAAAAGTTTTCAAAATGGCGGCAAAGGTTCGATTCTCTGTGCTTTGTGGAGAAGGCCCGCGCGCTCCTCTTGCCCCCCCCCCCCCGAGGGCGACGGGGGCGCCCACCACTTCTCCGGCCAAACCTCCCCCTTCCCCCTTCTCCCTCGTCGCCGCCGCTGGGTTGGGTCGCCGGGCGTTGCCCGGGCGGCGCCGGCGGCGGCAGACCGTTTCTCCCTGCGCCCCTGAGAGCGGGTCGGGGCCCGTCCTCTCCCTGGCAGCGGTGTTCTTCGGGAGGTGATGGTTCGGTGGTCCGAGTGATGCTGAAGCGTCGGCGTCGGTCGTGGAGCGGCGAGCGTTGCAGATGCGGGGTCACCGCCGGTGCTGCCCTCTGGCCCAGATCTGGGCCCTCGGGCCCCATATGGGCTTGGGCGGGCCGGCGTGCCTGCGCCTGCGACGACTCCTGGAGATGGCGGTGGCGATGATGCTGGTACAGGGGACGGCGGCGCTGCGGCCAGCCTGTTGCAGCGGAACGACGGGAGCTTTACGGGCCTGTTTAGGCCCGGCCGGGCCAGGGTGGGCCTGGTTTGCTCCTGTTGTTCTGTCCGGTCGACTACCACCTCTCGGTGGTGGAGGTTGTTCCCTGCCGCGTGGCTGCGATGCTGTTGTCCTTAGCTCCGGCGATGTCGTCTCCTCCGTCTTGCAGGCCACGGGCCAGTGTTCATGAAGAGACGATGATGATGACTGCACAATCGGGGTGGCGCTTGCTGGTGGGTGGCGAAGAGGGTGGTGGTGCTCCGTTGCGACCGGGTTTTTTTGTGGGTGGGGCTCAGGAGAAATCTTTGTCGGCTCGTCCGACTCCGTCACGGTGCCGCCTTCGAGTGGCACCATTCCTTGTTGGAGGGCGTCCGAGTAGTCTCATCTCACTCTACTCCGAGTGTCGGGGGAAACCCTAGGACCAGTGCGCTGGTCCGGGCAGCGGCGCGTGTTGACGGTGACCTCCTAGGAGGTGCTGCTTGGTACTGGACGCATCAGGTGCCTGGAGCGTGGTGGGACATTATCGGAGAGGGTGCAACGATTGTGGGTCATTTTCGTTTAGTCGATTTACCGTGGCCTTCGATTCTTTTTTTTTCTTGGCCATGTCTCTGCTGTTGCCACAGCATTCTCCTTGCCCCAATCTTCTCTTTGGTTTGCTCTGTTGTATCGGTTCTTGTATCAATGTTGTTGCTATATTAATATAGTGGGGCGGAAGCCTATTTCATCAAAATGGCAGCAAAAACATTATTAAGATAAGTCTTCAAATTACAAAAAACCGCTTCCCACGTATTTTTTTGGAAAAGGTGCAGCCTTAGTGTCTGCATCGATTGATTGTGCATACGGGCTCAACCACACATCCTAAGCTCTTGACCGTCGAGAGCGGTCACCCCGGAGCAGCCTGTCGTTTATGAGGATGGAAATTCGTCCCTATACAATTAAACCCGGTGGGGTCCAAGGAGGGGTAGAGACAGAGGTGACCGTCATAAAACTCTCGTGTTACCGTGCACACATACTCACCGGTAAGTGGTAATTTTCTATAAAAAAATTGAGAGAAGGCATAGGCCAACAAACAACCATACAGTTTACAAACCAAGCGTAGCTCGGTTTCATAGAGTCTAACAACACCACACCAGTTTTCAAAACGACAACAAAAGCGTCGACTCTCTTCGCTCGGATTTAATTGACACACGTTTTGTTACTCACGGATGTATCTAGACACCATATAATTATAGATACATCCATATTTGGACAAAACCAAGTAAATTAATTTGAAACGGAGTTAGTAAGTGCTAATTAAGATATGAAGATTAAGCCTCCAGATTACATAAAACCCCCACGGGTGGATCCAAACCCCCTCCAGGCCGCCTATGCTTGTCGACGGTGACGCAACTCTCAATATGACTTTGTACAACGATTCTGTCACAAAAAATGGCAACTTAGACATATTTGCCAGGCTTTCGGAAGATTCTAGATCCGCCAACTGAAAATTGCTGACCACACATGGGCTCAAACACGCATCCTAGCACCACCAGAAACAAAAAAAAAAAAAAAACAAAAAAAAAATTGCGATCCCTGGCGCTAGACTCGCGGGGGCATTGGCTCGGAGAAATGTCTCCGTCTCTTATCGATTACCTTATCTTGCATGAGGGATGACATGAATGGGAGCCCGATGTTTGGTTGCATGCGTGAGATTCAATAATGTAATGGTTGTGTTTTTTTTGTGTGTTACTGATATTGGTCACCTCTTCTTAATTGATCTCTTTTTTTTTTTTTTTTGCGGAATGGAGGAGATATATTAAACCAGCGATCTTACAGAAAAACCCAGAAGAAACAGAAAAAAACAACGAAGCCCTTCTTCTAGGTCTCGACGGGGACGCCGCAGGTTAGCCGTCGGTGACGCGCCGCTGCCGCTGCTCCGCTTCACGCCTTGGATAGGAGTCAGCCCCGAGGCAGCTGGGAAGTCGCCAATCGCCGGATCTGTCGATCCTACTCGCCGGAGCGCCGCCACCGTCGCGCTGGTCTTCAACATCTCCACCACTTTAATACTACGGATCCGCCGCACCGGATCCGGCCGGGGAACACCGAGCGCCGCCGCTCCGAAGATCAGCAACCTCGATGAAGACGACCGCCGCGCGAAGGAGCTCCGAAGACCACCCACGCGAGAGGGGAAAGCAGCCGCCACCACACTCCACACCGCCGCCATCCCCACCTCCAGGACGACGCCGGCTGATACACCCTCGAGCCCTACACTATGTACAAGCCCCGATCTACGGATTCCCCACCCTCCCGTCGCCGAGGCGACCGCCGGAGGAGGAGGGATCCGCAGATCGGAGGCGAGCGAGGTGGGACGACGGCGAAGCTTCAAGAAATCGTCTCTCTTTTACTGTAGCGGAAGAGAGGAGGCGTCCAAGTCGCTTCTTAATTGATCTCACCTCTTCTCAACATGGAATACTTACCTCCGACACCACCACACTTGCAACTAACACTTGAGAGATTAAGAACTCGCCACCAAAAACACAAAGACTTTAACCTAATTAGTGTGAGTGAGGCTTGTTCTTGTTGTGAATACTCGACAACGAGAACAAGCCTCGTTGTGAGTACTGTTAGTGTTTCTTGTTCTTGTGCGCCAGAAAACACACAACTAACACTTGGACAGCTGGGGGCTTGTTCTCGTTGTGAGTACTAAACACACTAATAAAACACACTATCCTAATCTGGGCCTGCCACGGAAAGAAAATCTGTTTTCTGGCGCACCCAGGCCAAGCCCGCTGGGGCAGCTGGGGGCGCCGGCGCTATTATTTTGCATGCGAAGCCCCGGCCCACCCGCGAGCCTCACAACCCCTCTCTCTCCTCCTTTTCTCTCTCCCCCACCCACGTGCCCTCTCTCTCCTCCTTTCCTCCCGCACCAACCGCCCCTCTCTCTTCTCCCCTCGCGCCGCCGCCCGGCAGGGGCAGGCAGCCGCCCCTTCGCCCAGCTCCACGCTCGTGCGCGAGATGGATGCCGCCGCTGCGCTCTTCCTCGGCCGGGGCTCGAGCACGAGATGGAGGCCGCCACCGCGCTCTTCCTCGGCCGTAAAAGAGCTCGCACTCGTGGCCGGCGTCCGGGGCGGAGGGAGGCCGGCGTCCGCGCTCTTCTCCTCGAGCTCGCTGCTGGCAGGACGTAGGTGGCGACTATGGAGAGGTGGCCGCGGCAGAGGGCCATGAGGCCGGCATCCGGGGAGGAGCTCGCGCTCGCGTCTCGCGGCCGGGTCGCGTCGCCGGCGTCCGGGACGGAGAAGAAGGCGACGACCGTCGACCTCTACTCGGAGAGCGAGGCGGCCACGGCTGACGACGACCTCTGCGCCGTGTGCGACCTCGTGGCGGTCAAGACCGCCTCCCTGCATGACCCTTCCTCCCTCGAGCAGCGCCCTCCCGTGGCCGGCGACGGGGACGACTTGGAGACAGCGTCCGGCGGTGATGGCTTGGAATAGCACGTTCGTTGGGAGACCCCAAGTGTAAGGTTTGATGTAATTTAGCAGCAAGTTTTCCCTTGATTATAAAACCAAGGTTATCAATCCAGTAGGACTTGGAGAAGGCTTCGGAAAGGTGTCAACGGCACTGTTTACGATTATTGACGTGGACCTGCGCACACACGAACAAACTACTTTGCCCCAACGAAACAGAGAGGGTGTCAATCTCTCCGGCTTGCTGAACACAAAGGATTAAATGTATGGTGGAAAATATTATAAGAGCAAAAATGACCAGCGAGCAAATGACTAGTAAAAGCTATTAAAACGGTTGTAACCAATGTAGGAAAAATAGGACCGGGGTCCACAGTTCACTAGGGTGTCTCTCCAAAAGATAAACGTGTTGGGTGAACAAATTACAGCGGGACAATTGACAAACATGGGCGCAACACAATACTATCATGACACATGGTTCACCGTTTCATTTAATATGTGCATTACGTCAAAATACATAGACCGTTATCCAACTACATCTATGACTAATAATCCACCCTGGGATCGCTATCCAGCATGTCGCCCGAAAGTATTAAGTTGCAAGCAACAGATAATTGCAATAAGCAAGGTGCGTAATGTAAGCAATGAGTACAACAGAAAGCAATAAACACCGCTGTTTTATCCCTAGTAGGAACAACACATCTAAAGTTCTAATGGTTTCTATCAACTCGAGCTCGAAAAACAGAGGCATTAACCCACTGTCTAGTATAAATACCCTCTCTAATGACACAAGTAATTACTTGGCCAAAGCATACACAAACATCAGAGAGCATGCAAGATCATAAATAAAATATATCATAGATAAACTGAACCATAATGTCAAGACTCCATAATTCATCGGATCCCCTCAAACACAACACATAGTATTACATAAATATGATCTTAATCATGTAGGCAGCTCATAAGATCTAAACAATGGAGCACAAAGGAGAAGAGACAACTATCTAGCTACTGCCATGGACCCGTAATCCCGTGGTGGACTACTCACGCATCACTCCGGAGGCAGGCATGGTGGTGTAGATGCCTTCGGTGATGATCTCCCCCTCCAACAGGGTGCCGGGAAGAGTTTCAGAACCCTCCCGATCTAGGGTTGGCGACGATGGCGGCTACGGAACTTTTCGTGGATTTCTGATCGGGTACCGAGTGTTTTCGGGAGGAAGACAATTTATAGGCGAAAGGGCAACTCGAGGAAGTATCGAGGTCGCCCAGGCGCGGCCAAGGCTGGGCCGCGCCTGGGGGTCGTCTAGGGGCTGTGGGGCCCCCTGCAGGCGCCCTCCTGGCTCCGTCTTTGTTTCTTCGTAAAAATAATTCATGTAAATTTCTAGCTTATTTCGAGAAAATTCCCTGACTAGCTTTTCTGAAACAAAAAGACAGCAAAAACAGGAACTAGCACTGGGCATCTTGTTAATAGGTTAGTTCCATAAAAATGTGCCAAAATGATATAAAAGCATTGTAAAAGCATGTGGCAATGATATATAATATGCATGGAACAACCAAAAATTATAGATACGTTTGAGACGTATCAGCATTCCCAAGCCTAATTCCTGCTCGTCCTCGAGTAGGTAAATGATAACAAAATATTTTTTGGTAGTGACATGCTACCAACACGATTATGATCAAATAATGTAAAGCATATGAACTGAATGAAGTGATCCAAGCCAATGGCCTATAGTCGACATAAAGCAAATAATGATTAACCCTGTGTAAGATCTAGGGAAGAATTTTTCATGGATAGTACTTAGGAGACATGAAAATTAAATGACTTGTCATGCTTGTTAGTTCACAAAGCAATAAACTTTCGGCAAAGGTGCTCAACCAACACAAAGGAAGATTTAAGTTTTCAACAGAAGCTTCCACTTGTAACATACTTATCTCATGATAATGTCAATATAAAGTTTTCACAGTTAAACACAAAGATAGCATGTAGTATACTTGTACCTCAATTGATACTATGCATTTGCTTGAGAGATAAAGATTGGAAAGGAAAACTGATTCAACATAAAAGTAAAAGAAATGCCCTTCGAAGAGGGAAGCAGAGATTAATCGTGTGCTAGAGCTTTTTGGTTTTTGAAAGCATATAGAGTGTGATAGAATTGACCACACTTGGGCCTTTCCATTGCATTGATATATATATAGACAAAATACAATCCTAACCATAAATAGGAGATCACACAAATAAGGACTCTCCACGATTAAGGGAATCAGGGGGATATGTTACGCTACGTGACATATCTGTCTAACACTCCCCCGCAGTCACAACGGGAGAAGAACAAACATTGAGACTGGACCAAAAATCCAGAAACAGCGGTGATGGGAGACCCTTCGTCAAGATGTCGGCGAACTGTCGAGACGAAGGAACATGCAGCACACGGATCTGGCCCATGGCAACATGATCGCGAATGAAGTGGAGGTCGATCTCGATTTGCTTGGTGCGCTGATGCTGAACGGGGTTCTTAGACATGTAGACGACGCTGACATTGTCGCAGAACATGACCGTAGCAGGAGGAGTAGGTCGATGAAGCTCCTGGAGGAGTTGGCGGATCAAACTAGCCTCAGCGACTGCATTAGCCACAGCACGGTATTCAGCCTCGGCTGGAATGAGAGACCGTGTGTTGGCGCTTCGAAGACCATGAGACGAGGTTGTCACCGAGGTAGACGCAGAAGCCCGATGTAGAACGGCGAGTGTCAGGGCAGCAAGCCCAGTCGTTGTCGGTGTAGGTGACCATGGAGTCCGGTGAAGATGAGTGAAGCTGTAGTCCATGAGAGAGCGTGCCCTTGACGTAGCGCAGAATGCGCTTGATGGCAGCCAGGTGCTGGTCGCGAGGGTCGTGCATATGAAGACACACCTGCTGGACGGCGTACGCGATGTCCGGACGCGTGAAGGTGAGGTACTGGAGAGCGCCGGTAAGGCTCCTGTACTCTGTAGGATCAGCAATGGGAGCACCGGCGGTGGAGGCGAGCTTGGGGGAGGTGTCGACCGGCATCGTCGCTGGCGTGCAGCCGGTATAGCTGGCTTTGTCCAGAATTTCCGCCGCATACTTGGCTTACGAGAGATGCATGTCGGAGGAGTCGCGGGTCACCGCTATGCGAGGAAGTAGTGGAGTCTGCCCATGTCCGTCATGGCAAACTCGGAGCTGAGGGAGGCGGTGATCCGGTCGAGGAGGCGCGGTGAGGAAGCAGTGAGGACGATGTCGTCGGCGTACAACAGAAGATAGGCCGTACCCTCTGCACACTGAAGAACAAACATGGAAGTGTCGGAGTGCGAGCACGTGAAGCCGGTCGAGGTGATGAAGGTCATGAAGCGCTGGTACCACGCGCGAGGAGCCTGCTTGAGACCGTAGAGCGAGAGGTTCAGGTGACAAACATGGTCGGGGCGAGTAGAGTCGATGAAGCCGGTGGGTTGGCGACAGTAGACGACCTCGGCGAGTTTGCCGTGAAGGAAGGCGTTCTTGACATCGAGCTGGCGAGTCTCCCAGTTAAGGGAGATGGCGATGGAGAGAATGACGCGGACCGTGGCCGATTTTACAACCGGGCTGAAGGTCTCGTCGAAGTCGACGCCTTGCTCCCGTGAGAAACCGCGAAGCACCCAACGTGCTTTGTAGCGGTATAGAGAGCCATCAGGCTTCAGCTTGTGGCGAAAGACCCACTTGCCGGTGACGATGTTGGCATTCCGAGGAGGAGGCATGAGATCCCAAGTGTCGTTGCCGAGGAGAGCGCGATACTCCGCGGTCATAGCATTGAGCCAGTTGGGGTCCTTGAGAGCAACACGTGCCGATGTCAAAATCGGAGAGTACATGTGGACAGCAGCGTGCAAGTTAAGCCGTTCACGGGGAGGAACGCGGATGCCGGAGGTACTACGCGTGCGGGGCACGGGAGGAGGTGGTGGGGGCGCAGGTGGCGGCGAGGGCACGCGCGGCGATGGTGGAGGGGAAGGGGCGTGTGGGATAGGCGCAGCCGGTGGGACGACATGAAGAGGAAGGTCATCGTCGAGGAACTCGTAGGAGGCAGCTGATGGAGGCAACGGGGAGGCAAAGGGGAAGGTGGACTCGTCAAAAATGACATGGCGGGAGATGATGATGCGGTGGGTTGTGAGGTCCATGCAGCGATAACTCTTGTGGTGAGGGGAGTAGCCGAGAAACATGCAGGCGCTAGACCGGGGAGCGAGTTTGTGAGGCATGGTGGCGGCGGTGTTAGGGTAGCATAGACAACTGAAAACACGCAAGGACGAGTAATCTGGGTGGGTGTTGTGGAGGGCAAAATAAGGTGAAGGAGCGCTAATGGTTTTGGTGGGGAGGCGATTAAGTACGTGAGTGGCGTGGTGGAGAGCTTCTACCCAAAAGCGAGGTGGTAAACTAGCCTGGAATAGGAGAGAACGCACAATATCGCTGACGGTACGGATAATACGCTCGGCTTTACCGTTTTGTTGGGAGGTGTATGGGCACAAGAAGCGGATGTGGATACCGTGGGCGGCGGCGCGAGAGTGGAGTTTGGAGTTGTCGAACTCACGACCATTGTCCATGTGAATAGACGCAAGGGGTAGGTTGAACTGGATTTGGGCAAAAGAACGGAAGGAGGCGAGGGAGGCGTAAGCATTGGATTTTTGGCGAAGAGGAACGGTCCATAAGAAGTGAGTGAAATCATCGAGAATAACTAAGAAGTATTTGTTGCCAGAATTACTCAAAATCGGGGACGTCCAAAGATCACAATGAATTAACTCAAAAGGGCGAGTAGTCCTAGTGGTGGAAGAAGAAAAAGGCAAACGTACATGGCGTCCAATCTGGCAAGCATGACAAAGAGTACTTGTCGCAGCAGTGGAACATGGGGTTCCCCTAGTATTGCAAAAGTGGGTCCACCCCATGTGAGCCCAAGATGAAGATGGACAAGACCAAGACTCAAGTCAGCTGGCGGGTTCACCGTCAAGACACACATGGCCTACATCGACAAAGGGCTCCGGTCCTGGGGACCTTCCGGGTCCCCGAACCAAGCAAGAAGGCCAGGAAGGACCCGAGAGCCCGAGTTCCCGGCAGGAGGCCAGGCTCCCTCTCGGGTACTTCCCCACGTCCCTATGGATAAGCCACTAGTAGGGAAAAGGCATTCTGTGGCGCACCCACTGTGCCTTTCTGTGGCGCATGGTGGGTGCGCCACAGACATCACGCCACAAAAATCTAAATTCTGTGGCGCACCCATAGGTGCGCCACAGAAATCACACAATTCTGTGGCGCACCATTGTCCATGCGCCACATAAACGTTTTTAGTGGCGCACCAGTAGGGGGTGCGCCACAGAAATACGTGCGCCACAGAAAAAAAAAGTAGTGCGCCACAGAATTGCTGTACAGGATTTGGCAATTTACTGCTGCCCGCTGTACAAATACAGGTATATTACAGTAATACAGGTATATTACAGTATTTATACAGATATAACAGAAACAACAATATTTTCATAGGTATATGAAACCAAACACATTACTATGTCATCGCATTACTTATATCCCGAGATAACATGCATATAGATTGAGTGACAAGTTCGGAATTTTTACACAAATGTTGATACAAAAGTTTCACATGTTACAGATGAAGTGTTCACCGCCTACACTAGGATCGAATAGAGTACATCGGCGATGATGGTGAGCAAGAGCAGGAGCACGATGATCATGAAGCCTTATTCTTGGGGAGCGGCGCCGGGAACGGTTTATACATCTCTTTCGTCATCCACATCCTGTTGTCACTCTGCAACTCTAGGCATTTTTCGATGTCCCTCTGATGCAACCCTGGAGATGGATTGGGATATATATTGGTTAGTAATATAAATAGAGTATGCATGATTTATTCATCTAAGTGGATACATCCTACCTCGGCCGCGGTAGTTGAAGACCCCCCTGCTGTGTTGACATCATCGACGTTGATTTTCGATAACTTTATCACGATGTGATGGAAGTCTTCTCTAAGATCAGCATCGGTGAGCCTATCGTCATGTTTGACCCATTCTCGCATACAAGATGGCATCCTCAATTGCTCAGCATCTCGGACATACCCTTTAAGGAACCGGAGGGCGTACAAGGCATCCTTCTTGCTGCCAGGCTGCTGCTTGAGGCAAGGAAACTCGGTCACATGCTTGAACCGGTGCTTGTCTTTCGTAAAAACTTCGGCCTTATTTTCGAAGGCGCCTCCCTTTTGATAGTAGCCCTCGATAGCATCATCGAGAACACCCTTTATTCTGGTGTAGTCTTTCTTCCTCCTACTATCCGAGTCGAAATAAGTGGCAACGGACCACCTCAGGTTTAGGACGATAAGGACGCAGAACGTGTCCTGCTCAACACAATTGAAATAGAATGTTGGAAAGGATCAACAATAATGGAAGAAATCGATAAGAAAGCATAAGTTACGACGGCGGCGAGCGGATGTGTGTACTTACTCGGGAAAGAAAGGCAGAACAAGGATGTTCTTCCTCTTGTTTTCCAGCATGAACCTCTCGAGGTGCTCCATCGCCATGGTCCGTGTCCTTGATCCTTCCACCAGCTGGCTGTCACGCATGTAGTAGGGATACGCTACCGCGACGAGCTGGAGATTATCTCTATAGATCCTCCTCGCCTCATTGAGCGCGTATAGGCGGACCAAGTTATAGTTCTGCCGGTTTGGTGAAATAGATTGAAGACGTCCTCGTACGCTATGAAGAACACATCTGCGGGGGCTTCACGGACGAAGTCGAACTCATCATCCATTGGCACTTGGATAATGAACACCGGGTAATTTGGATGCTTGTCTTTAAGAAGGAGGCCCTCTAGATGCAGGATAGATTGATGCAAAACGTGCATGTGTCCATATGCCATGCAGAGCATCTCCGGAGGCAGTATCGGTTTACCAGCTTCATGAAGTCGGTGCGCCATGCCATCCGGACGGGGTGGTACCAAGTCTTCACGACCCCGGACAATCATAGGAGGCTGGCTCGAAGAGGCGCCTCCCTTTCTCTTCATGTGCTTCTTGTTCTTCACCTCCCCTGGAAGCCCCTCGCGAACCGTATTCCGTAGTGTGCCCGGCGTGAAAATGGTAGTCGGTTTGTCTAGAGCATCATCGCCGGTCGCTGGAGGTGTCTCTTGAGATAAACCCTGGAAGGTCAGGCGCCACGTGACTGTAGTGGGACGAGCAGGTTGATCGGTGTGAGCACGAAAGGGTGGTTCGTCATCCACAGGAGGCATGTATATGTCTTCTCTGGCGCCAGTGTTTAGGAAGGCGCCGATGTCGACATGCTCATCATCATCGTCACCGTTGCCATCAACAACTTGAGGTGCAGAGGCGTTGCCTAATTGGGACGGTTGTGGTTCAGACGCTCCCAACAGTTTTAAGTGGCGGTTGGTGGTGGCGACGACCGCCGGTTCCTTCCGGGCGGTGGCGACGGCTGCAGGCTTCGAGGGCTTCGGGGGACGGATCGGGGTGACCCGGAACTTCGAGGTGGCGCCGGTGTTGCGTCTTGGGCCCTCATCAACAAGACCCCCCAAGACGAATCTGGTTCTTCGGCCATGGCGTGGGCCAGCCAGGGCACTTTCCAAAGACCAAGTGCTCATCGGCTCCCGGAGGTTGAACGGGAGGTCGATGTCGAAAAACGCAGATAGTACCGTAACTATCTTGACCTTCATATAAGCCTCGTCCATTCTAGCGTGGTGGATTTCGTGGCTCCTTGGTTGTATGAGAATGCCTGCACCAACTTCCTTCAAATCGCCGCTGGCCTCTACCCTATGCAGGAGTATGCAAGGGGAGTCCTGAGTCAAAACAACACATGTTGGGCATCATCATGAGATGGCAGTCATCAAATCAGGCATAGTTATAGAATATGACGTGGACTAACTAATTAGTTACCTTGGTGATGGCATCCAGCTCGGCTAATGTCGAGACCCAGGCGCCGGTGCCGGCGGCCAGACTCTTATTCTCGGGTGCCGGTGCCGTAGGGGGTGTCTGTGCGACCAAAGGGAGCGGCGGCTACGCCGCGGCGTTGGGCTGCGGCGGGGTCACCAGGTCTGGCGACAGGTTTTGCCGGTTCATGGTGGAGTTGCTGCCTGAGAAGCTGGGCACGTAGATCGGCCCTTGTTGACCTCCCGCAGTCCAGACAGCTATCTCCTCCAATAACGCAGGGGGAAACATCTCCTGGAGCCTGTCGGTCACTAACTTGTCAACCGTGCTGGAGTCCACTTTTTCCTTCTCCAGTGACTCCACCTTCTTCCTTAGCTCCACAACCTCGGCTCTATCCTTGGTCGTCTTCTTCCTCTCCTTTCTCATCACGCCGCCGTCCGAGCTATAGTACTCTGTGAACTTCATGCTCGTACCAAAGCCGGTCACACGGCCAACTGATCTCGCCGGCGCTGACTTGTCCCTTTCCCTATAAACGTTCATTGCCCTGTTGAAAGTCGTGTCCCATGGTTCCGTCGACCCCTGGGACGATGGGCCAGCCTCAGCGTCAACCTCCAACTCTTCCTCCTGCATACAAAGGTGAACCCACTTAGAAATTTGGCTTTGTTATCTAATTACATCAACGCAATGAACTTTGAGATATATGTGGTAATTAAATTCCCTTACCAGCTTTTTCTGGAATTCCCTCACATCCTCATAATCGGTAATGAATTCCCCAGTCTCCCAGTCAAGATAGTAGCGGGACCGGACAAAATTCCTGGTCTGCTAGTCTAAGATTTTTTCCCAATGGTTTTCTTTTCCAAGACGTGCAATCTCTCTATCCTCCTTCTCCCAAATGGGCCTTTTCCCTCGGCAACCGCCGCTTCCCAAATGGTGGTTACCTAAGTTCAGCTCCCGCATGTCCTTCCCCCACTTGGTCCATTTTTCAGCCTCCTCAGATTTTAAGGACAACTTGAATTCCTCAAACTCTTCTTCGGTGATGTGCGGCTCTTTTTTACTAATCTCCTCCCAGCTGGCACCGCTCCCAATCTTGTTCTTCACCTGGGTTTTCTAGCTGCTCAAGGCGGTGCTCATCTTCGTGATGGCTAAACTGTCCACCTTTTTGTTTAGTGGTAGCGGGAACATGTATCGTTGGTGAACCCTCTTGAGGAGGTGGTCGACCAAAGCCTCATTAGCTTTGCTTCTGAGGTCCTTCGTGTTGATCGACACGCTTTCCCGAAGGATGCACCCTAGTTGCATGCCGTACCCTGCGGCAAGTTTCGCAGGCGCCACTGGTTGGCCACTTGCCGTGACCTCAGTGAACACGTCCGTGGCGTTGTCGACCAATTGCGGTGTCCTATCCTTCCTTTGCTCCTTCTTCTTCGGAGCGGCCAGGTTGCTGCCGCCAAGGTCACTATCCGTGTGGTTGCCGCCATCGGAGGTGGTGGTGTCATCCTCACGACCTTCTACATTGTATTCGGGGTCGTCCTCTTGTCCCTCTTGCTCATCGTCGGGACGCTCGGCGCCACTAGTGGCGGCGGCGTCCTCCACCTCCCAGAATGACTTGTTCTTTTCTCTAGCATCTTGTTCGACGCTCATGCGCTTAGAAGCGTCGGCCGACATGTTTGCACTGCATTAAAAAGAGGCAAACAGTTAGTACAACAAAAATTAATCACTTAATTAGTACTAAGATACCCCGGCCCATGCATTAGTCGCAATACCCCATATGTCCTTTTTTTTAGCAAAGTCATGCTAAATTTCACGAAAAAATTCGGCATGACTTTTGCTAAAAAAGGGACATATGGAGTACCCGAATTTGCCGGAACGGAAGTTAATCGACGTTCCGGCAATCTCAAGGGTCTCGGGGTACCTGCAAACATTTCACAAATCATGTTGGCCGGCATCCCCGGCCAACAACATCACAACACATCATCTCCGGCCGGCATCTCTGGCCGGCAACAAACACAATATATCATACACATGAATACACGACAATCGCAGCACAAACACAATCACAAGAACATCTCCGCAAAATATAGGAGGAGGCACCACCTTGAGCAGCGGGAAGCACCATGGCGGGTACCTACACACATACACAACACATAAGCATGTCAGTAGTCACGATATTACTTAGCAATTGCAGAGAAGAAAATAAAATTAATCTAGTGACCTAGCAACTAACCTAGCTACTGCCACTAACCTAGCTACTGTCAAAAATACTAACCTAACAGCAACAACTACACCTAGCAGCACCTAACCTAGCAGCAGCAAGCAACTAAGAGGAACATCAATTTAACACTTAGCAATTTTTTCATCAAGCACCAAACAGAAAGTAAAAATGCATCTCCAAAGTAACAGCAAGCACCTAACCTAGCAGCTAAAATGCATCTCCAATTTTTTCATCAATTTCCTAAGAACTAACCTAACAAGTAAAATTAACAAATTTCTGAAAGCAATCAACAAGTAAAATTAACAAGTAAAATTAACAAATTTCTGAAAAAATTTAACCTAACAGCAAGCACTAACCACAACTAGCATCAAGCAATCAACAAGTAACCACAACTAACCTAATTTTAACACCTAGCAACTAGCAGCAAGTAACAGCAAGCAATCGAGGAGGAGGTGTGGATGCAGGTGTGGATGGGAGGGAGGAGGAAGAAGAGGAGCAGCACACACCGGGGAGGGGAGATGGAGTCCGAGGGAGGTGGCGTCGAGGCGGCGGCGCGGTGTGCGGCGTCGAGGAGGGCGTGCTGGCGTGGGCGTCGAGGGGCGGCGCGGTGTGCGGCATCGCGCGAGGAGGGCGTGCTGGTGTGGGCGCGAGGGGGGCCGCGCGCGGAGGAGGAAGGAGAGGCGGCGGCGCTAGGGCTGGGGCGCGGGGCGGTGTAGTGGGTCGCCGGCGTGGTCACGGCCGTGGAGGAAGAGCAGCGGTCGCCGACGTTGTCGCGTGAGGCAGGTTGCAGAGAAACAGAGAGAGGAAGAAGAGAGATGGGAGGGTACGTGCACGGCAATATGCCTAAGTGTAAAAATTCTGTGGCGCATCCGAGGTGGGGATGCGCCACAGAATACTGAGTTTCTGTGGCGCATCCGTTGGGGGGTGCACCACAAAATTTTGTAGCTACAAGTGTTAAAAGGAACCACTGGCTGTTGTTTGACAAATCCTTGAGCATAGCCCAGTGGTTTGCCCACTGAAACCTTGAGGCAGCCAGGTTCGAATCCTGGCTGTCCTACATTTTTTTTCTTTAAAAAATATATTTTTTGATTAAATTTAAAGAAAGAACACACACATTTGTTATTCTTTATAACTTGTGCCATATCAAAATATTTAACTTTGTGCCATATCAAAATATTTAACTTGTGCGATGTCAAAATACATAGATATGCTTGTCTCACACACACAAACAAATTATATATAATACACCAAAAAAGTCTTCTTCGAGATTTCTTCTTTCACGGCCGGTTCCGAGCTAGCATCTCTTCTTTCCCTTCTTGGCTGTTGAGTACTTTAGGCCGGACACCTTGAGATTTCTTCGCGTGAACGGACAACCTTTAGTAGGTAGGGAGGTCTTCCTTCTTTCTCTACTAGTAGTCGGCATGTCGAAGTACTTGTCGAATTCCTCCTCGATCTTCGGATCACCGTTCTTGTCCAAGTCTTCCTCGTTGGCGTCTCCTTCCATTCCGATGATGCTCCTCTTGCCCCTCCTCACGACAACATGGCTAGGCTTTGACGGGTCGGTAATGAAGAAGCATTGCTCAACTTGGCTAGCGAGTACCCATGGCTCATTTTTCGCGGAGGCGTTCTTCGATTTGGCATCGGGTATTACCATGGTGTTGAAATACCGGCCTTCTTTAACGACGTCCTTGGCCCATCTCACACGGAACATTGGCACCGACTCTCCACAATAGTTGAGGTCCCATATCTCCTCGATCCTTCCGAAGTATCTTTGCTTGACAGTAGCCTCGTCATCACCGTAGGATAGCATAGTTACTCCTGAGTTTTGATATTCGCTATTCCTGTCCTTTTCCTCGGTGCAAAATCTGAAACCGCTGATGTCGTATGACTGGTAGGTCCTTATGTTGTGCCCGGGGCCCTGTGATAAGGAGAATATGACTTTTTCATCTTCCGTAGATGGCTTTTTGCGTTGTGCTTCAAGCAGTTGCCTTTTCTTGAACCAACTCGTGAAGCTGGAGTTGTGCTCTCTGGTTACGTCTCCCTTCTTCCTCGGCCGGCCCAGGTCGATGTAATTCTTCTCGATTAAGCTTTTATGCTCTTTCACCCAAGGTTCGATCAATTGTAAGTGTTGTAGCGCGACCCGGTGAGCCCTGTCAAAGTCATCGCGCCGACCACGAATGTCGATAGGGAGTGAGAGGTAGCCCTCGCGATGACCAAATCCATCGAGCCTGCCGAGGTGTGTCCTGGTGGGCAGACCAACATCCTGATTCTCGGTGCTTAGATAACTCTGACAGAAAGAGATGCACTCGTAGGTTAGAAAGCCCTTGGCCATGCTTGCGTCTGGACGGGCCCTGTTGCGAACGTATCATTTCATGACACCGTTCTGCCTTTCGAACGACATCATGTAGTGCAGGAACGTCGGCCCGAGCTGCAGGATATCATCAACGACATGGAGAAGGAGATGCACGCAGATGTCAAAGAATGCGGGCGGGAAGTAAATCTCGAGCTCGCATAGTATCACACCAATCTCCTCCTGTAGCCTGTGGAGCTGCCTCACGCCGATCGACTTCCTGTTGATGACGTCGAAAAAGTTGCAAAGGCCAAACAGCGTATCACGGACGTGCTCGTCCATTATCCCTCGGATCGTGACAATCGTGAGACTTCATCCCGCTGAACCTCTTCTTCGTTTCGTCCAGATATCTGCTTATCTTCCCCGCGTAACCATAAGGAAATTTGACTCCTAGGAGGCACCTGTAAAACTGCTCGAGCTCCTCCGTACCCATAGTGAAGCAGGCAGGGGGAAGCACCACCGCGTTCTTCTTTACCCTTTTGCGGCGACCTTGAGTCCCTTCCGTCTGGTCATCATCAGCATCATCATCATCATCACTATCGGGGGCCTGAAGATCTTTCTTGATGCCAAGCCATTTCAGATCGTATCTTGCTTTCGTCCCATCCTTGGTCTTTTCTGGCATGTTCGAAAGAGTGCCAAGAAGACTCTCAGTAACATTCTTCGTAATGTGCATTGCATCGAGGCTATGGGGCGTGTGGAGGACCTTCCAGTACTCCAAGTCGTGGAAAACAGACCTCGCTTTCCATACACCCAGCAGCGGATCTACCCTTGGTCGCTTCTTTCCCGGCGCAGGGCACTCCTCCCAATTTTTCAAAAGCTTGTCGATTTCTGTGCCGCTCCTCGGGCGCGGTTCTGTTTCGAGCTCGTCTTGACCATCAAACAAATCACCGCGTTTTCTCCACGGGTGCTCCATGCGAAGCCACCTTCGAGCCCCTGGGTACACAGTTTTCAAAGATCCGAGATCCCTTGGTAGCTGGATATGCGGGGTCTCATCCATGCACCTGACACATGCGCAGAATCCGTGGCCCACCTGGGCCGATACGTATGAGCATCCAGGATAGTCCTGCACCGTCGTGAGCAACGCAGCTCTCATATCGAAATAATCTTTAGTGTAGGTGTCCCACGTACGGGCTGGCGTCTTCCATAGCGTTTCTAACTCCTCTTTCAACAGCCCGAGATACAGATGTATGTCGATACCAGGTTGTTTCAGCCCTGAATGAGAATACTCATGTGTATGTACTTTTGCTTCATGCACAGCCACGGGGGAAGGTTGTAAGGCCATACAAACACGGGCCTGGTGCTATGTGTGCTACTCTGGTTGCCGAACGGATTGAATCCATCGGTGCTCATACCCAGCCTGACGTTCCTTGCGTCGCCCCCGAAATCTTCGAAGGCGATGTCCAGTGCTTCCCAATTGCTAGCGTCTGCAGGGTGTGTCAGGATGGTGCCCTTCTCCAGATCTTCTTCGGGCTTCTTCCTTTCCGCGTGCCATTGCATGAGCTTTGCTTCCTTAGGGTCCACGAACCACCGCTGCAGACGGGGAGTGATAGGAAAGTACCATACCACTTTTCGAGGATTTTCTTGTTCCCACTCTTGTACCGTCCGTGGCCGCACACCGGACATGTGGTCATGTCCTCGTAATCGCCCCGATAAATGGCGCAATCATTGATGCAGGCATGGTATTTGACGTGCGGTAGGTCAAGAGGGCACACGAGTTTCTTGGCCTCCTCGATACTACTTGGCAATGTGTTCCCCTCGAGGAGAATATCGTGCATGAAGTTCATGTTCTTGTCGAAGCTCACATCGGTCCATCTGTTTCCCGCCTTCATCTCTAGAGCGTCAAGCATTACATGCAAACGCGTATCTTGGGGCCGGCACCCAGGATACAACAGAGTCTTCCTGTCTATCTCCATTTGCGCCAGCTTGGCTTTCTCTCTGGCTGCAGCTCTGGCGTTACTCGTCTCCTTGAGGAGCAGTTCTTGAACATGAGCGTCCTCCAAGGCCGAAGTTAGCGGGGCCTGCGTGTTCGCGCCACCACCGGCATCTCCTTCGTCATGATGATGATCTTGTCCGCTGGCATCTCCTTCGTCATGATGATGATCTTGTTCGTCGGCATCTTCTTCGTCATGATAATATTGTTCGCTGGCATCTCCTTCGTCATGATGATGATCTTCTCCGCCGGCATCTCCTTCGTCATGATGATGATCTTGTCCGCCGGCATCTCCTTCGTCATGACGATGATCTTGTTCCAGCATGAAACCGCGCCTGAGCAGGTGATCCTCCAATTGTCCAGAATCTGGGTCAATCCACCTCACAAGTTTGCATCTTCGACATGGACATCTTATCTGGCTTCTGTTGAACCGAATCATGTCCGCCTTCGCTTCTTCCTTGTATCTTCTGATTCGACCGGAGCTCATCATGATGACCATGGTTGACTATGCGGTATACATAGAGCAGAGACGAGAGTATATATGATAATTAGAACCGCAACATGCACAAACAGAAACACACATGCATGCAAGGTCACCGAAAAAATTCGGCATGACCTCTCTTAAAAGTATGACATATGGGTGGTGCAAAAATTTGCCGAAATGGAAATTAATCAACATTTCGGCAAACATCCATGCACCATGTCGGCGCAAGCAACAACAAAAAGTTTCTTCTAGACCAATTCATGCACAACACACAAGCTTCATGTATAATCGTCGTCATGCCATCGTGCAAACTTCACATACACAACATACAAACATCCACACACCGCCGGCCACACAAAATTAAACATGCATATGCATGTCCATCCAACTTTCCTCACCTAGTAGATTCGTTGCCGAGACGTGACCGCGGTGGACGAGAGAGTGTGTGGTGTTGGAGAGAAAATAGTGGAGGAAAAGAGATCGATGGGGGAGAGAGGAGGAGAGTATATATGGGGAGCCTCCCGGTTCTCAACAATTATCTATCAACCAAAATAGGTTTAACTACAAAAAATGGAGAAAAGAGTGAGCAAAATGGGATGGGAGGGAGGAGGAACACGAGCTAGGTGGAGGAGGAAGAAGAGCAAATGGGTAGGGGGGCTTTTCCCCTTTTGTACACATCTGGGACAGCAATTCTGTGGCGCATGGGCCCACATGTGCCACAGAAAGTTGAAATTCTGTGGCGCATGTGGGTCCATGCGCCACAGAATTGCTGTCCCACCAATCATTGGTGTGGACCCTGCCAAGCTTTCAAGCTTTCTGTGGCGTATGAGAACAGATGCGCCACAGAAATGCCTATTTCTAAGGCGCATCTGTGCTCATGCACCACAGAAAGGACCCAGAATTCGAAATCCAAAGATTGGAGGTGGGGCCCACAGGCTTTCTGTGGCGCACCCCTTCTGGTGCGCCACAGAATTCATGATTTCTGTGGCGCACGGCGCCTGGATGCGCCACAAAAGCGTCACACTTACTGTGGCGCACCAGCTAGTGTGCGCCACAGAATCTTTTTAGTGGTGCATGGCCCTTTTGGTGTGCCACAAAAAGCCTGTCCATAGAAAGGCAGTTTCCTAGTAGTGAGCACTCCACCTCACCACGGAAGACTTGGGAAGCAAGGCGAAGGCAGCGCGGGCGGGAAGCACGTCCCGTGGTGGTGTCAGCTCCTGTCCACCCCAAGGCGGACGCTCCCACCTAACCCAAAGGAGACGCTAGGCTGAGGAGAGGCCACGTCTCCTCCTAAACTAGATGAGGGTCCTTCGCCCCAAAGGTCCCTCATGCCCCTCACGTGACCCTGTGGCAACCCCTTAGCCTATAAAAGGAGGACGAAGGCACGGAGAAGGGGAGGTCAGAAAAGAACGAGAGCAAGACTAGACTAGGGCTGCGAAGGTAAAGAGGAAGGTGATCTCCTCCGGGTCAGGATCTGTCCTTCTTCTACCTCCAGCCAAAACCCTTCCGGGTACCCCATCCGAGAGGTTCCATTGTAAGCTACACTATGAAGAACCCATCAATCCAGACATGCAGGAGTAGGGCTTTTAGCCTCCGGGCGGCCTGAACCTGGGTAGCTCCTTGTGTCCCTTTGGTTGCATGCTCTGATCGTGGAGAGGAGAGCTTGATCTAGACTCCGCCCAAGAAGACGATTCTCAGCCTCCTTCGCGCCCCGTGCCGAACCTAAAAGGGGGTATCCTATACTCCCGGTGTCCGTGCAACGAGACACGACATTTGGCGCGCCAGGTAGAGGGCGCAAGCGCTGGTTTCATCTTCATCAAGTTCATCGGCAAGTTCTTCATCGAGCATGCCGCCGAAGAAGAAGGGAGACCCTGCGGCGTCCAAGCCGGTTTCTCCTTCATGCACTCAAGCTTCAGCTGAACGTCGTGCTGCTGGCGCACGGTGGAGCGTCTCTCCGTCCCCGCCTCCCATGGAGAGGGTGGCGCCGGACGAAGTGGACGGTCAAGACAAGGTCAACGGCCCTGGCGGAGCGGCGGCTCCAAAGGGCACCACCATGCCTCCTCCTCGCTCGGGGGAGAAGAGCGTCTGCAATGGCACTAGCAAGGAGCCCACCGCTAGAGGAGGGAACCACGGCGTTCGCCCCAGCAGGGATCCACGAGCATCCAAGAGCAAGACCTCCGTGCACTCGCCTTCGGACGTGCAAGCTCGCCATGATGCTCTAGTCGCTGCCAAGGCCCTGATGCAGTTCCCTCCAAGCAGCGGCGACCCCAAGGTCTACCAAGAATGGAGGACTCGCGTCGAGAGGCTCCTCGACTTCGCCGATGGTGGTCCGTGGGTCGAACCCACTCAAGCTCCCACCGTCGATGATCCCGGAGCAGCACAAGACAAGACACATGATCCGCGAGGCTAGCCTCGTGGAGAACGTCAAGCTAATATGGCGCCTCCTCGCACCGTGCCACCGATGGCTGATCGGCTAAACCGCAGTCACGGCGAGGCCATCTCCATCGGGTCGTCTACCTCGCGCAACCTAGATCTTCGTGACGAGATCGACAGTCGTCAGAACGAGGATATGCGCACTCACATCGAACGTCACCGAGAACGTCACCGCCGGGAAGATCGGGGCATCGACCTCGCCGAAGGCTGCCTCGCCCCCGAGTTCTGCCACTTCAACTGGCCCAAGAAGTTCAAGATCGATGTTCTCCGCTACGACGGCACCACGAACCCCTGGGACTTTCTGCAGATCTACTCTCTTGCTGCGATGGTTGCCGGGGCCGACGAGGTCATGATGGCCAATTGGTTCCCATTGGCCCTGAAGGGAGACGCCCAGACTTGGCTTCTCAACCTTCCCAGTGATCTCCACGACTTCAAGCAGCTGCCGGGTGAAACTCTCCGCAAGTTCATCCAGCGCTTCACCCAGAAGATGAACACCATCCCGTGCATCAAGGAGGAGTTGGTGATCCAGTCCTTCCACGCCAACGTCCGCAACCCCAAGATGCGCGAGAAGCTGAGCATCCATCGCGTCGAGTCTGCTCGTAAGCTCTGGGAGCTTGCAGATCGGTGCGCTCGAGCTGAAGAAGGAGCCAAGTTCCCCGGGGAGGATGAACCCGAGGACAAGGTCGCTCCAGCCAAGAACAAGAAGCGGGACCCTGGACCCGACAAGCGGATCTTCGTCACCGAGCCTCTTCCGAAGAAGACCAAGCCCGCGCCGACTTCCGAGGAAGAAGGTGAAGGTGATCCCTGGTGCCACATCCATCCAGAAGGCAACCACTTGCTCAAGGACTGCCGCATGCTCAAGAACCTCGCCATCCGGGAGCAACGCCGAGCTGATGGGGTCAGTCAAGACGGTTGCTACAACTGCGGCACTGCCGGGCACATCGCTCGTGACTGTCCCACGGGTCGCCAAGGCGGAGGCGGCCGTGGATGGAACCGAGGCGGTGGCCGCGGGGGCCGTGGAGGAGGACGCGGCGGTCAAGGTGGTCGCGGGTACAACACTCCGGAGGCCGCCCACGGCGGCAACGGGGAAGCTCCGGCTCCCCAAGGAGGCAACGGCGGCAAGTATCAAGAAGTCACTGGAGTTGTCGGGTGCATCCACGGAGGGTCTTCTCTGCCTCCCTCCAACGGCGCCTGCAAGAGACTTGTCCGGGAGCTGAACGCGGTTGCTTCTGCTCCGTCCAAGCCCCTGGACTGGTCTAGTCAAGTCATCACCTTCGACCCAGAAGACCACCCTGCAAACACTGCCGGGGTCGGGACCCTGCCGCTGATCGTGTCGCCCGTCATCCACAACTACAAGGTCACCAAGATGCTGGTCGACGGAGGCTCCAGCCTCAACTTGCTGACGGCGAAGGTCCTGGCTATCCTTCAAATTCCCCTGTCTCGCCTGCAAGACACCGGGTGTTCCAAGGCGTGAACGGAAGTGTTACTCGACCCCTCGGGAAGATCACCCTTCCGGTCACCTTCGGCGACTCCAAGAACTTCCGCACCGAGGAAATCGTCTTCGACATCGCCGACACTCCGCTACCGTACAACGGCATACTTGGCAGACCTGCTCTGGCCAAGTTCATGGCCGTCTCCCACTTCGCCTACAACATGCTGAAGATTCCGGCGCCGTGGGGTGTGATCAAGGTCAAGGCCGACATCGACGATGCTATCTACTGCGTTCACCAGCTGAACCAGACGGTGGCAATCATGGCGGATGTCCCTCAAGGTGTACAGGAGGATGATGATGGGGCTCTCCCCGGGGCGAAGGGCACCCTGGGGGCTCCACATCTACTCCCCCAAGAAGGCGCCATTCCATGGCGATCCGCAGCTGACCAAGAAGGTGGCGCTAACCAGCGACGGAGTTCGCTCCATCACCATCGGCGCCCGCCTCACCGACAAATAGGAAAGCGCGCTCGTCGCCTTCCTTCGGGAAAACTCTGACGTCTTCGCGTGGGAGGCGTCAGGTTTACCCGGCGTTCCAAGGGAGGTGATCGAGCACAAACTGGCGGTCAATCCGGGGGCTCGCCCCGTGAAGCAGGTTCTCCGGAACCAAAGCAAGGAAAAGCTGGAATTCATCATCGCCGAGGTGGACAAGTTGATAGAAGCTGGTGTCATCCGGTCGGTTCCCCACCCAAGCTGGGTGGCCAACCCCGTGGTGGTACCGAAGCCCATGACCTTCAAGTGGAGACTCTGCATCGACTTCACAGACCTGAATAAGGCCTGTCCCAAGGACCCTTTCCCCCTGCCGCGGATCGACATGATCGTGGATTCCACGGCCGGGTGCGAGCTGCTGTGTTTCTTGGACGCCTTCTCCGGGTACCACCAGATCATGATGTCACTCGAGGACCAAGAGAAGACGGCCTTCATCACTCCCAAGGGCTGCTACTGCTACACCCGGATGCCTTTTGGCCTCCGGAACGCCGGCGCTACCTTCCAGCGCGCAATGCAAGCATGCCTTGGGTCAGCTGGGCCGCAACGTTGAAGCGTACATCGACGACATCGTGGTCAAGACCCGGTACAAGGACTCCCTCATCCAAGACCTGCACGAGACCTTCGAGAACCTCCGCCGGGTCAACTTCAAGCTCAACCCCGACAAGTGCGTGTTCGGGGTCCCCTCCGGCAAGCTGCTGGGTTTCCTGGTCTCTCACCGAGGGATCGAGGCGAATCCGGACAAAATCAAGGCAATCGAGCGCATGGAGGCGCCCCGGCGGGTCAAGGACGTACACGCCTCAACGGGTGCATCACTGCACTCGGGCGCTTCATCTCAAGGCTTGGGGAGCGGGCCTTACCGTTCTTCAGGCTGCTCAAGAAGTCAGGCCCCGTGGAGTGGACCTCCGAGGCCGAGGAAGCCCTGCAGTCCCTTAAGCGCTACCTCGCCTCGCCACCAATCCTCGTGGCACCAGAAGAGAAGGAGCCCCTACTACTGTACATTGCTGCCACCAACCAGGTGATCAGCGCTGTGCTTGTGGTAGAGCGTGACGCTCCTCCGAAGAAGTCAAGCAAGATCAAGGGCAAGCGACCCGGGAACTCTCTCCGGGACAACCGTGCAAGAAAAGGCTGCCGGGTGACCAGGGGTCTCACGATCCTGACGTCACTGCAACCTCACCAGACGGCGCGGAGCCCGTCGGGAATGGAGAATCTCCCTCCGACGAGACTTCGCCGGGGGCTACCTCGTCCCCACCCCAAGATCGACGTGGAGGAAGCCGAGCCCTCTCAGGACTCGGCGACCCGCAAGGTGCAGCACCCGGTCTACTTCGTCAGCGCAGTGCTGCGCGACGCCCGGGAGCGGTACCCCATGATGCAGAAGCTGCTGCTGGCAATCCTCATTGCCTCCCGCAAGATGAGGCCGTACTTCCAAAGCCATCCCATCACGGTGGTGTCCAAGTACAACCTAAGAAGCCCCCTGGAGAACCCACTTGCCACTGGTCGCATATCATGGTGGGCCATGGAGCTTCAAGGTTTCGGTCTCAAGTTCGAGCACACGGACAACATCAAGAGTCAGGCGCTGGCGGATTTCACGGCCGAGTGGACCGAGACGGCGTTCGACGACCCGGAAGAGGAAACCTGCCTCCCCGGGAAGGAAGATCCTAGCGCCTGGACCATG
Source organism: Poa pratensis (assembly GCA_947311845.1). Classification (NCBI taxonomy): domain Eukaryota; kingdom Viridiplantae; phylum Streptophyta; class Magnoliopsida; order Poales; family Poaceae; genus Poa; species Poa pratensis. Next base: position 47,386,144 of record CAMZMU010000069.1, read on the forward strand.
CACTTCGACGGCTCCTACACCAAGGGGAAAGGAGGTGCTGGGGTTGTCCTAACCTCACCAACCGGGGACCGGCTGAAGTACGTCGTCCAGATGCACTACCAAGGGAACATCTCCAACAACACGGCGGAGTACGAGGGCCTGCTCGCAGGACTTCGTGCTGCCGTCGGCCTCGGCATCAACAAGATCGTCGTCAAGGGTGACTCTCAGTTAGTCATCAAACAAGTGAACAAGGAGTACGCGTGCCCTCAGATGGCACCATACGTTGAAGAGGTCTGGAAGCTGCAGCGGCGCTTCGACAACTTCCGGGCTGTGTACGTCCCACGGGGAGAAAACACGGCCGCGGATGAGCTATCGCAGGTGGCGTCCAAGCAAGAACCAGTGCCTCCCGGGATCTACATCGAGGTCCTCAGGCGACCTTCGATCCCACCCGAGAGGCTCGCGACAAGATCTGCGCCGGGGGCTGGCGACCCTTCTACCTCGACAACACGGGTAGCCAGCCCAGAAGCTCAAGACCCGGCAGCCCCTCCAGCGGAGGAAGCTATGCTTTCTTTCCGTCGGATGGTGCTACCGGTGGAAGGAACCCACCCACCCTGGGCCCGGGACATCGTCAAGTACATCATGGAGCACGCCCTCCCGGAGGACGATCACGACGCCGAGCGGGTGGCTCGTCAAGCCAAGCTCTACGTCATGATCGACGGCGAGCTCTACCGGCGACGGGACAACGGAGTCAAGCTCCGCTGCATCCCTCAAGAACAAGGCCAAGTACTGCTACGGGACATCCACGAGGGCACATGTTCAAGTCATGTGGCATCAAGATCACTGGCGGGTAAAGTTTTTCGTCACGGGTTCTACTGGCCAACAGTCCTCAGTGATGCGGAGCAGCTAGTCAAGACCTGTGAAGCCTGCCAGTACTATGCGAAGAACATACATCAGCCGGCGCAAGCTCTGCAGCCAATTCCAATCTCCTGGCCGTTCGCGGTCTGGGGGCTGGACATCGTGGGAAGATACCGAAGTCTGTCGGGGGCCATGAATACCTTTTCGTGGCCATCGACAAGTTCACAAAGTGGGTGGAAGTGATGCCAGTACCAAGACAGACAGCTCAAGCAGCCATCAAGTTCATTGAAGGGATCGTGTACCGCTTCGGAGTACCCAACAGAATCATAACGGACAATGGCTCTCAGTTCACAAGCCGATCCTTCCTCAACTTCTGTGAAGAGCTGGGAATCAAGGTGTGTTTTGCCTCGGTGTCCTACCCAAGGTGCAATGGGCAAGTGGAGCGAGCCAATGCGGAGGTCCTAAAGGGTTTGAAGACCAAGGCCTTTGACAAGTTAGAAGACAAGGGCAAGAACTGGATTGAGCATCTACCAAGTGTCTTGTGGTCCCTCAGAACCACACCAAGCAGAGCCACTCAAGAAACACCATTCTTCCTTGTCTATGGAGCAGAAGCCGTCTTGCCAACAGAGCTCAGGCATGGATCCCCCCGGGTACTTGCCTATGATGAAGACGCACAAGCTGAGAGGAGGATTGATGACATCAACTTCCTGGAAGAGGTGCGGTGCGAGCTTCCTTACGATCTGCTCGATACCAGCAAGGGCTCCGCCGCTATCATGATCGCCATATCCGTTCACGGGTACTGGAACCCGGAGACCTGGTTCTCCGCAAGAAGCAGAAGCTTGATAACATGAACAAGCTGTCTCCAAGTGGGAAGGACCTTATCGGGTGACGCATACCCTGAGACCCGGAGCTGTTTATCTGGAGGACGAGAAAGGCAGGCCGGAGGGCAACGCCTGGAACATCGAGAATCTCCGGAAATTCTACCCCTGAATACGAACATGAATCGCAGATAGTTCGAGTCAACTAAGCACGCCCAAGGGGCTAGTGTTCTGTATAAGGGTGTAAGAATCGTCGCCAAGGAATAAAAGATAAGTTTTTCAATTCCGTGAGCCTCTCTTGTTGTCGTGAAGTGTGTTATCCGTAACAACCCCCAAGCAGGGGGCTGACATGGTGCCGGTGGCTGACAGGTCGAGCGCGAGTAGCCTATCAGTAGGCGCTGCCACCTGATCGTGCCGTACTGCCGCGGTAAGAAGTGGAACGGGCAGTGCTGTGTTTTAAAGAACCTAAACACAGAAATGCACATTCAACTTTGCTTGCGGGTTGCTCCGGATGAAACACTTTCACGACATGTAAGGGAGGGTCCATTCTTTTCCTACTGAAAGTGTGTTATGTGTAGCGCCTCTCCCGGGACAGGAATGGATGCTGAAGAGCGGCTCAGGAGCTGGTACCCGGGAAGGACAGAGTAGATCAAGGGCACGGCAAAAACCAGCTAAGTCTTTGCATGTGCATCTTGCATTCTAGGCATAATATCTCGCTCGGAGTCAATATACCACCAACCTGCGCATGCTTGACAGTTGATGAGAACCTTTGCGGGGGTAATGCGTCCTCCCCGGCGAACGGTCAGATTTCCCTTCTGGCCTAGTACCCGTGGCTGTGGAGTGGACTCCCGGAAGGCATAGTGCTCTTAGGGGTGCTGCTACCGGTGCAGGCGGTTAGAGTACTTGTCACCTAAGAGATCTCCTCAGAAAACTTGACGGCGCGTTAGTGCAAGGGGAGGTTTGGGAAATGACCCCGGGAGTTGAGCCCTAGGATTGCATTCATCTGAACTTACATTCTGAATTTACAATTCTGATTACATTCAGTCGAAGCTTTTCCTGGATACATATCTAGCCTATGCTACTAAGGCCAGCTCAGGCTCCTGGCTGCGCAGTCTGTCTTCTGTTTTATTGCCTGCCGGGTGCACTCTTTTCTTCCGGGGACGCCTGGGTGAAAAGATAACACGCGTGCAGATCTTGTCAGGCGCGTCGAAGAGCTCGACCCCCTTCTGCCGACCAGGGCGCTCCAGGGCCAAAGAGACGGAAGATTCCGTCCGCCAGTTCGCCTACGGACTGACTCTCGGCCTGCAAAAGTCCAGTCAAGATCGAGGTCATCCAAGAAGAAAAGGCGGAAAAATGGAGAAGAGCAAACAGTGAACCTGCTCAATGGCCTCGAGCTCAGCCACAACCAAGGACAGCTCCGGAATACCGGCAGTCCTTTCCTTCAGGATGGACCACAGGTGCGTCCTCCTCACTGCCCTAATCCTTGCCTCTTCTTGGGCAACAGGACCAGAGACGGCCGCCAGGCGAGCAACATTCTGGGCAGCAGAAGAACGGGACGCAACCTCGCCATCAGTGGCTCGGGCTCCAGCTTCGCTGGGTGCCTCCGCCGCTCCTCGAAAGACGGACTCCGCCGTCGACACATCGGACAAGGCCCTCTCTGCTTCGCCGGACATTGTTCTGGGGCGGGAGAGGCAAAGGAAGAAGAGGAGCGGAGCAAGGCGAGAAGATGTGTCAAGGGGTTGGAGTCTGGATGGTCTTTTATAGGCCTCCCACGCTCCACCTACCCCTTGACGCTACGGCTGCTGCAGTAATGGGAGCGCGTTTTGCAAAAAACTCGTTCTCATTCACACGGACGCGACACGAAGACAAGGAGGAAAACAAGATCTTCTTCATTTACAAGGACTACAAGGGGACGATCTTTTTTACAACAAAAAGGTTGGCTCCCGTCGAGCAAGGAGCACCGCCGTACAATGGAAGACGCTACTTCCAGAAGTACGTCGTCAAGGCCGCCAAGGAGGAGGTCAACGAGATCTCCATGGCGCCCGTCCGAAGCTCCTCGCCTTCAGGAAGACGAGCTCCCCTCGACCTTGATGTCAGATGAGTTTTCCTCATCTTCATCCTCGTCGTAGGAGCTCGAGCTGCCGCTGCTGCTCTCCATGCAGCACTCCACGCGTCCGCCATCGACACCGAAGATCTTCACGGAGAGCGTGCATCTCCGTCGTACCGGAACACCAAGCATTGCCCCCTGGACAGGCGGCGGGCACGGGAGAACGACTTCCACCCCGGACCCAGAAGCATGGCGCCTTCAGTGGTGCGCTCCGCCATGGCCCAGGAGGGGCCATTGGGGCAGCCTTCCACTTGCAGCCAGAAGCCGGAGGGTCCGATGTCCTCCGTCGCCATCGCGAAGGAATCCGGCAGGAGAAGCCGGCTGCGAGGCCTGCGGTTCAGATCCACGACGAACTCGAACGGCGCGAAGCTGGTATGAACCATGCTCCTAGGAGGGGAGCAGCGGTGCCGCGGCCTCCACGGCCGCCGCGACCGCGAATCCCACGACCTCGCGGAACAGCTCGACCACGAGTGGAGGGGCCACTCTCCGCAGCAGCTGAAGAAGTACGAGGGCGCCCAACTCCTCTCCTCGCTCTCGCCATTGGCGCTGGCAGCTTGTGGGGAGGCCTGGAGTTGGACTGAGGAAGAAGATGAACGAAAGAGCCAGGGGTGCGCCTCGCTTTTATAGCCACGGTGCCTCTGTCAGCGTCTCCTCGGTTCTTCCGTTATGGGAATCGAGGGGGCCCCGCAGTTATTCCCCCGAGCGGAGTAACTCCAAGACCTTCAAGGCCATCAACGAAGCAGAGCAAGGAAGACCAGGTGCCCGGGGACCCACTTTGACCTATCTTTAGGCCATGGCCCCGGCAGCTGGAGCAAGAGCCGCCGGGACCATGCCCGGGGGCTACTGTCGCAGCAGTGGAACATGGGGTTCCCCTAGTACTGCCAAAGTGGGTCCACCCCATGTGGGCCCAAGATGAAGATGGACAAGACCAAGACTCAAGTCAAGCTGGCGGGTTCACCGTCAAGACACGCATGGCCTACGTCGACAAAGGGCTCCGGTCCTGGGGACCTTCCGGGTCCCCGAACCAAGCAAGAAGGCCAGGAAGGACCCGAGAGCCCGAGTTCCCGGCAGGAGGCCAGGCTCCCTCTCGGGTACTTCCCCACGTCCTGTGGATAAGCACTCCACCTCACCGGAAGACTTGGGAAGCAAGGCGAAGGCAGCGCGGGCGGGAAGCACGTCCCGTGGTGGTGTCAGCTCCTGTCCACCCCAAGGCGGACGCTCCCACCTAACCCAAAGGAGACGCTAGGCTGAGGAGAGGCCACGTCTCCTCCTAAACTAGATGAGGAGGGTCCTTCACCCCGAAGGTCCCTCATGCCCCTCACGTGACCCTGTGGCAACCCCTTAGCCTATAAAAGGAGGACCAAGGCACGGAGGAGGGGAGGTCGGAAAAGAACGAGACAAGACTAGACTAGGGCTGCGAAGGTAGAGAGGAAGGTGATCTCCTCCGGGTCAGGATCTGTCCTTCTTCTACCTCCAGCCAAAACCCTTCCGGGTACCCCATCCGGGAGGTTCCATTGTAAGCCACACTATGAAGAACCCATCAATCCAGACATGCAGGAGTAGGGCTTTTAGCCTCCGGGCGGCCTGAACCTGGGTAGCTCCTTGTGTCCCTTTGGTTGCATGCTTTGATCGTGGAGAGGAGAGCTTGATCTAGACTCCGCCCAAGAAGACGATTCTCAGCCTCCTTCGCGCCCCGTGCCGAACCTAAAAGGGGGTATCCTATACTCCCGGTGTCCGTGCAACGAGACACGACAGTACTATTGTTTTTATTACAAGGTAATGAGATATGCTGCGAAAGACGACGATAAGCGTCATGGCCGGGGTGACCCAAACGACGGTGCCAGATATCATGGGTGGTGGTGGTGAAAGCATGAGGCACCGGTGGCTGGAACGAATAAAGCTCCCCGTACTATTGCACCGAAGAAGCTCACGCCGGGTAATGAGGTCCTTCACAGAAAAACCAAAAGGGTCAAAATTGACAGAACAGTTATTATCTTTAGTAAACTGACGGACAGAGACTAGATTTTTAATGATGCGAGGGGTAACGAGAACATTGTGAAGATGAAGTGGACGGTGAGAGAAAGAAGATGAAAGGGAGGCATGTCCAGATGCAGAAACGGGAATGGAGGAGCCATCGCCGACCGCGACATGACGATAAATTGGGTGTGAAGATAGAGAGGAGAGGATACCGGTGTTGTTGGAGAGGTGGGCGGTGGCGCCGCTGTCTCTGACCCACTCTGGGGTGGGTGGCTGTAGCGTCATGTTGGTGAAGTGCTGCGCGAGGGCAGAGGGGTCCCAAGTCTGCGCCGAAGCAGAGGGCGCGGTGTACGAGGCGACGCCGTACGGGGCACCGTGGAAGGCCTGGCCATGGGGAACGCCGCCGTGGGCGTTGTAGAAGGAGGTCGGTGCCGCAGGTGGTGGGCCGGCCATGTAGGCGTGGGGGCGAGGGACTGCGCCAAGGATGCTGCCGCCGGCACCGTGCGGTTGCATGGGCCACATCTGAACCGCCCCTGTCCAAGGGTTGAAGGGGGTCGGCATGGGAGGCGCGCCACCGGTGTTCCTGTTGCCGTAGCCGCCGTAGGGTTTCTTGCCCTTGTTCTTGCCATAGCCGGTGCCGTGACTAGGGTTAGACGGAGCCCTCCAGGTCCCGGTGAAAGGACAAGGATGTCGCCTAGTTGGGGGTGAATAGGCGATTTAAAATTTTCCGGTTTAGACTTGATAATTGCGGAATAAAACTAGGTGTTTAAATTAACAAACCAACAACCTAAATAAACTAGGCTCACCTATGTGCACCAACAACTTATGCTAAGCAAGACAAGCAACAAGGTGATAGCAAAATTGAATACGTCAAGCACAAAGGATATCACAATGTAAAGTGCATAAGTAAAGAGGTCGGGTATAGAAATAACCGAGGCACGCGGAGACGAGGATGTATTCCCGAGTTCCTCCTTTTTAGGGGAGTACGTCTCATTGGAGGGGTGTGAGTTTCAAACTCAAGACGCCACAAATGGCCTCACCCTATTCTCCAATGAACCTTGCGCAAAAGCTCGGTTCACCTTCCACTATTGATTTCCCTTTTGGGAGAAAATCGAGTCCCTTACAACAATCTTGAGGCACAACCCACAAAAGGATTAGGAGCTCCCAAGTGACCACAAAAGGTCTCAACCACCACAAAGGCGTCTAGGGTCCAAAGACCCAAGAGTAACAAGCTCACAAACTTTTAACTTCTACGAATCCTCGTGGAGAGCACAAACTGATGCACAATGCAATGGTAAGAGCACAAGTGCTCAAATCCTTCACTCTCAAATCCCACCAAAAGCAACTAATGCTTATGGGGGAAGAAGAGAGGAAGAACAAACGAAGAACTCAACAAATAGAACTCCAAGATCTAGATTCAAAGGGTTCCCCTCACTTAGAGGAGAGATGGATTGGTGGAAATGTAGATCTAGATCTCCTCTCACTTTTTCCTCAAATATATGCAAGAATGGGAGGGATTGAGAGGAAGGCAAGCTTTTCTAAGGTCAACAATGGAGGAGAGAGAGGGGGAAAACGAGCTAAAGGATTGGGGAACTGTTGGGGAAGAAGGGCCCCTTAAATAGGTTCCCCAAAATCCAACCGTTAAGTGCAGAAATGCGCCGGGGCGGTACTACTGCTGGCTCCAGCGGTACTACCGCCCCCCGGGAAGTTAGTACATCAAAACGGCTGAAAACTGGCTGAAAACAGGCTTCACGAAGCGGTATTACCGGGCGATACCACCGAAAACGGCTCTTGGGTGGCACCGGCGGTACCGCTGGCGGTACCACAGCGGTACTACCGCCACTTGAAAAAACTGCATAACCCCCGACACCAAAATAGACATAACTTTTTCATCCGGACTCCGATTTCGATGATCTTGGGCTCATTGGAATCACAACGAAGATCTTTACAAGATTATGTAGAGAAACATCAAAGTCCATTATATGAGGTGGAATACAAAAGGAGAGAGTTTGACCTCTATTAGAAAAGACAAACCGATAAAACCTCCAACATAAAAAACGCAACAAGATATTCATATGAAATCTGTTTTTGATGAACTAGAGCTTGGTATGGAGATGAACACAAGCTCTAAATTCACACATGGAAAAAATCCAAATAACAACCAAGAAAAGATGATATGCCAAGTATGTAAAGGTTTGAGCTCTCCACAAAGATACGATCAAGTTACTCACTTAAGAGCCCCTCTTGATAGTACACAGTCTATCCTATAACCCGGTCTCCCACTAACACCATGAGACCGGTAAAATAGAAACCCTATCAAGATCATACCTTTGCCTTACGCATTCCACTTGAGCTAGATGATAACGATCTTGATCTCTTCAAGTGGACCACTTTTCTTGATTGCGCTTTAGCTTGGTGAAGACTCACATATCGCTCTCCCATACACCAATATGGGAGAGCCTCTCTTAGGCACATCTTCACTTGACTATAATCTCCAAATGGGTGGCAAGCTTCAAGCATAGGATTTCTTTCGAGATGCTTCTCTTGAACTTGCACTTCATCTTCTTCTCTTGAATATTGCTTTGGTCATCACTTTATCTTCTTCTTTCAATCTTGATACCAACACGTGGTGTTTAAGCATTACCAATGGACAAGCCCTACAAGGATATTTCAATGCAACCATTAGTCCATAGAGATTGTCATCAATTACCAAAACCAAAACCACACATGAGGGCTCATGCACTTTCAATCTCCCCCATTTTGGTAATTGATGACAATCTCTTTTGAGAGGGTTTACAATATGGAATTTAACGAACAAGGAGCGGTTGCACTAACATTAAATACTACGAAAGTATGTGATGTTAGTCCAACCACATATATAGTGCAAACTCCACCACAATCTATGCACGTGTGTATGAACATGAATTCATTACATATATTGTCAACCATTACCGGTGGTGGAGTTTCCACTATATACAAAACCAAGCAACGAATGCAAAGGCAAGAAAGGCAAATACTTAAGAACCAATCAAGTACAAAGCCGAATTCCATAAACCCTCCAAAACTTCTCCCCCATTGGCAACAATTGCCGAAATGGGCAAAAAGCTTTGAAAGACCAACATAGTGAGAGTTCCTCCACGAGTTTAGCTTTTCTCATAAAATGAGCATAATCAAGTGAAGATTTCCACCGATCAATAATAGGAGGAAATCAAACTATATAGAGAATCCAAAGATTGCAACAAAATAGCAAAGGGAAAGATACCTCAACAAAAGAGGCACGCAATCAAAAGATCTGAGAAACCAATTGGACACAAGAAGATATTATGATAAGATCAACCAAGTGTTCTAAAAATCAAGAGAGAGCTCCCCAAGGTACATGCACAATGTAGGATTTGCATTTCAATATGGTGTGCACAACATGGAATCCTCACTCCCTCCTAGATAATTTTGAACACAAATACGTGCAAGAGAGCATGAAAAGAAGCAAAACAACTTGCAACAAAACAATGTTGAGCATTGAGAACAAGAGGAGACACATAAAGACTTGCTCAACCGAAAAAGATTGGTGTGTCATGGAGAGACATTTTAGGAGAATAATGTAAAGATGAGCGTAGCATCGACATAGTCTTTCAATATAAGTGGCACATAGTGCATATCAAGTCTTTCCCATAAACATGACCCAAAGAAGATGTAGCAAATATGTCCACAAGCTTATTAAGATGCAAAAGGGATACCTCATGAAGAGCGAAGCTTGTGCCTTTTAGAAACCACCAAAGAATCAAAAGCAATAAAAGGTGGTCACTAAAGAATTGGAATACCAATTAAAGATGTAACTATTCTCATGTGTATAAGTTTCTAAGTAGACACCAATCGCGAAGATATAAGTCGACAAAGAAACATGCACACACAAAATAGGTACTAAGGTAAGGAACATGATATCCTAGTGAAAGTCATATATATACCAATAAGATCTTTGCTTTAAAGCATACCACAAAGCTCAATTTTATCTTAAAAGGATATAGATGAACTTCCAACAAAATCTCATCATAGCATCAGGAAAATCCATAAGGGAAAAAAGATAGTTGGGATGCTCTGAGAAAGATAACAAGCATCACAAAGGGCAAATGATTTTGCAAATTCATCAATATTGCATATGAGAGACTTCGAGAAAATTGCTAGATTAACATATTTGGGATTGGTGAATCAATAAAATGATTATATATATTCCCTTGATATGTAATCATCCCGGCTTACTCACATTTGCAATAAAAATGTTTTGGTAAAGGCTTTGCAAGAACACATCAATTGCAATAAAGATTCATGCCAAGAAACAACCTACACAAGGTTCAAAGCTAGTAAAGTAGGCATGAGGTAGATACTTGTTACCGAGATAGCATTGGTGATGTAGAAGATAAGAGTTCACGATCATCCAAGCTTGGCTTCAATAAGCAGATGGTGACACCACCTTCCTTGTATATGAGACAAGCTTCCAATGCATCTCCAATGTACCTAAAACAAATTCAAGTACAAAATGGTACCCAAACTCATTGGGTCCAAAGTAGTTAGAGCAACTACAATACATAGGACAAACTCCACATAAATATGTGCATATTGATATGAAGTCGAATTTCATGCACATCTTAGCCATTTAGGATTTGATGAAGTTTATCTTATATATTGGATCAACGAAAGTAAGCATGCCATAAGATAAGCATATAATAAATATGCATGCACACGACTTCCAAGAACCAAACGAGATACAAATTGGACAAAACACCAATTAATCCAAGAAAGCACACACAAGTGTGCCAAGGAAGAGAATTGTCCAAATTATATCAAAAGACTCAAATCAACACATGATTGAAGTTACCATGTTGAAAGTAAGATTCCAAACGAAGGTAAGATACCAAATGATGAAAATACCATCAAGGAATAAATCAAACCCTCTACACTTCTCATGATAGCACCAAGTACCAAGACGAGAAATGTTTGTCTTCCAAAGAGACACGCCATCGGGATCAAATACCAATTGAAGACAACTAATGTTCAAAGCATATATGATTGCTCCCACAAGATATGTGCATTATTTATGACCTTGCATTTGAATACAAAATGCACATAAATGGGATCATCACTCTCCATACATATTATTCAAACACTAGTCATGTTCAAGGAAAGCCATAGGATACAACCAATTCAAAGAATGATGTTCTACTCAATATAGGATAGCTTCCCCAAGAATGGTGCATTATCTAGAAGAATGACTTTGAATGAAAATGTACTCGAATGGGATCATTGCTTTTCCTAACTCAAGAAAGCATAAAACAAAATTTGAGTAGAGCAACAAGGATCCAAAAGATACAAGGATGACAAGAGGATTTAGATCAAACCCAGTCCTTGGCAATAAAAATAAGGCAATTCAAAGCAAGAGTCAAAAATGAAGATGGTCTACAAATTCCACCCCAAGTATGAGTATCACTTGTCATGGACAAGGAGTATATGGAGATAAATCTCGGTGGTATATAGGAATATTAAAGACCAACTTCACAACAAATAAGCATATGACAAAGGATAGGAATTAAAAGCCGTGCTTAGATAGATAGATATTCTTGATAACTTCAATATTCACGCGATCATACAAAGCAACTACAAAGAGTAGCTTGATGCAATCGGTTTCCCAACAAGATATATGCAAACATATTTGGGAAACGCCGTACCAAGAATGTCCATCGCAAACAAGATTCAAAAGAGTGATTAAACAAAATCATTTTAGAAAATATGAAACTTGTTTGAGCAACATGCCACATAGGAATAAGATTATTAACAAAATCACTTCTAGGTGGCCATACCTCACATGTTCACATTTTCTAGGCTTGTAATATACGCATATGATACGTCTCAAACGTATCTATAATTTCTGATGTTCCATGCTTGTTTTATATCAATTGCCGCATGTTTTATATGCACTTTATATCATACTAGCACACATGCCCGTGCGATGCAACGGGAGATAAAATCAACTTTTGAATGAAAATCTTTGACATAACCACATTTTTCCCTAAAATCATCGACCTGTCTAAACCTAGCCCCAGCTCGCCTTTTTTCCACTTTTTCCTCCAACAGAGCACATGTGGTGGTGGTTGAAGATAGATAATTTGCCACCACTGTGGATATCGTTGCTACAATATTGTCATTAACACATTTATGAAGGACTTAATTCAATTATTTCCAAAACCAATTTCTTCAATTGCAGCCTGCACGAATAAAGGCATGCATTATAATCAATTAATCTGGGTTCAGTCTTCCAGTGTCAGCAAACGATAAGGAAAAACTGATAAAATAAATGAAATGTAGTGTTTTCATTTGTGCACTTAATTTGCATATTAAGTTCAATGTTATACTCTCTTCGTCCCAAAATAAGTGTCTCGGATTTGCATAAAAGTGGATGTATCTATACATGTTTATGTCTGGATACATCCACTTTTTGACAAACTTGAGACAGTTATTTTGGGATGGAGGGAGTAGCTCGCAACGGAGATAGAACATCTAACTTCTTTGGCAAACTTCATTGACCGCATGAGGAGAGTTTGATAATTGTATCATATTGTGCAAGCATTTGCCATTATTATTGTGCAATGTATTAACTATCTAGATGACCTTACCCCAAAATGAAATGATGTTGTACATAAGAGTTACAGATCGAGCACGATGAGGATTGTATTGGTCAATGCAGGGCATGCCTACAAGCTTGCAAGCACGTTTACACCATGCAAAGGATAGCAGTCGTTTTCTTCTTGCTATGCCCCGGCCATGTACCCAAGAGCAACCGATCTAAAGAGGCAGGGCAAAGCTGCTACTAACATGAACACCCAGTGAACATATCTGAGTCAATTATTTTTGTGAACTTCATGTCACCGGGCAGACCATGGCTGGCAAGCAGTAACGTGATCAGGGCATGGCTAGGACCCAGAGCTGGAGGATGTGTAGCGGTGGCGCCAACCTCACGAACAGCCGGTATCTCTTGTCCAAATCGATGTAGCATTTTAGTGCAGAGAGCTCAGCTGTAGATTCTGGCGTATGATAAACTTGGCAAAAACTGGCCCTCGAGGGCTCCCTGTAGATTCCATGGAACAAACTATTGCCCAATGAGCAGCTTCGAGCGATCCAGGGAAAATCTATCGAGCACCTTCAATGCAGCAGCCTTTGCCCTTACATATATTGTCCCAACAGTCCTTCCTGTCCTTCACTTTCGCCCAGCCGGAGCCAGCGACGCTCGTGCTGGGTATAAGATTTCTAGCGCGCGGTGGAGTGGATAAACTCTTTCTGGCCGATTTGGCCTCATTTGAACACTTGAGGCACATGACAACTTGGAACCGGAACTTCAATGCGGGGGCAGGGGCGAGGAGCCCAGATTTGGCCCCGTCGAGGATTGAGGAGTGGCGGGAGTAGGAGAGCGTTTTCTGGTGTCCCTGCGAGACGCCGTCCTCGATAAAGACGTCCCAGCGCTGCCTGCGCACGGTGAGCTCGCGCTACCCCTTGGCGCCCAGCAGTGCGAGGTCAGCCGCCGGTCACAGTGGACGTCTGAGGCGGAGGTTTCCTGTGCTTGTTGGCCCATATGTGCGGAGGAGCGAGCGGGCGACGTGCTGTCTAAAACGAATCGTTACTTTCACTTACCGATGGCAGGGTGCGTAATTGTCTTCAACTCCAAGGGCAATTGCAATGACATACCACAAGAAGTCATCCTTCCTTTATTATTATAGGAAACATGCCCGTGCGTTGCATCGGGAGAGAAAACATATATGTCTTACAGTCGCACAAAGTAAGTTCTCGTCAGTCGTGGTGTTTATAGAAACCGACCATCTTTCACGGCGTGCTCCGTTGTTAGGCGCGCCACCATCATCTGCGGCTACAGCCAGACCACCGGTGCACATACCCAACGACATGCCATTGTCACCTCCACTCTGTGGGGACAGCGGACTAGCCGTCCGAAATACCCGATTATGCTTAACACAACGATCCCGTGATCAGTCTGTCATTGCACATAATCCGAATTGGATATCAAAGTTTACATCCATTACAATACCGAATAAAAAGTCTTACATAAATGGTCATTTAGACCAAGTTCTTACATAGGTGCCTTCATGGGCCAAACCAAAATATCAGCGGAAGCTACGGCGTAGTAGACATCATATTCTAACGATGACAACCCGACAGGCAGCTGACTTGTGGAGATCCTTAGTTCGCGTAGAAGTTGCCATATTCCTGCTCGGCGTAGTGCTCCGCCTCGTAGTCTGGCTAGGACAATAGCCAGGGACGAAACCAATATGAGTACATTTGAATGTACTCGCAAACTACCCCAACATGAGTATGCACTAGTTTTATCTTACTTTCCTACTTTTATTTATTTAAAACATCTCTATATCTTTATTGAAAAAAGGTAAGAAGAGTTTTATAACTATCTTTGAAAGAAGTCACCATCTCATTTTGTTCCTCCAAAAACTCCTCCTTTTTCTGACCATGGCTCACCATGGTCCATTCATTTCCACAACTCATACCACTCCATTTGGTATAGCTGTGTAACATCATCACAATTTCTGTTTCTTTTAAACTTAAAAGCTTTTCCAAAAACTTGCACATGGTCAAAGTAGGGCCTCCCAACTATCCATGTCCGAGGACTCGGCTATTCGAATAGTTTTAACCCTCTGCAGAGGTAGCACGCTTTTTAACCCACATCCATCCGGCAGCTCATCGTGTCTGCCACGTCTCGCCATACAGGGTATATGCAAAGTAAGCCGCCGACCATAGCCTGTCCTTTGCTCATGCTAGTATAGGATCCTACCACTACGAAATTAACATCCTTTCCACCGACACCCAGTCCAGATTCCCCGTCGGGAAACCTAAGTGTGAGGACTCGTAGTTCTGCCCGGCGAGCGAACCCTTCAATCCCCCATCCCCTCATGGAACGAGGTCATCCTCGTTGTTGAGGAATCCCATACTAATATGAGCAAATTATATGACTACGCCTTTTTCCCATATGTGGGTAAATGTGGTCGCACAGGGTATCGGCTGGTTGACGTAAGTACAAGGACACACTGTGCATTTTTCATAAACACTTCCATTCTCCACTTCTCCATTCCAGCACCGATATCTCGGTATTCCATAATCACACAAATATTTTCAAAGGAGTTTTGAATAAACCATGTTTATTTTTCCCAACCTATAATTCTTATAAACTATCTTATATTTCTACATAGGGTGGCAAAATAATAACCATATACTTTTGAAAAGGTTTGGTAAATCTTTGCTTTTAAAAGTAGAACATGTTATAAAAGTAGATGCACAAATTTGGGGTGCAAGCTCAGAGAGTAGTTTGCCTTGCTCAGCAAAGTGACCTTGGTCTTGATCTTCAGGTTCAACAAACTCCCCCCCCCCCCGATAAATCCGACAGCGTTCTCGTCTAATTAATAAGCAAACAAATACAAGCAATCACTAAACTACTCAAACAACATCACAACAAATAGCTACTGCACACATCAAACCATACAATTGGGTTTCAAAATAATTGAATTAAACATTATTTAATCACTTCTAAATTAAGGCAGAAAATTGTTGAAGGTGTTTAATTCCACAACTTGAGTTCTGTTGGTCAAAAAAATACAAACTAAAATTCTATAGAAATCTATTGATATGTAGAAGACAATGCAATTGGATTTGGATGCATTGGAGTTACCAAACTCCCTACACAATGGTTTGAATCCAGTAGCTTAATACTCAAGTTTTGGCAATCAAATATGTTCTGTTGTTCCAAAAATTAAATCCTTTTAGGGGTGACTAAACATGGCTAAATGAGAGCTAACAAAATTGGTCCTAACTCAATTGGGTCAACAATTAAACATATTTATTTGTTTTAGTCCAGAAGGGTTTATCTTAAAGTCAACAACTAACATTGCTTAATTAATTCTACCAAAATTAGTGAAGCTAATACATGGCAGTACTAAGCTAGCAAATATGGTTTGGTATCATTTGGACTAACAGAGTATCAGAAACAAACAAGTTTAGAATTTAAACCTTCTGTAGTATTTTTAATAATACTTTTTATCTATTTAAATAAATGACATGAGACCACTTGTGTTGGTTAAACAATTTCATAAGCTTTCTAGAAAAATTGGATTTGGTTTATTTGGATGTCTAAATCTTATGTTATTGATTTTTGAAGTTGGGTCCAGTACTGAAATCTATAGAAACTAGAAATTCGAAAAGTTTACTATTCTGGATAATGTTGAGAACCCTGACATGCGGGGTCTACACGTCAGCGTCTCACGGAGGAAAGTCTCCCGCGCGGAATTGTTTAAAATGCTAACAGTGGGTCCCACATGGCAGTGTAACAAGGCACGAAACGTTATGTGGCCGTAGATCTCAGATCCAACGGCGCACGGAGGCTGCCATCGGCGACGACCTAAAATAGGCGGCGCTGCCGCGCCGGCGACGGCGAGGTGGATGAAGCTCTCACCTAGGGGGCTCGGGAGGTCGCGGCGATGATGCAGATCGACGGCGGTGGTGTGTGGGAAGCTCCTGGCTAAGTTGCGCATGCTGGGGTGAACGGGTTCGTCGGCGGCGACGTCTCCGTCTTCCATGGCCACGGCCAGCAACTCCGGCGAGGTCCAACGGTCGCGTCTGGGCACTAAATAAAGGGAAAAAGGGATGGGGTGAGTGCGGTGAGCTCGGGCAACAGCGTAGAGGGGTCAGAGGGGAGAATGGCGCAGCGGGACGACACGGCCGTGGTCGTGCTCACCTACGGCTCCGGCGGAGCTTCTCGGGAAGAAAACCAGAGCAGCGGCTGCTCAGCAGCCGCGGCTCTGCTCTCCTGGCGGCGTACATGAGGTGGTGAAGCAAGGGAGGGGAGCAGGAGTGAAGGGGGTGGAGAATTCGTGTGGTGCGGGGTCGAGTTAAATAGGCGCAACGCCGGCGCACGGTGGTCGCGGTCCAGCGGCGTCCGGAGAGCGGGAGAGGCCGGTGCGTGCTGTCTGGGGGGGTCCGGGATGGAGCTAGGGTTCTCGGCGTAGCTGATCGCGTGTCAGTGAGCTGTCGGGGGGGGGCCAATTTGGCCAGCGCCGTCCAACTCCTCCGCGGCGGTCGTCGGGGAACGCGGCATAAAGGCGATGGGAGAGGCACTCTAGTGCTCTCCTCTGCGAGGCAGAGGGTGCAGAGGCACGGGAGCGAGGGAGAACGCGAGCAGGGGGGCCCTGGGGGGCCTGGGAATGGCGAGGATGGCCATGGCGACACGGCGACGGTGACGGGGAGCTAGGGGTAGGAGACGACGGCATTTTCGCAGAACGCCCCCTGGACTTTCTTTTCCAATTACAACCAGGTCCTCCTCTGCTTCTTTTATTTCTTTTTAAAACCAGTAGCTTTTCTAGGATTTAATTGGGGCACTTAAACAATTTAGAAAAATTCACAAATATTTGTGAGGCTTCCACATAACATGTAGTAGCTCCACAAAATTTGGCATTTCAAAATAAAATGTTTTGAATCATTTTTGTTCATAGGGTTTTAATTATGGAATTTTGTTTTATTTCAATTTGACTTACTTTAGAATTTTAAAACTAGTTCAAAATATGAGTTGAGAGAGAGAAGTAGTAAGGATAAAATGGGAGTGTTTACATTACCACTCCACTGAATTTTTATTGTGAAGGAAAACAAATTCTCACTTGGAAATTTCATGTGACACTTGTCACATTATTTTTTGTTTCAACTTCATTTTATTCCTCTTCTTTTCTTCATGTTTTTCTTTAGAGCAAGCAACACATAATTAGCAAGAAATAAACAACACAAGCAACAATATGAGATCAACACATATAATTAAGCAAAAGTTTTTGTTGGCTCTCATTTTTGGAATAATAATACTGATTAATATTTTTGGGATGTTACAATCCTTCCCCCTTAAAATAAATCTCGTCCCGAGATTTGCTAGGTTAGGTACTAAAGAGGTCTGGGAATTCGCTCTAAGATAATCTTCGCGTTCCCAAGTTGCTTCTTCTTCAGAGTGGTTAGTCCACTGGACTTTGTAAAACTTGATCGCACGTCTTCGGGTAACACGAACATCTTCTTCGAGAATTTTGAGGGGTCTCTCACGATAAGTCAGGTCTTGGTTCAGGTCGATGGAGAGGTGGTCGATGTTTTTGAAAACATCAGGCTGGTCAGGAACTTCAAGACACTTCCGGAGCAAGGAAATGTGGAAGACATCATGATAATCTCCTAACTCCTGGGGTAACTCCAGCTGATAGGATACTTCTCCTCGACGAGCAATGACCTTGAAGGGTCCAATATACCTTGGCGCTAATTTTCCTTTGACATGGAAACGCTGCATTCCTTTAAGGGGTGTCACTCGGAGATAAACATAATCTCCGACACTGAAAGTGAGATCACGGCGCTTGGTGTCAGCGTAACTCTTCTGACGGGATTGGGCAGTTTTGAGGCGTTCACGAATAAGCTGAACTTGCTCTTCAGCTTCACGGAGGGTATCTGGTCCAAACAATTTGCCTTCTCCGGTATCGGACCAATTCAGGGGTGTACGACACTTCTTGCCGTAAAGGGCTTCAAAAGGGGCCATTTGCAGACTGGACTGATAACTGTTGTTGTACGAGAACTCTGCAAACGGAAGACAATCTTCCCACTTGGAACCATAGGATAGAACACATGCGCGAAGCATGTCCTCCAATATCTGGTTCACTCGCTCAGTTTGGCCATCGGTCTGGGGATGATAAGCTGTGCTAAATGCTAACTTGGTTCCGAGGGCTTCATGAAGGGATTTCCAGAATCTTGAGGTGAATTGCGTGCCTCTATCAGATACAATCTTCTTAGGCACACCATGCAGGCTTACTATTCTGGAAATATACAAGTCTGCAACTGATGTCCCCGATAGTGGTTTGACAGGATAAATGGGCAACCTTGGTCAGTCGATCAACGATGACCCAGATTGAATCATGGCCTCGGTTGGATCTTGGAAGTCCGGTAATAAAATCCATTCCAATCTCATCCCACTTCCACTCGGGAATTTTCAAAGGTTGAAGCAATCCAGCGGGTCGCTGATGTTCAGCCTTGACTCGCTGACAGATGTCACACTTGGCTACGAAAGAACCAATCTCTCGCTTCATTCCATGCCACCAAAATCTTTCTCGAAGGTCTTGGTACATTTTGGTTCCGCCGGGGTGGATTGAATAAGGGGTCTCATGGGCCTCCTTTAGGATTAACTCCTTAAGTTCCGTGACATTGGGCACACAGATACGGTCATTGAATTTCAGCACTCCTTCAGCATCTTCGGTAAAACCGGGTGCTTTGCCGAGGGAAATCTTCTTCCTAATTCCTTCAATGCTTTCATGACCTTTTTGGGCTTCTTTGATTTGATCCATCAGGGTTGGGGTTAACTCTAAATTGGCGAGATAACCATGGCTAACAAGTTCTAGTCCAAATCTTGAACTCTTTGAACAAGGCTGGCTGTTCGGCTTGGATCAGGGCATTCAGGGTGCAAGGTTTGCGACTAAGGGCATCGGCAACTACATTAGCCTTTCCAGGGTGATAATGGATTCCAATATCATAATCCTTGATTAATTCCATCCATCTCCTCTGTCGCAGGTTCAACTCTTCTGGGTGAAAATATACTTCAAGCTTTATGATCGTATAGACCTCACAGCGATGTCCCGCAAGATAGGGACGCCACTTTTAAGAGCAAAGACACAGCAGCTAACTCCAAGTCATGGGTTGGGTAATTCTCTTCATGCGGTCGCAACTGCCGGGACAGATACGACACAACTTTGCCTTCTTGCATCAGAACGCAACCAAGTCCGAGGCGTGATGCATCGCAATACACGTCGAAACTCTGGTGACGTCTGGCATAATCAAAATTGGGGCTGAGGTTAGTCTCTTCTTCAGTTCTTGGAAACTATCTCACATTTCTGAGTCCATTCAAATTTCTTGTCCTTCTTCAACAGTTGGGTCATGGGTTTGGCTATACTGGAAAATCCTTCAACGAACTTGCGGTAATAACCGGAGTCCGAGAAAGCTTCGGATTTCGTCACACTGGTTGGGGATAACCAGTCAAGAATGGCTTGATCTTCTCAGGGTCAACAGAAATTCCTCCGCAGATACAACATGTCCGAGAAATGCCACTTCACTGAGCCAAAACTCACACTTGCTAAGCTTGGCATACAGCTGGTGCTCTCGGGGTCTCCAAAACTAGACGCAGGTGTTCAGCATGCTCTTCTTCGGTCTTGGAATAAATAAGGATGTCATCAAGGAAAACTACCACGAACTTGTCGAGGTACTCCATGAAAATCTTGTTCATGAGATTCATGAAATAGGCTGGGGCATTGGTCAGACCAAAGGACATCACGGTGTATTCAAACAAACCGTAACGGTGGTGAAGGCGGTCTTGGGAATGTCTGTCTCTCGGATCTTCAACTGATGGTAACCTGTCCGAAGATCGATCTTTGAAAAGACTCGGGCTCCGTTCATTTGATCGAACAGATCCTCGATCTTGGGAAGAGGGTACTTGTTTTTAATGGTCACGTCATTCAGCTTGCGATAATCCACACACAGGCGTGTGGTACCGTCTCTCTTGTCCACAAAAATAATGGGTGATCCCCATGGTGAAGCGCTTGGGCGACAAGACCTTTGCTGAGCATATCAGCCAACTGCTTCTTCAACTCAACCAGTTCTTCCGGATTCATCCGATAAGGCTTTTGGGATATGGGGATGTTCCTGGGATAAGCTCAATTATGAACTCAATATCCCGGTCTGGCGGCATACCAGGCAATTCTTCAGGGAAAACATCCTTGAATAGGTGAACAACACGGATCTCATCTAGGGCGGGTCGAGCTATGCCTCATGGCATCCGGGTCTGGTCTGGCTGGTCTCAGATGCATACTCCACTTCAACTCCATCATCAGAAGTGAGAGAAACAGCTCTTCGGGCACAGTCAATACGACCGTGATACTTGGCTAACCAATCCATTCCAAGAATAACATCTATGCCTTGGTTTCCTAAGATAATTAGGTCGGCTGCAAACTTTACTCCTCCAATTTCTATGGGGGTTTCGGAACACATCTGGTTGGTTTTGGCTAAGTCCTGGGGTTTGTACCAACATGGTTTGGGTAAAAGACTCCCGACTAAACCTCCCTTAGAAACAAACTCTTGGTAATAAACGAATGGGTGGCACCAGAATCAAACAGAACAGTTGCAGGTACTGAGTTGACAAGGAACGTACCCAGCACAACATCTGGCGCTTCTTCAGCTTCTTCAGCATTGATGTGGTGCAGACGGCCTTGACAACAGCAGCATTTCCGCGGGGTGCGGCATTCTTGCCATTACCATTTCCATTGCGGCCTTGACCATTGTTCGGTGCATTGGGGCGCTGGCATTCCTCTTAGGATTGGGGCATTCTCTGGAGTAGTGACCTTTGTTGCCACATTCAAAGCAGACAACATTGGCATTGGGGTTGAAGTTGTTGAAGTTTCCTCTGGGACGGTTATTGTCATTGGGGCGGTTGAAGTTGTTTGGGCGGTTAGGGAAATTGGGGCGTGGGCTTGGGGTGGACGATAAGCAGGCCTGGGGTTTTGCTGAAAGATACGAGGTTTCTGGCTGCTCGAACCTTCCTGAGCATTCATCCTCCTCTTGCGACCTTCATACATAGACTTGCGCTTGGTCTCCAGCTGGATGGCTTTGTCCACAAGTGACTCCAGATCACGGAAGTCATGGATAACCAGAGCACACTGCAGTTCATCATGAAGTCCACTCATGAAACGCTCCATCTTCTTCTCTTCTTTGTCGGTGTCATCAGGAGCATACCGAGATAAGTCGGTAAATCCTCCAGATAACCGACCACATCTACTTCCCTGCCTCAGCTTGCGGAATTCATCCTTCTTCCTCTCAATGAGTCCGTAGGGAATGTGCTTCTTGCGGAACTTCTCCTGGAACTCAGCCCAGTTGATAACATGACCAGCTTGCTGGAGAGCCTTGGTAGTTTCCCACCAAGCTCTTGCAGGTCCAGCGAGATAGTGGGTTGCATACAACACTTTCTCATTCTCTCCACAGCAGCAACTTCCAGATTGTTGTCGATGGTGCGAAGCCAATCATCGGCTTCTAGTGGTGAAGTCCCTTGGAGTAGGTGGGTGGGTTGGTCTTCTGAAATCACCTAAGGTAGATCGCTGGTTTCCATCGCCATTGCCATTACCACCATTGTTGTTGTTGTTGTTGTTGTTGTTGTTGTTGTTGTTGTTGTTGTTGTAAGCGGCTGCGAGTTGTTGCAGGGCAGTGAGATGAGCTGGCGCTCCTGCCGGGCATTTTCACGTTCCTCCATGATAAGCGCGAGAAGTTGGGCGGGGGTTGGGTCCGGTGGTGGTGGTGCTGATCCTGATCCTTCCGCATTGCTGCGACGGGGCGGCATCCTGAAGCACACCGGGTATAAGAGGCAAGGCAAAAAGTTTCGACTAAGGAAAAGACGTTTCGCGAAGTGGTTGATAATTTTAAGGACTTATATGAAAATATTTCACATGGATCTAACAAGACAAACATACTTATATTTCACAAACATCACATCAAGAGTTCACAACAACTTCAAGCTTACAACATCAAGCTTACACATCACCTTACATCTAAGGTACATAGCATCTAGTTTCCAAAAGAACTACTACTCCGACTCGACAAGCGATAGGGTATTCGATAGTTTTAACCCTCTGCAGAGGTAGCACGCTTTTTAACCCACATCCATCCGGCAGCTCATCGTGTCTGCCACGTCTCGCCATACAGGGTGTATGCGAAGTAAGCCGCCGACCATAGCCTGTCCTTTGCTCATGCTAGTATAGGATCCTACCGCTACGAAATTAACATCCTTTCCATCGGCACCCAGTCCAGATTCCCCATCGGGAAACCTAAGTGTGAGGACTCGTAGTTCTGCCGGCGAGCGAACCCTTCAATCCCCCATCCTCAGATGCCAGGACCCAGGTTAGGGGGTAGGTCGCCATGACCATACAATTGGGTTTCAAAATAATTGAATTAAACATTATTTAATCACTTCTAAATTAAGGCAGAAAATTGTTGAAGGTGTTTAATTCCACACTTGAGTTCTGTTGGTCACAAAAATACAAACTAAAATTCTATGGAAAGCTACTGATGTGTAGAAGACAATGCAATTGGATTTGGATGCATTGGAGTTACCAAAGTCCCTACACAAGGGTTTGAATCCAGTAGCTTAATACTCAAGTTTTGGCAATCAAATATGTTCTGTTGTTCCAAAAATTAAATCCTTTTCTGGGTGACTAAACATGGCTAAATGTGAGCTAACAAAATTGGTCCTAACTCATTTGGGTCAACCACTAAACATATTTATTTGTTTTAGTCCAGAAGGGTTTAGCTTAAAGTCAACAATTAACGTTGCTTAATTAATTCTACCAAAATTAGAGAAGCTAATACATGGCAGTACTAAGCTAGCAAAATTGGTTTGGTATCATTTGGACTAACAGAGTATCAGAAACAAACAAGTTTAGAATTTAAACCTTCTGTAGTATTTTTAATAATACTTTTTATCTATTTAATTAAATGACATGAGACCACTTGTGTTGGTTAAACAATTTCATAAGCTTTCTAGAACAATTGGATTTGGTTTATTTGGATGTCTAAATCTTATGTTATTGATTTTTGAAGTTGAGTCCAGTACTGAAATCTATAGAAACTAGAAATTCAAAAAGTTTACTATTCTGGATAATGTTGACAATCCTGACATGCGGGGTCTACACGTCAGCGTCTCACGGAGAAAAGTCTCCCGCGCGGAATTGTTTAAAATGCTGACAGTGGGTCCCACATGGCAGTGTAACATGGCACGAAACGTTACGTGGCCGTAGATCTCAGATCCAACGGCGCACGGAGGCTGCCATCGGCGACGACTTAAAATAGACGGCGCTGCCGCGCCGGCGACGGCGAGGTGGATGAAGCTCTCACCTAGGGGGCTCGAGAGGTCGCGGCGATGATGCAGATCAACGGCGGTGGTGTGTGGGAAGCTCCTGGCTGAGTTGCGCTTGCTGGGGTGAACGGGTTCGTCGGCGACGTCTCCGTCTTCCGCGGCCACGCACAGCAACTCCGGCGAGGTCCAACGGTCGCGTCTGGGCACTAAACAAAAGGAAAAAGGGATGGGGTGAGTGCGGTGAGCTCGGGCAACAGCGTAGAGGGGTCAGAGGGGAGAATGGAGCAGCGGGACAGCACGGCAGTGGTCGTGCTCACCTACGGCTCCGGCGGAGCTTCTCGGGAAGAAAACCAGAGCAGCGGCGGCTCAGCAGCCGCGGCTCTGCTCTCCTGGCGGTGTACGTGACGTGGTGAAGCAAGGGAGGGGAGCAGGGGTGAAGGGGGTGGAGAATTCGTGAGGTGCGGGGTCGAGTTAAATAGGCGCAACGCCGGCGCACGGTGGTCGCGGTCCAGCGGCGTCCAGAGAGCGGGAGAGGCCGGTGCGTGCTGTCTGGGGGGTCCGGGATGGACCTAGGGTTCTCGGCGTAGCTGATCGCGTGTCGGTGAGCTATGGGGGGGCCAATTTGGCCGGCGCCGTCCAACTCCTCCGCGGCGGTCGTCGGGGAACCGCGGCGTAAAGGCGATGGGAGAGGCACTCCAGTGCTCTCCTCTGCGAGGCAGAGGGTGCAGAGGCACGGGAGCGAGGGAGAACGCGAGCAGGGGGGCCCTGGGGGGCCTGGGAACGGCGAGGACGGCCATGGCGACGGTGACGGGGAGCTAGGGGTAGGAGACGACGGCATTTTCGTAGAACGCCCCTGGACTTTCTTTTCCAATTACAACCAGGTCCTCCTCTGCTTCTTTTATTTCTTTTTAAAACCAGTAGCTTTTCTAAGATTTAATTGGGGCACTTAAACAATTTAGAAAAATTCACAAATATTTGTGAGGCTTCGACATAACATGTAGTAGCTCCACAAAATTTGGCATTTCAAAATAAAATGTTTTGAATCATTTTTGTTCATAGGGTTTTAATTATGGAATTTTGTTTTATTTCAATTTGACTTACTTTAGAATTTTAAAACTAGTTCAAAAATATGAGTTGAGAGAGAGAGAAGTAGTAAGGATAAAATGGGAGTGTTTACATTACCACTCCACTGAATTTTATTGTGAAGGAAAACAAATTCTCACTTGGAGAATTTCATGTGACACTTGTCACATTATTTTTTTGTTTCAACTTTCATTTTATTCCTCTTCTTTTCTTCATGTTTTTCTTTAGAGCAAGCAACACATAATTAGCAAGAAATAAACAACACAAGCAACAATATGAGATCAACCCATATAATTAAGCAAAAGTTTTTGTTGGCTCTCATTTTTGGAATAATAATACTGATTAATATTTTTGGGATGTTACACACTTCGTAAAGGATTTCGCTCTCGAGGTCGCGTAGGAAGCAAAGAAAGTCGCATGAATAATTGGGTGAGTAGTCAAGATACAGGTGCGCGGCTAATACTGGGAAACTTGAAATCTTCACTAATGAATTCTCATCAAATTCAACCGAAGTCGGCGAGGGATTGACGGTGAGCCGGAGAGTGAAGGATGAGAAAAACAAATGCAGGAGTCTTCCTCTCTCCAACCAGCACTGAAAATGTCCTTAAAAATGGAAACAATAAATTAATCCTTCATTCAAAAAATCGAATTAATGAGCCATCCTTCCAAAGGAGTCACGGACAGCCAGGGCCTGTCGCCTGGATCTGTCCCTGTGCACCCAGCCAATTACTTGATGCAGATTTAACTTGTTCTCTTGTTTGTATTTTTCTTGGAGCACTACGTGCATACATACTATGCTAGAACTACTCGATCTCCATTGGAGACACGGTGAGAAATAGGAAAAAAAGACTGATGATTCAAGTACAGGAACAGAAAGAAATTAAGTGTACTCAACTACTCATTTGCATGACAGGCAGGTAGTAATCCAAGAGTCAATACATACGTATAACTTGATCACTTACGGTTATAGCTGGTAACAATCAAATTATAATTTCATCTTTTCAGAAAATTTGATCGACCATGGTGACAAACTGAGAATATCGGCAGATAGCAAGAGCTAGCACACAACCCAACAACAGCACAATCGAATTCGTAGATCAATCTTCTTCCGATGCCCAAACCTCTACCTACAGCTACCTACCTAAGCTCTTGACCATGGACTCGTTTACCTAAGAAATCGGATCAGACCACGAAGAACACACAGATCGGATACAAATACCGTCCCACCTCAATCCCCACCCATTAAAATACTCCTCCTATCCATGAACCCGGCCCGATGCCCACCAATCGTCCAATCTTAATCCCGTTCTCCATCCACAAAAATGAAACAGCAAGAAATTAATGATCCATCCATGAAAACAAAATAGAATAGCAAACATCCAGCTATTCAATCCATGAAAATAAGATTGGGGAGGGGAGTGGTGGTGGCGTAGGAGTACATCGCTGCTCGTGCTGGTCAAACGGATCCGGTCATGGTGGAGGAGCGCCACAGCCGGAGGGAGCAGCAGCGGTACAGCTCGCTCCGGAACGAAGACATACAGGGCATCCTTCACTTTAGACTATGGGTCATGGGCGCATAAAAGGAAGTGGCGCCTTATGGCCGGAGCAGAGGGCCTGGCCGCTGAGGACGTGGCGGGGGTTGGTGTTGCGCCAGCGACGGCGGAGACTCCCGGGTGGAGGAGAAAAGGGAGGAAGGTATAGGACGATGGGAAACAGCCTCGGCGGCGCGGTGCTCCAGCGGCGACGACGAAATCTCCGCCGTGTCAGGTATCCTCACATTATGCGGTGCGACGCTGAGGGGATCGGGTCTCGGCGGCGCGTCTAGAGACTTGTGTTCCCACCAGAGGACGAAAAGCGCGAGGACAGTAAACGGACGAAGGAGAAAAAATCGAACCGGTACATAACTTATGGGTGGCAGTGGTGGGTAATTGTTATAAACTTCAGGGGCAGTTTCAATAACGTACCACAAGAAACCAGTCTTCCTTTATTATTAGGTATAGATTATGATATTTATTGGAATAACCTACTAATAGTTGCCAAAGTGCACAATGTTCTTGTTTTACACTTTGATGTGTAGGAATTATCAAAATTGGGCAAAGGAAACCTTGTTGGACAAATTGGGACTTTCCTGAAATCTGTCTGAGAACTTTTTACGGAGATTGTCAGTTTGATCCTCGAAGACGACGTCAAACGGAAAACTCGATAAATATAAAGTTGTCACAATTTTCCATACGCTTCGTTTAAGCCCAAGAACAGCCCAATCGGAGTTCGGACGCGGCCTACAGACCCGTTTTACTGAAGACCTAAAATTGGATGACGGAAATCCGTGAACCTTTATAAGGAGAGGAAATCTAATTCGTGAGGAGGCCCCCATACCACGAATTTTCCTCTTCCAGGCAGCCGTCTGGGGGTGGAGAACCTCCTCCATACCACCACCATCTCTAAGGAAGAAGAGGGGCCAAGGGCCGCTGCCCCAAGGGCCGCCGCCGCTCCTCGCCGCCGCGGGCTGCCGTCGCCGCCACCTCGCCGTGCTTGCTGCGGGCTGCGGCCTCCACTCCGGGCTGCACCTCTTCGTCAACCACTCCATCAAGCTCCTCATCATCATGACCATGTGTGAGTAGTCTCCCTCGGGGCAAAGGGCTCATGTCGGTAGCTATGTGGTTTATCTCTCTCCCATGATGTGATCTATATGTGATCATGAACTTTGTAATCTAGTTGAATTCATAAATGTTACTCTTCATTATATTATGAATATGCTACTCAAATGGTTTTATTAATGTAATCTCCGGAGTCACCTTCGTCCCACGGTGCGAAGTTGACAGTGTGCGCACCGTGTGTGACTCTTTGGATTAAAGATTATGTGAATACTTGCCATGAGTTTTTCTTGTGTTGGATGTCTCTATGAAATTGTGACGTTTGTTTATTACTATTTTGG
The DNA here is from genome assembly GCA_947311845.1 of Poa pratensis. NCBI lineage: Eukaryota > Viridiplantae > Streptophyta > Magnoliopsida > Poales > Poaceae > Poa > Poa pratensis. The sequence goes on from CAMZMU010000069.1 coordinate 47,413,851, forward strand.
GGCGCTCATAGTGACAGCGCGGGGTGCCCTAGAGGTGGAATACAGACTTGAGGCGTGCTTTTATAGCCCTACGTAGTGGATTGGTGTTCGTTATCCAACCGGAGGGTAGTTCGGGGTAGCATAGTGAAGAGGTAGTATTTATGCATTCAATTATATTATTATTGTTGAGAGTGTCCACTAGTGAAATTATGATCCCTAGGCCTTATTTCCAAGCATTGAAACACCGTTTACTCTCATTTTGTCTCATGTTTGCTTGCTGCCATTTTTATTTCAGATTGTAATTACCACTTATAATCATCCATATCACTTGTATTTTAATATCTCTTCGCCGAACTAGTGCACTATACACCTGACAAGTGTATTGGGTGTGTTGGTGACACAAGAGACTTCTTGTATCTTTAATTGCAGGGTTGCTTGAGAGGGATATTTTTGACCTCTACCTCTCTGAGTTCGATAAACCTTGGGTTATTCACTTAAGGGAAACTTGCTGCTGTTCTACAAACCTCTACACTTGGAGGCCCAACACTGTCTATAGGAATAGAAGCGTGCGTAGACATCAGCATAGCTTATTCGTCCCCCATAATGTGATAATCCAATTTTTATTAACAAGAGGCAAACAAAACCAACTAGAGATAATTAATGGACATTATAGAATTTGAATTTCTCATGAGAATGATATACCACATAGAGAGTAGATAATATTGATATATCAACACTAAGTGGTATTCCTCCTCTATACACATTTTTAGGATTGTGAAGTGCACGGAGCATATCACTCCCCAAAATAGGATAGTCCATTAATCTCTCAAAAGTAGAGCCAAAAGATAAGATATCAAATAAAAGCAATAAGGCTCAACACAAGTAAATGTTGTGCAAACCACCATACACATACTTGATTTCTCAAGATAAGTAAGTAGAGAGCACAACACATACAAACACTAGCAATGTACAAAACCTAACAGATGCAAAGGTGCAAGTAACTTTCAATGTATATATGATTTAAAAACAAGTTACCGCAAGGAGGAACATAGGATATGAGATAGGACAATATAATCCAAATGACTTGACTTGAGAGAATATAATTGATGAAGATCCCTTAATTCTTCATGATGTAGCCAAGTCTCCAATGCCCTCAAACAACACCTATTGATCAAGTTTTACCTTGTCGGTCCCCAACCAAGTTAGGTCCTAAGAGGTTAGTCACAATAGGCTTGGCAACCCAAATGGTGCTTTTCTTGACACCACTTTGAGTACCAACATATTTGGCAAACACATTGCCAACCTTATCCTTCCGAAGAGAATAAACATCATCAATAATAATGGGGTTGGATAAGGTACCATTAGTGCATGAAGAGGCAAAGTGGCCCTTCTCACGGCATATGTAGCAACATTGGCTTCCTCCTTTCTTCTTAGTTGGAATCTTGACTTGAGAAGAGGTAGCTTGGATCTTCTTGGGAAGAGGCTGTTCTTCATCTTGAGTTTGAGCTTGAGGCCGCTTTCCCTGTTGCTTCTCACTAAGAGGCTTCTTTTTCAAAGGGCAAGATCTAACATGGTGCCCTTCAACTTTGCACTTGAAGCAAACAATTTTGGCCGAATCTTTAGCTTGCTCTTGGCCCTTGTTCTTCTTGTTAGGCTTGGACTTGTTCTTGTTATTGGAGTTGAATCCAAGTCCACTCTTGTCATTGGGCGTCTTTGAACAATCAACACAATGTCTCTTTTAATTCCTCTACATGGTTAGTATAACAAAAACACTAGAGGAAGTAGATGCTTCATTGTTAGAGCAACAGGGCATGGTAAGTAATTTATCACAAGATGTAGCAATATTGTGAGTGGATGAATCACAAGGACTATCACATTGGAATAAAGCATTTAGAGTACAAGGAGTGCCATTGTCCACATGAGGCTAACAAGATGTTACCTTTGTAGTGATAGCCTCATGAGATAACTTTTAGCTTCGCATGGGATGCTAGAAGATCCTCATTAGAGCTAGAGAGTTTTTCATGACTTTCTTCCAATTTCCCATACTTGCTAGTTAGGAACTCAAGTTGAGCCCTTAGTTCAACAATCTCCTTCAAAATAGATGCTTCACGAGAAGTGGAGTTAGTAGCACAAGCATCATTAACATTAGAAATAGAAGAAGACAACTTGGCAAGCTCATTATTCAACCTAGCATTTTCCTCAATAATATTAGCATGATCACATGAGGGAGTAGAGGAACTAGGCACATCATTTTTAGATAGTTGAGTTTGGAGTTGATCATGAGACTTGGTAAGGAGAGAGTGTTCACTTTCCAAAGCCTTATGAGATTTGTCAAGTCTCTCTATATCCTCAATTAGTCTAGCATTGCCAACACCAAATTCAACTTTTTCCTTTTTAAGCACTTTATATTTAGCAATAGCATGATCTCTTTCCTTAATGATTTTAGCAAAAATAAGATCATTTGTTTCATCAAGAGATTCAAGTTTCTCCTCAAGAGACACTCGAACCTCATGCTCTTCCTCGAGAGCATTTTCTAAGGATGATTTTTCCATAGCATCCTCTCTTTCGATCATTCCCTTTTCTTCAATGATTTCCTTGCATTTAATAGCATAAGTCAAAATTTCACACAAATAAGAGCAAGCTTTACTACCTTTAGGGAGTGCACTAAAAACCATCTCACTCTTTTCTTTTAACGAGTCAATATCATCCTCTTTTAATCCATAATAATCCTCATCCTCATCATCACAAGATGTAGAGGGTTCCAAAGGTGGAGATACCTTTGAATCCCTAGCCATAAGGCAAAAGTGAGTAATGGACGATGATGATGAAGAATTGTTTGAAGCACCATTGAGGTACATGTGTTGTTCCAACAAGTGTTGGTTTTGCTCTACATTGTTAGCCACACAAGTATTAGAGGAAATGGAAGCATTATTTTCATGGCAACAAGACATAGAAAGCATATCATCATGAGATTTAGTTAAGCAACTAATACATGATATGCAAGGACTATCAACACTAGCATGTAGGACATTTGAAGTGCTAGAGGAGTTTAAGTTCAAAGATAAACCATTATAATGAAATAGAGATGAAGTATAGTTAATAGAATATTCACCATCAACAAAGCAATTTCTATCACCACTCACCATATCATTACCTTGTGACAAATCACATGTTGGTGGAGTGGAAGAAGTTGTGAACTCATCACGGCCGGAGGTGGAACGAGAACAATCATCCTCAATAATGTTGGACACTTCATATTTATCTTGAAGCTTGGTCCAAAGCTCATGAGCGTTCCAAAAAGGCAAGATTGATGCAAGAACTACATCGCTTAAAACACAAATGAGACCATTAGATACTTGAGTATCGAGATGAGAGTTTTCCTCATCCTCTAAAGATAATTCTTGGGAATCCTTTGGTGGAGAAAAATCCACATCTACAATACTCTTGATAAAATTTGGACCCATGGCCCTAAAAAGATTAAGCATGCGAATCTTCCAAATATCATAATTTGTGCCATCGAATATAAAAGTGGGATCCTGCACTAATTCTCTAAACGACATCTTTACTCTCTAGGCGGTAAAGCCCAAAAAGAGAGCACATGCTCTGATGCCAATTGAAAGGACAAGGATGTCGCCTAGATGGGGGTGAATAGGAGATTTAAAACTTTTTCGGTTTAGGCTTGATAATTGCGGAATAAAACTAGGTGTTTAAATTAACAAGCCAACAACCTAAATAAACCAGGGTCACCTATGTGCACCAACAACTTATGCTAAGCAAGACAAGCAACAAGGTGATAGCAAAATTGAATACTTCAAGCACGAAGGCTATCACAATGTAAAGTGATAAGTAAATAGCTCGAGTATAGAAATAACCGAGGCACGCGGAGACGAGAATGTATTCCCGAGTTCCTCTTTTTTAGGGGAGTACATCTCGTTGGAGGGGTGTGAGTTTCAAACTCAAGACGCCACAAATGGCCTCACCCTATTCTCCGATGAACCTTGCCCAAAAGCTCGGTTCACCTTCCACTATTGATTTCCCTTTTAGGCAGAAATCGAGTCCCTTTCAACAATCTTGAGGCACAACCCACAAAAGGATTGGGAGCTCCCAAGTGACCACAAAAGGTCTCGACCACCATAAAGGCGTCTAGGGTCCAAAGACCCAAGAGTAACAAGCTCACAAACTTTCAACTTCCATGAATCCTCGTGGAGAGCACAAACCGATGCACAATACAATGGTAAGAGCACAAGTGCTCAAATCCTTCAATCTGAAATCTCACCAAAAGCATATAATGCTTATGGGGGGAGAAGAGAGGAAGAACAAACGAAGAACTCAACAAATGGAACTCCAAGATCTAGATCCAAAGGGTTCCCCTCATTTCGAGGAGAGATGGATTGGTGAAAATGTAGATCTAGATCTCCTCTCACTTTTTCCTCAAATATGTGCAAGAATCATGGGAGGGATTGAGAGGAAGGCAAGCTTTTCCAAGGTCAAAAATGGAGGAGAGAGAGGGGAAAAACGAGCTCAAGGATTGGGGAACCGTTGGGGAAGAAGGGCCCCTTAAATAGGTTCCCCAAAATCCAACCGTTAAGTGCAGAAATGCGCCGGGGCGGTACTACCACTGGCCCCAGCGGTACTACCGCCCCCCGGGAAGTTAGTACATCAAAACGGCAGAAAACTGGCTGAAAACGGGCTTCACGGAGCGGTACTACCGCCCCGGGCAGTCCGCCCCGGCGGTACTACCGCTTCCGGTACCGCCGAAAATGGCTCCCGGGTGGCACCGGCGGTACTACCGCCCCTTGAAAAAACTACATAACCCCCGACACCAAAATAGACATAACTTTTTCATCCGAACTCCGATTTCGATGATCTTGGTCTCGTTGGAATGGCAATGAAGAGCTTTACAAGATTATGCAGAGAAATATCATAGTCCATCATGTGAGGAGGAATCCAAAAGGAGAGAGTTTGACCTCTATTAGAAAAGACAAACCGATAAAACCTCCAACATAAAAACGTAACAAGATATTCATATGAAATCCGTTATTGATGAACTAGAGCTTGGTATGGAGATGAACACAAGCTCTAAATTCACACATGGAAAAAAGCCAAATAACAACCAATAAAAGATGATATGCCAAGTATGTAAAGGTTTGAGCTCTCCACAAAGATACGATCAAGTTACTCACTTAAGAGCCTCTCTTGATAGTACGCCGTCTATCCTATAACCCGGTCTCCCACTAACACCATGAGACCGGTAAAATAGAAACTCTATCAAGATCATACCTTTGCCTTACGTATTCCACTTGAGCTAGATGATAACGATCTTGATCTCTTCAAGTGGACCACTTTTCTTGATTACGCTTTAGCTTGGTGAAGACTCACATATCGCTCTCCCTTACACCAATATGGGAGAGCTTCTCTTAGGCACATCTTCACTTGACAATAATCTCCAAATGGGTGGCAAGCTTCAAGGATAGGATTTCTTTCGAGATGCTTCTCTTGAACTTGCACTTCATCTTCTTCTCTTGAATATTGCTTTGGTCATCACTTTATCTTCTTCTTTCAATCTTGATACCAACACGTGGTGTTCAAGCATTGCCAATGGACAAGCCCTACAAGGATATCTCAATGCAACCATTAGTCCATAGAGATTGTCATTAATTACCAAAACCACACATGAGGGCTCATGCACTTTCACCCAGGAGCGGAGGGACCGCCAGCGTGCCTGCCGGCGGGGGCGGCAGGAACCACGGGACCGGGCTTGGCGACGAAGGCCGCGGCGGCGGTGAATGAGGCAGCGGTGCGTCGGGTCACCTTCAGCTCGTGGAGCAGCAGCATGCTCCAGAACTCGAGGAAGGACGGGTACGGCTTGATGAGAGGAGCGAGGTCGGAAATGCTGTCGTGGTCCTCGTGGAGACCCTTGATGACGTTGGTGACGAGGTCTGAGTCGGAGACCGGAGCGCCAACCTCCGCGAGAGCGTCCGCCGCCATCTTCTGGAGAAGGAGGTAGTCGATGATGGAGCGATCCTTCTGCCGGATGGTGTGGAACGCCTTGGCGAGATAGATCTTGCGGGACGTCTTGTTGTCGTTGAAGAGCCCGATGACGGCAGTCCAAACCGTGTAGGCGGTGGCATCGGTGGCCATGACAAGGTCCACGATGTCCATCACCATGGAACCGTACAGCAAGCGGAGCACGGTGGCGTCGAGGCGGAGCCAGGTTGGGTCGGTCGGCGGGGTGGCGGTGGTGAGATGATCCTCGAGCGTGTAGGTGGTGACGACGATGGTGAAGAAGGTGCGCCACTAGGGGAAGGAGGGGACCTTGAGATCGAGGACGATCGGAACCAGTGAGCGGATGTTCTGAATGGCGGTGGCTTGCGCCCAGAGAGGGGCGTTGGGGTGGGGCTCGGGTGGTGGCGCCATGGAGGAGGAGGGGGAGGAAGGAGGAGAAGGCTGGCGGCGGCGGCGACCGGCTATGGTGCGGCTAGGGTTTAGAAGGAGGAGGCGGAAGCGAGTTAGGGTTTAGGATGTTTTAGGCTGATACCATGTGATAGAACTGACCACACTTGGGCCTTTCCATTGCATTGATATATATATAGACAAAATACAATCCTAACCATAAATGGGAGATCACACAAATAAGGACTCTCCACAATTAAGGGAATCAGAGGGATATGTCACGCTACGTGACATATCTGTCTAACATCTAGACATAAAAATATTTCTTAGAGTGGTGACTATCCTTGTCAACGACTAGCAATAGCGGTCCTAACATCTTCCACACCAACTAAGTTTTAAGAGCGGTTCCGAGATATCATACTTTATATATATATATAGTATATATATAGGTAAATTAACAGTCCTCCCCACCTTTTCTTACACAAGCCATGGCTAACCGAATCCTCGGGTGCCTTCCATCAATCACATATCCATGGAGGAGTGTCTTATTATTTTATTTCTGATATTGGACTAACCAGCAATGTGAAAAAATTTGACAAGCAGATGAAGCATGCAAGTCATATAAACATTATTTGGTATGGAAGATGCTAAACCCGCTACTACGTCCTCATGAGCTAAAAAAAGTGGTACAAAACAGGAGTAATAACTTTTTGAATATTTAAAGGTAGCACATGAAAAATTTACTTGGAGTGGCTTGGAAATACCACATGTAGGTAGGTATGGTGGACACAAATGACATGGATATTTGGCTCAAGGTTTTTGGATGCACGAGAAGCATTCCCTCTTAGTACAAAGTTTTAGGCTTAGCACGGTGTCAAGCAAATACATATTAACAACCGAATACATGTATGACCACAAGATATACATTAAGCGTAACCATTGGACTCCACATTGTCTCCCTTGTCAACCAAACATGCTTTGCAAAAAGAATATCTAGACTTTGAGAAATAACAATCAGAACAAGCACCATAATTCTAAGCTTTACGGTATTTCTCCACTAGTCCATTCTTAAGCAAATGATCCACAAGTTTAAACATTCATCCATTTTATATCTCAAAACAATTGACAAGCATCAAATAATTCAAGACAACGCTATTTGAATTTCTTTTACCACTTCCTACATGATATTTCCCTTTCAAGCAAACACCAATAACCTTATTTGAAACAACTCTCTAAGCAAATAAGCATGTAACACAAGAGAGCACAACCTAACTACAAAAACTAATAGCCGTGAAAGAGATACATGAAAAACAAGAGCTAGAAGCTAAGACAATAAAAAGCTAAACACTCTACACGTATAAGTGAAGAACATGAGTGTATATGAAAAAGCGGAGCGTGTCTCTCTCCCACACAAGAATGCAAGGATCCATTTATTGAAAATGACCAGCAAACAAAACAAAACTGAAAGCAAAACATAAATGACGCTCCAAGAACAGCACATATTATGTAAAGGAATAAAAATATAGTTTCATGGGATCGACCAAATTAATTGTCGATGAAGAAGGGGATGCCTTGGGCATCCCCAAGCTTAGATGCTTGAGACTTCTTGAATATTTGGTGGAGGTCCAGGGGAGCCTTCCCAAGCTTGAGCTTTAATCCCTTCTTGATCTTCTTTCATCACCTCGTTCTCTCAACACTTGAAAACTTCCACCACACAAAACTAATCACAAATTTATTATAGAGGTTAGTCCTCAAACAAAATAATCCACCTTCAGTTCTCACTTGGAAAATTGCATAAACTTGTTTCTAAACATTAGGTATTGTCACTAAGATCTAAGTGATGTTCCGTGGATAGAAGAACTCCACTTTGCCCGTAAAAGGTGCAATGCAAAAACTTGGACAGAAGCTGTAAAAAACAGAACAGAACGCAAAGATGATTTTTTCGAGATACTAGGGCACCTCGAATCAGAAAATTCAAAACTAATGAAAGTTAGACAAAACCCAAATGCATGCTGTCAAAAAGTTTCAGCTCCAGTTCACGTTCTGTGATTTTTTTAGAATTTCATACGGTAACGGACAAAAATCTGTTTCTGGACAGCAAAACACATAATTCTACTTTCCTCTCATTAGAGGCTATTCTTGGCACAGAAAAAAAATTAAAAGGATACAAGAGAGTTGTTACAGAGGCAAAAACACCCAAACACAAATAAAACAAAAGCAAACTGAAAGTAAAAATAATGGGTTGCCTCCCATAAGCGCTTTTCTTTAACACCTTTTAGCTAGGCACAATGGCAAGAAGATCAATTATTATCATTCAAAGAAAGATTGGAAAAATCTTCATAGAGGCATTGTATTTTATCTATGCTTGGCTCAGATTTTCCCTTTTCACTCCTTTTCGGTTTACTACTTTCATCATTAGGGTTTTCAGGGATAATCCAATCAAAATTCTTCTCTAAAGCTTCATGCATCCCCTTCAACTTGAAGGGTATAGGAATTTTTAATTCTTTCTCGCAATTAGTTTTTCTAGTATACTTCATTACATCAATATCCACGGTTTCAAGTGTGTACATAACATTAATTTAATATCCAAGCATTTTATAGTGAACAAATATTTTTCTAGCTTCCCTAGCTACATCATCAAATTCTTTAAGCAAAGTCTTAAGCACAAAATCCTTCTTCTCCCCATCTTCCATACTATCAAGATTAAGAAACATTTGCTGTATTATGGGGTTAAGGTTCACAAACCTAGCTTCCAACCGGTCTACCAAAGAGGCAGTTGCAATTTTATAATTATGGGCAAGTTCTACCAGAGATTTATCTTCAAGTTCATAAGGTTGGCTTATGTGGTTAAAGAATTCTTCAATATTACTTCTTCCAATGATGAAACCGCTTCCCACCTTGAGTTCTTTTATGGCAAACTTAGGGAAAAACATGATGACTTGAACAAAGGATAAAACTAGACAAACCGAAATAAAACTAGGTGCTGGATTTTTTTTTGATTTTTAAAGCAAAAGAAAAGAAAAACAAGACTAATAAAAAATAAACTAAGCAAGACAATAACAAAATAGAGTGTAAGGATGTGTGAAACTCCCCTCGCTGAAGCTTCCAAGTCCCTGGCAACGGCGCCAGAAAACTTGCTGTTGACGGGAGACTTGGTAGTTCGAGAAGTCTTCTTCAAATCCCCGGCAACGACGCCAGAAAACTTGCTTGATGGCGTGGAATAGCACATTCGCTAGGAGACTCCAAGTGTAAGGTTTGATGTAATTTAGCAGCAAGTTTTCCCTTGATTACAAAACCAAGGTTATCAATCCAGTAGGACTTGGAGAACGCTTCGGAAAGGTGTCAACGGCGCTGTTTATGATTATTGACATGGACCTGCGCACACACGAACAAACTACTTTGCCCCAATGAAACAGAGAGGGTGTCAATCTCTCCGGCTTGCTGAACACAAAGGATTAAACGTATGGTGGAAAATATTATGAGATCAAAAATGGCCAGCGAGCAAATGACTAGTAAAAGCTATTAAAACGGTTGTAAGCAATGTAGGAAAAATAGGACCGGGGTCCACAGTTCACTAGTGGTGTCTCTCCAAAAGATAAATGTGTTGGATGAACAAATTACAGCGGGGCAATTGATAAACATGGGCGCAACATAATACTATCATGAACATGGTTCACCGTTTTATTTAATATGGGCATTACATCAAAATACATAGACCGTTATCCAACTGTATCTATGACTAATAATCCACCCCGGGATTGCTATGTAGCATGTCACCCGAAAGTATTAAGTTTCAAGCAACAGATAATTGCAATAAGCAAGGTGCGTAATGTAAGCAATGAGTACAACAGAAAGCAATAAACACCGCTATTTTATCCCTAGTAGTAACAACACATCTCAAGTTCTAATCGTTTATGTCAACTCGAGCTCGAACAAGAGAGGGATGAACCCACTATCTAGCACAAATACCCTCTCTAATGACACAAGTAATTACTTCGGCCAAAGCATACACAAGCATCGGAGAGCATGCAAGATCATAAATAAAACATATCATAGATAAACTGAACCATAATGTCAAGACTCCATAATTCATCGGATCCCCGCAAACACAACACATAGTATTACATAAAGATGATCTTAATCATGTAGGCAGCTCATAAGATCTAAACAATAGAGCATAAAGGAGAAGAGACAACCATCTATCTACTACCATGGACCCGTAGACCCGTGGTGGACTACTCACGCATCACTCCGGAGGCAGGCATGGTGGTGTAGATGCCTCCGGTGATGATCTCCCCCTCCGGCAGGGTGCCGGGATGAGTTTCAGAACCCTCCCGATCTAGGGTTGGCGACGACGGCGGCTACGGAACTTTTGGATTTCTGATCGGGTACCGAGGGTTTTCGGGAGGAAGACAATTTATAGGCAAAAGGGAAACTCGAGGAAGTCTCGGAGTTGCCCAGGTGGGGCCCAGGCACGACCAAGGTTGGCCCACGCCTGGGGGTCGTCTATGGGATGTGGGGCCCCTGCAGGCGCCCTCCTGGCTCCGTCTTTGTTTCTTCGTAAAAACAATTCATGTAAATTTGCAGCTTATTTCGAGAAAATTCCCGACTAGTTTTTTTGAAACAAAAAGACAGCAAAAATAGGAACTAGCACTGGGCATCTTGTTAATAGGTTAGTTCCATAAAAATGTGCTAAAATGATATAAAAGCATTATAAAAGCATGTGGCAATGATATATAATATGCATGGAACAACCAAAAATTATAGATACGTTTGAGACGTGTCAGGCGGCTGGCTGTTGAAAGAGCATGCTAGCTCTTAATCCATTTTGGAGTCAATGACAACACACTCACAGGACTAATCATGTTCCTAAGTCTTGACAGGTTTTCAATTGACAACACGTGAAGTTCGAAGATGGAAGATAGAAAGGGGCTGGAAAAAAGAAACCAGGAAGAAATCCTTACCAGCGGTAGTACCGCCAGTATGCGGCGGTAGTACCGCTCCTCCTGGAGCTGTACTACCACATCATGCTGGTACCCAGCTTCCGGCAGTAGTACCGCGGTTAGTACCGTGCCTTTCAGGCAGCGGTACTACCGCTGGAAGTACCATCATCCTCGATTTCTTCTCTGTATGTCTCAACGGCACTTAGGCGGTAGCTCCCACGTACTACCGATGGAATACTTCGAATTAATTCGAAGAAGCCAGCTGTAGTACCGGAGCTGATCACCGGTAGTACCGCTCCCTGGTTGCAACGGTTGTGCGGCGCACTACCCCCACTATCTAGCTGCTCAGTACCGCTGAGACCCCAGGAGCGGTAGTACCGCTGGTTCCCAGAGGTTGTACCATTGAGCACCTTTTCTGTGCATAACGGTTCGATTTTGGGGCCCCTATAAAAGGAATGCTTCTTCCCCAAAGAGAAGCTGCGATTTACATTCTCTCTCCTCCATTACTGCTGAGATTCAACTTCCTAGATCTCCCACTCCAACCAACCAATCGCCTTGATACTTTGAGGAGTGAAGGAGGAGGTCTAGATCTACGTTTCCACCAAAGGAATTTTGAATACATCCATAGTTCTTTCTGGTGCTTGTTCCTCTTGGGTTGTTTGTAACCCTAGGAGGTCTTTGTGAGTTTCAGAAGCCTCATCTTGTTGCGAGTTGCTCCGGGACATTGTTGGGAGGCTCCAACTCATTGTGGAGTTCCCCTCCCTTTGTGTACCGGCTTGGTCAACGTGTTCAAGTCGACCTCATAGTGGATGAACCAATCCCTCACGGGTGAAGCTCGTGGAGAATAGAGTGAGCACATCCGTGCTATTGGAGTGCCTAGGTGGCTCCACACTCTTCCAACGTAGACGTACTTCGCTTGGGAAGGAACTACGGGAATTACCTCCGTGTGTCTACTTTACGGTTACTTCTATCCTTTACTTGTTGCTTCCGCTACTTATCATATCTTGCTTGTATCACATAGGTTGCAATTATCTGGTGCACATCTAGTCAACCTTGTTATACTTGCTCAAGCCGTAATTAAAAAGGAAAAAGAGTAAAATTTGGTAGTCGCCTATTCACCCCCCTCTAGTCAACCATATCGATCTTTCAGCCGCGGCGTTCTCGACCACCACTAGCTTGTTCCGGTGCCGTCGAGTACACGAGCTGCCACCACGTGTCCCCGCTGCTACTCTTGGGTGGGGGCACGGCTAGAGAATTGATGTAGTGCAACCTTCGCACACAACACCAACACCATCAAATGGACCAATGACAAAGCAAGAATCAAAGCTCTCCATGATAAGGTGAATTCACTCCTATCTATGTGTGATCTCGACACTCCTTTGAATGGGTTGCTACTTCATTCGGATACGTTGTGCATACTCAGGAACAACTACCGAGAAGATCACCAAGCAAGTGCAGAAGTTGGACAAGAAACGAGTCAAGAGGAAGATGAAGAAGACGAAGCATCAGCTCGGCAGTACTACCGCCAGGGGGCCGGTATTACCGCCAAGGCCCAGGCAGCTGCACCAGACGTACTACCGCTGAAGATGAAGACCTGCATGGAGTTCCAGGCAGCGGTACTACCGCCGACCCAGCGGTACTACCGCCAGGCACAGGTCGCGGTACTACCGCCAGGGTACCGCTGGAGGTACCGGCACGCCGAGAACGCCACTGGATACCCCTACGGTACCGCCCGGTACCCGCTTCGTACTACCGCCAGCGAGCGCAATTAATTCCAGCGGTACTACCACTGGTGCAGCGGTACTACCGCTGGACCTGGGAGGATTCGGGCTGAAGCCCATGTAACGACCCACAACTTACCCCTTCGCCTCTTGGACTATAAATACTCCTCCTCTGCCTAGGGTTAGGGTTAGACTATGATTTGGGAACTAAAGTAGAGCCTTGCTCCTTCTTCTCAAAGTGTCTCTTTCCTCCTATGGAGATGACTCAAGGCCTCCCCTTGTGGAGATGAATCAAGGCCTCCCCTTGTGGAGAAGATCCCTGCGTGGATACCAAGGCTCCTCTTGTAGTTTGCTACTTGCCAATCTTTATCCTAGGTGATTCTATTGGGTTGGTTGGATTGACCAATTGGACAAACAATCCTAAGAGTAAGGTGTGCTTGGGAGAGGAGGATTGGGGGCTGCCCTCGGGGATTTGTTACCATCGAGTCTTGCCGGGTTGCTACTTGCTATTTACCCTTGTGTGTTTGATTTCCCCTCTTTTGTGTCTTCGTTCTTCGCGTGTTCTTCGTGTTCATTTCCCTCCGCACAAATCCGTGAAAATCGGGACCTACCCGCATCATATGGTATCAGAGCTCTAGGTTGACACGGATTTGATTTGTGTTTCCACCGAAATCCACCAAATTTTTCTTCGTTTTTGAGAAATTCGAAAATTTCCACCAAAAATAGCCTTGCCTTGATTCGAGCCGATCTGTCGATTCGTTGCGTTTTTGGTAGTTTTTGTCCATGGATCTGTTGCTTTAGGACCCCCTCCACCTTTGTTTGCGTTCCCTAGCCTCAATTTTGCCGATTTCCCACGAATTCGAGGAATTTTTGGAGCCCACGTCCGCCCAAAATTCGAGTCAAACTCGCACAGATTCGTGCAGCGGTACTACCGCCAGTGCAGCGGTACTACCGCCGCAGCGGTACTACCGGGCGGACCAGCGGTACTACCGCCAGGGCCAATTTTTCAGAAATTTTTCTTTTTCCTCGGTTCGTTTTGGCATTTCCTCTTTGGTTTGAGTCCTTTCTTGGTGTGCTTTACGTCTACAACATCGACAAGCTTCCGCAGCAACGCATCATCAAAGCCAAGCGACGACGCCACCAAGGACTCGACATTCCCCCACCATCATATTCCGTTGTGAGCCCTTCTTCCTTTCGCGCAACTTAACCTATTGGACTAGCTCGGTGATATTGCGAGGCATTGCACGTGTTGAGTGTTTGTCTTCAAGTATTGGCGAGTGTGTATCGTTAGAGAGCTTGGCACTAGCAAAAGAGAAGGAATCATCGTCAAAAAGCAAAAATCAAAAAAAAATCAAGTGGTGCCAAGTCTCATCTCTTGTAGGTTGCGACAAAGCTAAGACCGCCAAAGTGAGTGTGAGTGTTAACTCTTGTGCAAATCCGTTGCCCACAAAAAGCAATTGAGCTAGCGTCCTTCTTGTGTTGGGTGACATTTGAGCACGTAGTCTTCGTTAGGTTGTCTATCTTCGAGTGCTCGCCCTTTGGTCGCCCAACCCCATTATTCGCTTTTGTGTGTGTTTCTTCATCATTTGTGGTTGGAGTTTCTTTGGTAATTTGATCATTGTGGATTTTCTCTACCTTTGACAATATACTTGTCGGGGGTTTGCTTGTTTCGTTTGCCACTTCATACCTTCCTATCCTCATAAGTGTGTGTGTTGGGTGTTAGAACCGGATACTCTCCTCTCAAGCCACATTATACTTGGGATATAGTTTGTCTTGGTTTTTCCTTACGCACATCTCACTTGTTTCTTGAGAAAATGTTTAGGGGAAGTACAAACGGAAGCTCAAGCTCGGATGAGGAAATCCATGGTGGAGTTCGCGGTGATCATGGCTATGTCACCCAATCCGAGTTCGTCGGTCTTCGACACCTTGTTCGTGATGGCTTAGGCCGCTACGAGCGCCGTCTCCAAACTCATGATGCCAACTTCAACGCAATCAATGCGAACATGGAGCGGATGACCGAAGCTATCAACAACCTTGCGCGACAACGAGCTCCTTCACGCTCAAGCCGTACAAGAAGCACCTCAAGGTCGACACAAGCACATCATGGACGTCATGAACCTCGACAAGAACGTCAACATGATTCAAGGAGCGACGCCCATGAACGACCTCCTCCTATCGTTGAACAACCACATGATCTTCACGCGAACAATGCCAATGCGCATCAAGAACAACCTCACCAAAATGATGATCGTCGCGCACGCATACCATCACCACCACCGCCCAACGTGATCGTCATGACCCATTGGCTAATGACAATGGCGTTCCGGGTGCGAATGACTTTGGTGAACAAGGACGTCACCCTCGTCATCCTCCAAGGCCACGTCATCAAAACCATGACAATGCGAACAATGTCGAGCAACCCGTTCCTCAACAAGAGCTACCTCCTCAACATGCGCCTCGTCAAGAGCTTCCTCATGATCGTCACCAACACCAACGTTCCGAGTCAAGTGATAACGAGTCAAGCCAACACAATGGTGATGGACTCAACCGAAGGAGACGTGGACGTGCATTCCCACGTGGTGGCCACGTGACGACTATGATGACTTGACCAACGTCCGCTTTGACATACCCAAGTTCTACGGCACAAGTGATCCGGAAGCTTACTTCTCATGGGTACTCAAGGTTGACAAGATCTTCCGTGCAACGCTTCTCCGACAAAAAGAAGGTTGCCTTAGCCTCGATGGAGTTTGAAGAGTATGCCTCTTGTGGTGGGAACAACTACAAGATGCTCGTGTCGCTAACCACCAACAACCAATTGACACTTGGGTTGAAATGAAAGAAACCATGTACAAGCGCTTCGTGCCAAGCCATTACACTAGAGACTTATACAAGAAGTTGCAAGAGTTGAAGCAAGGTTTGAAGTCGGTTGATGAGTACTACAAGGAAATGGAAATCTCCATGATGAGAGCCAATGTCAACGAGTACGAAGAGCAATCCATGGCTCGTTTCATGAATGGCCTCAACTATCCCATCAAGAAGATCGTGGAGTTCCAACCATATGCCTCTTTGGTTGAGCTAGTACATCAAGCTTCCAAGGCCGAGCGCCACGTGCTTGAAGAGCTCAAATACCTCAAGACAAAGGCATTCTACGCCAACAAGCCTTCTTCGTCAACTCCTACACCTTCACAAGCTCTTCCTCAAGCGAACACTCGAGGTCCTCCAAGAGTCTCTTCATCGACACCTCAAGCGCCTCAACCTTTCAAGAAAGTACCTCCACTTCCAAGGCGCCTCAAGGATCTTCGTCCGGCACAAGACTCTTGCAATGTTACAAGTGCGGCGGACAAGGGCACAAATCTTTTGAGTGCACCAACAAGAAGGTCATGATCATCAATGACATGGGAGAGTATGAATCTATGAGTGAAGATGAGTACAATGCTTTGAACAAGGTCGCCACAATGCAAAGTGCTCAAGAAGAAGAAAGTGAGAATCTATTGTGATGGCGACAACAAAGACCCTTCCTTGGTTGTGGCAAGAGCTTTAACCACCAATGTTCAAGTAGAAGAAGACCAAAGATGCAACTTGTTTCATACAAGAGCGGAGTCAATGGAAAGTCCATCAAGGTCATCATAGATGGTGGAAGTTGCCACAACCTAGCGAGCAAAGAACTTTGTGATAAGCTCAACTTGAAGTTCAAGAAGCACCCACATCCTTACCATGTGCAATGGTTGAGTGATACCGGAGCCGTCAAGATTCAACACATGGTGCAAGTGTCCTTCAAGATTGGAGCCTATGAAGATACGGTTGATTGTGATGTTGTGCCTATGAACGTTTGTCACTTACTCCTTGGGCGTCCATGGCAATTTGACAAGGGTGCTATGCATGATGGAAGGACAAACTACTATAGCTTCAAGAACAACGACAAGACCTTCGTCCTTCGTCCCATGACACCAAGTCAAGTCATCGCCGACAACGCCAAGACTATTGCAAGGGCACAACAAGATCGTTCGTCTAGTGAGATGAGTGGTGAGCGAGAGACCACCATAAAGTGAGTGAGAGCCACAAGCCAAATGAGTGTGACACTTCAAAGAGAGTTCCCACAAAACTTACACTATTTGCCACAAAAGAGAGATGAGGGAGTTGAGAGAAAACCCATCCACCCTCCACTATGTGCTCATATGCAAGGGTGAAGTTTCTATGACTAACACTTTCACAAACCTTCCTCCTTCTTTGTTGTCTCTTTTGAAGGACTTTGAAGATGTCTTCCCTCAAGACGTGCCACCGGGACTACCTCCTCTACGCGGAATCGAGCACCGCATCGACCTTGTTCCCGGCGCACCGCTACCAAACCGCGCTCCTTACCGCACCAACCCCGAGAGACAAAGGAGATCGAGCGGCAAATACAAGAACTTCTTGCCATGGGACATATCCGCGAGAGCTTGAGTCCGTGCGCCGTGCCCGTCATCTTGGTACCCAAGCACGACAACACTCTTCGCCTTTGCATGGATTGTCGCCCCATCAACGCCATCACCGTTCGGTATCGCCATCCTATCCCTCGCCTTGATGATATGCTCGATGAGCTTTGTGGTTCCGCTATATTCTCCAAAATTGATCTTAAAAGTGGATATCACCAAATACGCATGTGTGAAGGTGATGAATGGAAGACCGCATTTAAAACTAAGCTTGGTCTTTATGAGTGGCTCGTCATGCCATTTGGTCTTTCCAATGCACCTTCTACTTTATGCGTCTCATGAATCATGTTTTGCGTCCTTTCATTGGAAATTTGTTGTGGTATACTTTGACGACATCCTTATTTATAGCAAGTCTTTGGAAGAGCACACTTCTCATGTTGCTCAAGTTTTGTTGGTTCTTCGCAATGAAAAGCTTTATGCAAATCTTTCTAAGTGCACTTTTGCCACCAACAAACTTGTTTTCTTGGGTTTTGTTGTTTCTTCGGATGGAGTCGAAGTCGATGAAGCAAAGATACAAGCAATTCGGACTTGGCCTTTTCCGACATCACTTGAGGAGTTGAGACGTTTTCTTGGTTTTGCCGGATTTTATCGCCGTTTCATCAAGGATTTTTCCACAATTGCTTGCCCCCTACATGAACTTACAAAGAAGAATGTACCTTTCATTTGGGGCAATGCACATGATTTTGCTTTCAATGAGCTCAAACGGTTATTAACCGAAGCACCACTCCTTGCCCTTCCGGATTTTTCTAAGACATTTGAGATTGAATGCGATGCAAGTGGATTGGGCATTGGTGGAGTGCTTATGCAAAATGGTAGACCCATCGCATACCATAGTGAGAAACTAGATGGAGCTCGCTTGAATTACCCCATTTATGACAAAGAGTTATTTGCTTTGGTTCGTGTTTTGGATGTGTGGCAACATTACCTTCGTCCTAAGGAATTTGTCATTCATTCGACCATGAATCCTTGAAATATTTGAAAAGTCAAACAAATTTGAACAAAAGACATGCTAAGTGGGTTGAGTTCATTGAGTCTTTCACCTTTGTAATCAAATACAAGAAAGGTAAAGACAATGTGTTCAGCATGCTCTTCTTTGGTCTTGGAATAAATAAGGATGTCATCAAGGAAAATTACCACGAACTTGTCGAGGTACTCCATGAAAATCTTGTTCATGAGATTCATAAAATAGGCTGGGGCATTGGTCAGACCAAAGGACATCACGGTGTATTCAAACAAACCATAACGAGTGGTGAAGGTGGTCTTGGGAATGTCTGTCTCTCGGATCTTCAACTGATGGTAACTTGTCCGAAGATCGATCTTTGAAAAGACTCGGGCTCCGTTCATTTGATCGAACAGATCCTCGATCTTGGGAAGAGGGTACTTGTTTTTAATGGTCATGTCATTCAGCTTGCAATAATCCACACACAGGCGTGTGGTACCGTCTCTCTTGTCCACAAAAATAATGGGTGATCCCCATGGTGAAGCGCTTGGGCGAACAAGACCTTTGCTGAGCATATCAGCCAACTGCTTCTTCAACTCAACCAGTTCTTCCGGATTCATCCGATAAGGCTTTTGGGATATAGGGGTTGTTCCTGGGATAAGCTCAATTATGAACTCAATATCCTGGTCTGGCGGCATACCAGGCAACTCTTCAGGGCAAACATCCCGAAATAGGTGAACCACACGGATCTCATCTAAGGCGGGTCGAGCTATGCCCTCATGGCATCCGGGTCTGGTCTGGCTGGTCTTAGATGCATACTCCACTTCAACTCCCTCATCAGAAGTGAGAGAAACAGCTCTTCGGGCACAGTCAATATGACCGTGATACTTGGCTAACCAATCCATTCCAAGAATAACATCTATACCTTGGTTTCCTAAGATAATTAGATCGGCTGCAAACTTTACTCCTCCAATCTCTATGGGGGTTTTGGAACACCTCTGGTTGGTTTTGGCTATTAATCCTGGGGTTTGTACCAACATCGGTTTGGGTAAAAGACTCCCGACTAAACCTCCCTTAGAGACAAACTCTTCGGTAATAAACGAATGGGTGGCACCAGAATCAAACAGAACAGTTGCAGGTACTGAGTTGACAAGGAACGTACCCAGCACAACATCTGGCGCTTCTTCAGCTTCTTCAGCATTGATGTGGTGCAGACGGCCCTTGACAACAGCAGCATTTCCGTTGGGTGCGGCATTCTTGCCATTACCATTTCCATTGCGGCCTTGACCATTGTTCGGTGCATTGGGGCGTTGGGCATTCCTCTTAGGATTGGGGCATTCTCTGGAGTAGTGACCTTTGTTGCCACATTCAAAGCAGACAACATTGGCATTGGGGTTGAAGTTGTTGAAGTTTCCTCTGGGACGGTTATTGTCATTGGGGCGGTTGAAGTTGTGTAGCGTACCTGCACTTAGAAATTGGCAAGGTACCTGTGTATAGTGCAAACCCCTGGATCGTTTCATTTGCACACACAGTTTAAGATGTAGTATCACAACAAAGTATCATTATTACATCGAATGATCCAGACTTGGTAAAATATTCATTACAACTTGCATAGCATATAGCTAGCTTGAAAAAGTAAAGCAGCGGAAATAATAATCTTCATGGAGTCCTCATCCTTTGCATGTGCCACAGGCGAAACATGTTGGTTGCAGACTCGAAACCCCCTAACGAAACTCACTCGTCGTCAGAACAATCTGCAACAAATAAAAATTTGCAACAGAGTGGGTCAGAACCATTAAAAATGGATCTGGCAAGTGACACTATGTGGACACTTAATGGAATAACTCTAATAGCCTATATGCATATTTGGCTGGTGGAGTTTCAAGGCTATTTTGCATAAAAGCCAATTTTGCCTAACACTTTGCAAAACATTTTCTTCAAAAGTTGGAGACGATATGGTATAAGACCATAGTCTCATCTACCCTTGTTCACCATCAAGTTTTACTTTCGAAATTGGAATGATGAAGCCTCCGTTGAATCCTTGATCAGCTGCTCAAATTGTCCGTAACCGGGGACACGGCTAAGTACTTAGTTTTTAACTCTGCAGAGGTTGTGCACTTTCACCATTAGACCCAACAAACCCAAACTATCCTCAAGCACTCAAATTGTGCTAAGGAAAAGGAGAGAGTTGAGACGAGACTTTTCAGAAGCATTTTCCCATCCCATACCGACTTGACGCGCTCCCATTCTAACCATTCTACCACCACCTGTCAAGTCGGGACGAGTCCACGCAACTTAATCCATCTAGCCAGAGCCCATATGACTAATGGCTGCACGGTAAGCAATCTTCACTTAGAGAAAACATTGGCCCCTTGATACCCTGGGTGGCAACCACAAGTGACCATCCCTTAGAGGTCACCCCTAAGAGATGACACTCAACCTTTCCATCATCTTTTCATAACCAAGTCCACCCAGGTGATAAATTACTTAGTAGAATTAAGCTTTAAAGAAAACCACATTTGCATAGCATCAAATATTCTACTAAGTTATCAAAGGGTTCTAGACACAACTAGTGTAAAGGTATGGTGGGTTTAGCATATAGCTATACTTCTATCCAACACATGCATATAAGAAATACACTAAGTAATGCATATAAAATACTTAGGAAAACTTCATGGGGGTGTGCCACTTGCCTTGGCAAACAGAAGTGTAGTAGTAGCAGTTGCAACCACTTTCGTCTCTCTCCGGAATTTCTAACAAGTCAAACAAACCACAAATAAACATACAATCATAAATGCAACACTTAGAAAAATTATGATGTGTATGCGATGCAGGATGATACAAAGAGTTATGGTATGCAAGACAAACAAATAAATAAGGAAGGAGACATAAACTAACTTAATCCAAACGGCTAAGGCAAGGTCAAGCTCAAAGTAAACTTGATCAAACAACTTGACAAAAGTTGTAAGGCTATTCTAAATCTTCACAAGTTTGATCTTCAATTAATCGTCAACCCCTTTGTAGCTTCATTGTTCTTCAATGATCTTCAATTAGCACTTTTAGGGACTTAGTCTTAAACTCCAAGGACTTGGTCTATGTCCAAAGTGAGACAAAAATAGAAGGTAGAAAAGATAGACAACATGAAGTAGTTGGTCCTCGAAGAATCTTCTCCTTGCTTCCTTGTAGCTTTCTCCTTGTGCTGATTTCATTGAAAAATTGTAAACTTGACGGTTCTGACGACTTGATTGTTGGCAGCATCAGGATGGGTCTTGAATATAACTTAGTCACCATGAAGTCTAGGAGAAGAAAGAAGGAAAAGAGAGAAAGAGAAGGGAGACTTAGAAAATGTAGCTGGTTGGTCTTCATGAATTTCCTCTTGATTTCTTCTAAGTACTTTCTTCTTGGAGATGCTTCTGGAGTCTTGTTTTCTTGCTAAGTCCTACTTTGTTTCTTCATTGTTTCCACTAATTTCTAACTTAGTGGTTTTGACTAGAGAGTTCAAAAGAGCTAACATGCATCCTCAAAATTTCTAAGGAGGAAGTCATGTGAAATTATAAAATAATACTTAGGACTTAATTATGCATGCCATGCTTATGTAAAAGCTCTAAGGAAATGCAAGCAAACAAGATGTTCCAAAAATAACTAAGGACCAAAGAGGTCAAACAATAAGTCAAAATAATTTCTAAGTAAAAGTTCATAAAATAAGGTGTTGGTATTTTTCTAAGGAAAAATACTTTTTAAAACCATAGTTGATAAACTTTCTAAAGACAAACACTTGTCAAAAATAACACTTAGGAAAATATTCTAAAACCACTAAGTTTTCAAGATGCTAAATTTTTCTAAGGAAAAGATTTAACACTTTTAAGATGTTGAAATTTTCTAAGGGAAATAGGGTTGTCAAAATAATTATCAAATATTTTCTAAGGAAATTTTCCAAGGAAAAGTGTTGTCAAAATTTTATTACTCAAAATTTTCTAAGGAAGAAATAACACTTTTGTGGGAGAGGTGAAATATTTCTAAGTTATTTTGCATCTAACATGATCATCATGACTTAGCTAAAATTTCTATTCGAAATTAATGTGGAAAACAATTTTAATATAATTTACTTATTAAAATAACACCTAAAAAGCAATAAAAACAATTTACATGCAAAAACACATAAAAACACTTCTACAAAAATACAGAGCAATGCTACGGCCATTATTTATACAAACAAAAATATAGCAAAATATTTTGCTCAATTATCAATTTTTATAATTAAATTATAGCCAAAATATCAATTAAACCATTTTTAAAATTTATCTAAATTAATTTCGTCCAAACCTCAAATTAAGCATACAGAAAGTTTCTACACATTATTAGCTTTCCAAAAATATAAATTTCATAAATTTTGGCTAAAGGAATAAAAATTAATAATGAATCAAAAATCCAGGGACTAATCTGTGACGCGCAGGGGCTAGAACGTAAAGAAAACTGAAAAGATCTTCGCGATGAAGTCCTTCGTCGACGTGGCATCTTCTGGTTGGTGCGGAGCTGCTGACTGTGCTGCTGACGCTGCTGCTGACTGGGCTGTCGACGTGGCGCGCTCTGATTCGCCGGTACCGGTTCATCGGATGGATCTAATCTCACGCGTTAAAACGAGATCGGACGGCCGAGATTCGTTTGACCTAAAACGAGCGGCGCTGTTCGCCGGAAACCTAGCTTCCGCGGCGCGCCATGGCCGGAGTTGGTGTTCTAGCGCTACAGAGAGAGCGGGGAAGCGTGTCTTATACCTACGGATGCAGAAAGGCGTGGCGGAGACGATGACGAAGCTGGCGGTGTCGGGGTGCTCCGGCTGGCCCAGGATTGCTCGCCGGAGTCGAGGAAGCGGCGGCGAGCTCCTGTCGAGGATGGATATGACGTTCTGGTGCACGCAAAAATTCGGGACAGGGTCAGATCGATGCGCAGCGATGAAATAAGAAGAAAGAGATAGATGGTAGGGCTCGGGGTGTCCTGTACTCGCCGGGATCGATGGAGTTCGCCGGCGGCCGTGGCGGCGCTCCGTGGATGATCTCGAGCAGCCTGGGGGCTCTCGGGTTCTGGTTTATGGGGCAAAAGAGAGAGGAGGTCGTGGAGATTATATATGGGCAGAGGATTCGGGAGATTCGCAGCGAATCGTAACGGATTTGGGTTGGATTAGGTTAGGTTTCGGGAGTTCCTTGCTTGCACGAGAGGTTGAAGACGCGTGACGTCATGGCTGGCGTCATGGGCGGGGCCCGCATGTCGGTGAGATAGAGGGGAGAACTGGGCTGGGCTGTTGTACGCTGCGCGTGCGGTAGAGAAGAGGTTTAGAAGTTGGGCTTCGGCCCAATTAGCTAGGGTTCCCCTTTTTTTTTCAAAAGCTTTTCTTTTCTTTTCCTAAGAACTTTAATAACTTTTTAAATACAAAACCAAATTAAGTCAAACCAATTTCTATAGTTTTGTAAAAACCAACTCTTTAATTTGAGAACCTCAAATAATATTTTCCAATACATTTTGTCTACTAAAATTTTGAAATATGTTTAAATGAATTTTGGACATATTAATGTCTTTTGAAAACTATAGGGTTTTATAAATTCCTTTTGAAATTATATTTTAAACCAAGGCAAAATATGAGTAATAATATTACATATCACTCAAAGGATAATTTGCATAAAACTCATCTTGTTTAAAAAGGGTTTGATAATTCAAAATGAATTCAAAATTCATTTTAAAATCCAAATAAACATTTTCTTTTAAAAGCAAAACTATAAATTTGAAAATAGAGAATAGGTAAGTAATAGAATAATTCCCATACAAACAAACAATTCACAACCAAACACACTTTTTAAGTAAAAATCATTTTGATTTCCAAACTAAGTTTTTAATGAACAATATGACACTTGATATCTAAAATAAAATAGGTTTAAAACAAATCAAATGTGGCTTGAATAAGACTTAATTACCACAAGATACACATTTTGCAAAAATATATTTCAACAAATACAAACAATCACAAGCAATTATTAAAAGAACAATATATAAAAGTCAAAAGAAAAATTGGAGCATAATTGCTCTACTAATATATTTTCTTAAATATGTTTTCAAGTGGAAATTTATTTCCCACTCTTGAAATAACCAAATGCAAACAATGCTATATGATGTTGAATGCATGCATGAATTTTCTTTTCAAAGCAAATACATAATAGTTTTAAAAAGTTTTGAATTTTTCTGATTTTTCAACTTTTTGAAAACTAGGGATGTTACAGACTACCACCCTTAAAAGGAATCTCGTCCCGAGATTCGGGAAGGCTAGCAAAAGGTTGTGACTGGGATTACTCGGTGGGCTACCACCCTTAAAAGAAAATTGTGTTGGCAGTCACACTTCAAACTGTAAACTTGATTGATAACGTACCATTCTCCAAGCTAGGTTCCTCAATCACTTCTTCCACATTAGTGTGGTTCATATATCCTTTACCAAAAGGCTTTGTCTTAGCAACATCTTCGGTCTTCATCTTAGCTGGGCATTTATTGGCGTAATGACCCATGTTCTTGCATTTGAAGCACATCACCTTGCTGATGTCTTTCTGGGGAGGGTTGTTCTGGAGTTTATTTTCCGGGCACTTAT
Organism: Poa pratensis; assembly: GCA_947311845.1. NCBI lineage: Eukaryota > Viridiplantae > Streptophyta > Magnoliopsida > Poales > Poaceae > Poa > Poa pratensis. The sequence continues at coordinate 47,438,921 of CAMZMU010000069.1, forward strand.
TGGCATAATGGCCCTTATTATTGCATTTAAAGCAGAGCACTTGGCTGTTATCTTTCTTGAGTTCTGGATTTGGGCGATGCTGTCCATTGTTATGGTTATGGTCATCATGTCCATTTCCCTTCCGGTCTCCATTGCTTCCTTTGGACCCACCATTGCGATCAGGATGTTTGAGGTGACTCCCTTTATTATGGTGATTCCCCTGTTTGTGGCTATGGTTCACCTCAGGAGTATGGTGTCTTTTGAATGAAGGCTCAGAATGATGTTTGTTGATACTTAGCTTTCTCTTCAGATTTCCAGTCTTCCTGATATCATCCTCCAGTATGAGTGCTTGGTCCAGTAAGGCCTGATACTCCCAAGCGTGTGTGACTGTGAAAGGGACTTTCATCTCATCACATAGTCTCTTGAGAAAACTTTCCTCCCTCTCTTCCTCGATAATTATGCCTTCAGGGGCATAACGAGACAGTGCATAGAAATCATCTCTATACTCCTTGAGCGTCCTGTCCCCTTGCCTCAGGTTTAGGAACTCTTCTTGCTTCATGTTCCACATGTCAGGGGAATTGTAAACACTACAAAACCCTTCCTTGAACTCTTTCCAGGTTAAAGTATCACATGTGTGAGTGCTATGATAAGTTCTCCACCATTTAGCCGCAAGTCCTTCCAAGAAATAAGATGCAAAACTCACTTTCTCTGTGTCGGTGCACTCACAAAGTATCAGATCCTTCTCTATGGATCGTAGCCAGTCGGTTGCCATAATTGGATCATTTGTAGGGTGGAACGTGTTGGGTTCAAGACTTAAAAATTTGACAAGTCTATCCATATGGGTTAGGGGTGGTGGTGGTTCACTTTGATTTGCTTTGATCTGGGTCATCATGGTCATCAGCTGGGCTTGTGTTGCCATCATCTTCTGCAACATTGTTTCAACGTTGTTGGTGCTGATGTTGTTGTTGTCTTCAGGTGCACTCTGGGGAGACATCTGTGGGTTTTAGAATAGATAAGTATAAGATAGACAGATTCTAAGGGAAATATTTCTACCCATACAAGCATTCACATAACACAACACAAACAAGCTCAAAACAAACTTTAAACTTTCAAACTTTTCTCTTGACTTCAAACCCAGGTAACAACGGATATTCTGTAAATACAAGCCTAAGTACTGCCATACCACAATTTTGGTTGGTCAATAATGAAACTAACGTCGTCTGACAAAATTCTAGGGTTGGTGGGTGACTACTCTCTCTGGTTCTTGCTGGAACACTCGGTGGAGGCCTTAGTCTTAGGGCGCTTCATCCTTGAGTTCTCCTCTTCGAATGACTCCCTTGCGAGTTGGGCACATTGCTCCCGAAGGGCTGCTATCGTTGCTTCCTGTCGGTCGACCTTGTTTAGAAGCTTCAGATTTTCAGCTTCAAGTCTTTGATTGGTCGTCTCAAGCTTCTGCTTCTGCAATTCTTCGGAGACTATTATTTCTATAGTGGTCTCGATCTCCTTCCTCTGCTCCTCAATCAACTCCTTGGCCTCGTCCGTCATCTTCATCTCAGCATGGAGTGCAGTGGCAGCTATATGTGTTGCTAACTCCAGATCTTCCATTTGTAGCTCTGTAGGGTTTAGCTTCTCGCGATCCTTTCCACTCCAGTGGGGTAGTCCATTAGCATTACGCCTCCCGAAGCGACGGTAGGGAGAGTTTTGGGGCAGCATCTCGTAGAATTCCTCACAGATACGTGATAGTGCCTCATGTTTTGCTAGCAGAAGACCAGTCTCCCAGGTGGGGTACACCCTCTTGTAGACAATTGCCTCGGTGGGAATCCTGGTAGTACCAGGTAGGATCTCTGTCTCAATCTCCCAGCGTTGCTTATTGGTTATCTCTGAGGGTATCGTCCTTATTTTGAAGGTTGCGGGAACCAAATCAAGATCTTTGCAGATACCATTCAGTTGAACTCCAAAAGGACAAGTCACGCTGTCTCTCGGAATCTCCTTGAAGGTGAAGGGGACCATCTAAACAGAATTTGAGGAAACAAGATTAGATCAAGTGTTACTAGAATAAGTTCAAAAGAAAAGGAAGAAACAAGATTAAACTTTTATAGTAGAGTAAATTAGCTTTTAATTCCTATGGCCATCCTATTTCTATCCAGACTTAGGGTTTCGAACCTACAGGCAACACAGTGCTCTGATACCATCTGTAGCGTACCTGCACTTAGAAATTGGCAAGGTACCTGTGTATAGTGCAAACCCCTGGATCGTTTCATTTGCACACACAGTTTAAGATGTAGTATCACAACAAAGTATCATTATTACATCGAATGATCCAGACTTGGTAAAATATTCATTACAACTTGCATAGCATATAGCTAGCTTGAAAAAGTAAAGCAGCGGAAATAATAATCTTCATGGAGTCCTCATCCTTTGCATGTGCCACAGGCGAAACATGTTGGTTGCAGACTCGAAACCCCCTAACGAAACTCACTCGTCGTCAGAACAATCTGCAACAAATAAAAATTTGCAACAGAGTGGGTCAGAACCATTAAAAATGGATCTGGCAAGTGACACTATGTGGACACTTAATGGAATAACTCTAATAGCCTATATGCATATTTGGCTGGTGGAGTTTCAAGGCTATTTTGCATAAAAGCCAATTTTGCCTAACACTTTGCAAAACATTTTCTTCAAAAGTTGGAGACGATATGGTATAAGACCATAGTCTCATCTACCCTTGTTCACCATCAAGTTTTACTTTCGAAATTGGAATGATGAAGCCTCCGTTGAATCCTTGATCAGCTGCTCAAATTGTCCGTAACCGGGGACACGGCTAAGTACTTAGTTTTTAACTCTGCAGAGGTTGTGCACTTTCACCATTAGACCCAACAAACCCAAACTATCCTCAAGCACTCAAATTGTGCTAAGGAAAAGGAGAGAGTTGAGACGAGACTTTTCAGAAGCATTTTCCCATCCCATACCGACTTGACGCGCTCCCATTCTAACCATTCTACCACCACCTGTCAAGTCGGGACGAGTCCACGCAACTTAATCCATCTAGCCAGAGCCCATATGACTAATGGCTGCACGGTAAGCAATCTTCACTTAGAGAAAACATTGGCCCCTTGATACCCTGGGTGGCAACCACAAGTGACCATCCCTTAGAGGTCACCCCTAAGAGATGACACTCAACCTTTCCATCATCTTTTCATAACCAAGTCCACCCAGGTGATAAATTACTTAGTAGAATTAAGCTTTAAAGAAAACCACATTTGCATAGCATCAAATATTCTACTAAGTTATCAAAGGGTTCTAGACACAACTAGTGTAAAGGTATGGTGGGTTTAGCATATAGCTATACTTCTATCCAACACATGCATATAAGAAATACACTAAGTAATGCATATAAAATACTTAGGAAAACTTCATGGGGGTGTGCCACTTGCCTTGGCAAACAGAAGTGTAGTAGTAGCAGTTGCAACCACTTTCGTCTCTCTCCGGAATTTCTAACAAGTCAAACAAACCACAAATAAACATACAATCATAAATGCAACACTTAGAAAAATTATGATGTGTATGCGATGCAGGATGATACAAAGAGTTATGGTATGCAAGACAAACAAATAAATAAGGAAGGAGACATAAACTAACTTAATCCAAACGGCTAAGGCAAGGTCAAGCTCAAAGTAAACTTGATCAAACAACTTGACAAAAGTTGTAAGGCTATTCTAAATCTTCACAAGTTTGATCTTCAATTAATCGTCAACCCCTTTGTAGCTTCATTGTTCTTCAATGATCTTCAATTAGCACTTTTAGGGACTTAGTCTTAAACTCCAAGGACTTGGTCTATGTCCAAAGTGAGACAAAAATAGAAGGTAGAAAAGATAGACAACATGAAGTAGTTGGTCCTCGAAGAATCTTCTCCTTGCTTCCTTGTAGCTTTCTCCTTGTGCTGATTTCATTGAAAAATTGTAAACTTGACGGTTCTGACGACTTGATTGTTGGCAGCATCAGGATGGGTCTTGAATATAACTTAGTCACCATGAAGTCTAGGAGAAGAAAGAAGGAAAAGAGAGAAAGAGAAGGGAGACTTAGAAAATGTAGCTGGTTGGTCTTCATGAATTTCCTCTTGATTTCTTCTAAGTACTTTCTTCTTGGAGATGCTTCTGGAGTCTTGTTTTCTTGCTAAGTCCTACTTTGTTTCTTCATTGTTTCCACTAATTTCTAACTTAGTGGTTTTGACTAGAGAGTTCAAAAGAGCTAACATGCATCCTCAAAATTTCTAAGGAGGAAGTCATGTGAAATTATAAAATAATACTTAGGACTTAATTATGCATGCCATGCTTATGTAAAAGCTCTAAGGAAATGCAAGCAAACAAGATGTTCCAAAAATAACTAAGGACCAAAGAGGTCAAACAATAAGTCAAAATAATTTCTAAGTAAAAGTTCATAAAATAAGGTGTTGGTATTTTTCTAAGGAAAAATACTTTTTAAAACCATAGTTGATAAACTTTCTAAAGACAAACACTTGTCAAAAATAACACTTAGGAAAATATTCTAAAACCACTAAGTTTTCAAGATGCTAAATTTTTCTAAGGAAAAGATTTAACACTTTTAAGATGTTGAAATTTTCTAAGGGAAATAGGGTTGTCAAAATAATTATCAAATATTTTCTAAGGAAATTTTCCAAGGAAAAGTGTTGTCAAAATTTTATTACTCAAAATTTTCTAAGGAAGAAATAACACTTTTGTGGGAGAGGTGAAATATTTCTAAGTTATTTTGCATCTAACATGATCATCATGACTTAGCTAAAATTTCTATTCGAAATTAATGTGGAAAACAATTTTAATATAATTTACTTATTAAAATAACACCTAAAAAGCAATAAAAACAATTTACATGCAAAAACACATAAAAACACTTCTACAAAAATACAGAGCAATGCTACGGCCATTATTTATACAAACAAAAATATAGCAAAATATTTTGCTCAATTATCAATTTTTATAATTAAATTATAGCCAAAATATCAATTAAACCATTTTTAAAATTTATCTAAATTAATTTCGTCCAAACCTCAAATTAAGCATACAGAAAGTTTCTACACATTATTAGCTTTCCAAAAATATAAATTTCATAAATTTTGGCTAAAGGAATAAAAATTAATAATGAATCAAAAATCCAGGGACTAATCTGTGACGCGCAGGGGCTAGAACGTAAAGAAAACTGAAAAGATCTTCGCGATGAAGTCCTTCGTCGACGTGGCATCTTCTGGTTGGTGCGGAGCTGCTGACTGTGCTGCTGACGCTGCTGCTGACTGGGCTGTCGACGTGGCGCGCTCTGATTCGCCGGTACCGGTTCATCGGATGGATCTAATCTCACGCGTTAAAACGAGATCGGACGGCCGAGATTCGTTTGACCTAAAACGAGCGGCGCTGTTCGCCGGAAACCTAGCTTCCGCGGCGCGCCATGGCCGGAGTTGGTGTTCTAGCGCTACAGAGAGAGCGGGGAAGCGTGTCTTATACCTACGGATGCAGAAAGGCGTGGCGGAGACGATGACGAAGCTGGCGGTGTCGGGGTGCTCCGGCTGGCCCAGGATTGCTCGCCGGAGTCGAGGAAGCGGCGGCGAGCTCCTGTCGAGGATGGATATGACGTTCTGGTGCACGCAAAAATTCGGGACAGGGTCAGATCGATGCGCAGCGATGAAATAAGAAGAAAGAGATAGATGGTAGGGCTCGGGGTGTCCTGTACTCGCCGGGATCGATGGAGTTCGCCGGCGGCCGTGGCGGCGCTCCGTGGATGATCTCGAGCAGCCTGGGGGCTCTCGGGTTCTGGTTTATGGGGCAAAAGAGAGAGGAGGTCGTGGAGATTATATATGGGCAGAGGATTCGGGAGATTCGCAGCGAATCGTAACGGATTTGGGTTGGATTAGGTTAGGTTTCGGGAGTTCCTTGCTTGCACGAGAGGTTGAAGACGCGTGACGTCATGGCTGGCGTCATGGGCGGGGCCCGCATGTCGGTGAGATAGAGGGGAGAACTGGGCTGGGCTGTTGTACGCTGCGCGTGCGGTAGAGAAGAGGTTTAGAAGTTGGGCTTCGGCCCAATTAGCTAGGGTTCCCCTTTTTTTTTCAAAAGCTTTTCTTTTCTTTTCCTAAGAACTTTAATAACTTTTTAAATACAAAACCAAATTAAGTCAAACCAATTTCTATAGTTTTGTAAAAACCAACTCTTTAATTTGAGAACCTCAAATAATATTTTCCAATACATTTTGTCTACTAAAATTTTGAAATATGTTTAAATGAATTTTGGACATATTAATGTCTTTTGAAAACTATAGGGTTTTATAAATTCCTTTTGAAATTATATTTTAAACCAAGGCAAAATATGAGTAATAATATTACATATCACTCAAAGGATAATTTGCATAAAACTCATCTTGTTTAAAAAGGGTTTGATAATTCAAAATGAATTCAAAATTCATTTTAAAATCCAAATAAACATTTTCTTTTAAAAGCAAAACTATAAATTTGAAAATAGAGAATAGGTAAGTAATAGAATAATTCCCATACAAACAAACAATTCACAACCAAACACACTTTTTAAGTAAAAATCATTTTGATTTCCAAACTAAGTTTTTAATGAACAATATGACACTTGATATCTAAAATAAAATAGGTTTAAAACAAATCAAATGTGGCTTGATAAGACTTAATTACCACAAGATACACATTTTGCAAAAATATATTTCAACAAATACAAACAATCACAAGCAATTATTAAAAGAACAATATATAAAAGTCAAAAGAAAAATTGGAGCATAATTGCTCTACTAATATATTTTCTTAAATATGTTTTCAAGTGGAAATTTATTTCCCACTCTTGAAATAACCAAATGCAAACAATGCTATATGATGTTGAATGCATGCATGAATTTTCTTTTCAAAGCAAATACATAATAGTTTTAAAAAGTTTTGAATTTTTCTGATTTTTCAACTTTTTGAAAACATTGGGGCGGTTGAAGTTGTTTGGGCGGGTAGGGAAATTGGGGCGTGGGGCTTGGGGTGGACGATAAGCAGGCCTGGGGTTTTGCTGAAAGATACGAGGTTTCTGGCTGCTCGAACCTTCCTGAGCATTCATTCTTCTCTTGCGGCCTTCATACATAGACTTGCGCTTGGTCTCCAGCTGGATGGCTTTGTCCATAAGTGACTCCAGATCACGGAAGTCATGGATAACCAGAGCACACTGCAGTTCATCATGAAGTCCACTCATGAAACGCTCCATTTTCTTCTCTTCTTTGTCGGTATCATCAGGAGCATACCGAGATAAGTCGGTAAAATCCTCCAGATAACCGACCACATCCCTACTTCCCTGCCTCAGCTTGCGGAATTCATCCTTCTTCCTCTCAATGAGTCCGTAGGGAATGTGCTTCTTGCGGAACTTCTCCTGGAACTCAGCCCAGTTGATAACATGACCCGCTTGCTGGAGAGCCTTGGTAGTTTCCCACCAAGCTCTTGCAGGTCCAGCGAGATAGTGGGTTGCATACAACACTTTCTCATTCTCTCCTACAGCAGCAACTTCCAGGTTGTTGTCGATGGTGCGAAGCCAATCATCGGCTTCTAGTGGATGAAGTCCCTTGGAGTAGGTGGGTGGGTTGGTTTTCTGGAATTCACCTAAGGTGGATCGCTGGTTTCCATCGCCATTGCCATTACCACCATTGTTGTTGTTACTGTTGTTGTTGTTGTTGTTGTAAGCGGCTGCGAGTTGTTGCAGGGCAGTGAGATGAGCCTGGCGCTCTGCCGGGTATTTTCACGTTCCTCCATGATAAGCGCGAGAAGTTGGGCGGGGGTTGGGTCCGGTGGTGGTGGTGTTGATCCTGATCCTTCTGCATTGCTGCGACGGGGCGGCATCCTGAAGCACACCGGGTATAAGAGGCAAGGCAAAAAGGTTTCGACTAAAGGAAAAGACGGTTTCGCGAAGTGGTTGATAAATTTTAAGGACTTATATGAAAATATTTCACACAGATCTAACAAGACAAACATACTTATATTTCACAAACATCACATCAAGAAGTTCACAACAACTTCAAGCTTACAACATCAAGCTTACACATCACCTTACATCTAAGGTACATAGCATCTAGTTTCCAAAAGAACTACTACTCCGACTCGACAAGCGATAGGGGTCAACCTAATCCTGTGGTAGTGATCAAGTCACTCGCCTACTGAGGTGGAACCTCCAGTTCTAACACGTCAGCATCTGACTGGTAGGGTGGCTCCTCAGGATCCTCCTCCTCGTCCTCGAGAACTGCCTCAAGTGGCTCCTCCTCCTCGTCAACTAACTCCTCCTCATCATCGTCCTCCTCACAATCCATCTCCTCCACGAAGTCATCATCGTCACTGAGGAAAGTGTTGTTCTCCTTGCGGAGATCCTCGCCCTCCTCCTCCATCTCATCAGTATGGTGCTCTAGATCCTCAATCAACTCGTCCTGCTCTGCCACCTTCTTGCGGAGCTTCACGATGGTCCTTCTCAGCTGGGAACTCTTCGTGAGAAGAGCGACCTTCTCCTCCAGTAGCTTTTTCTCATTCTCGCGAATCTCAACAAGCGAGATGCGATCAAAGTGAAGCTGAACTCTAGTGCGCATCAGGTCATCCTGGGTGTTCTGAAGTAAGAGTTCCATGTCCGTGATGTAGCTCCCAAACATCGGGTGGCAAGGGGAAAGAGTAGGGTGTCCGTCGCAGTTGCGCCTCCCATAGAACCGGAAACGGGAATCTGCCAACTTCGCCTTGTGCTCCTCACAAAGTCGGGCTAGCATCCTCTGTGCGGCAGTACAGAGACCGTCAACCCAGGTAGAAGCCTTGGTGGTGAAGACGAGTGTCCTGGAACTGGGAGACTTGATGTTCCTGCGAACTGACGACTTGACTGGCCAGCTCAGCCTTCCGATACCGTGAACGTCAATCTGAGCTCCCTCAAACTCTGGAGCAGGGCGACCTAACAGCTTGCTCAACTCGAACAAGTCACTCTCGAATGTCAGTTTGCTATCCTTCTCAAGCTGAACGAACTCGGTCCAATGGAGTGCCATCTACAATTTTTTTAAGCAAGTTTTTAAGTTAGTGAGATGATAAGTGTACAAAATTTTAAATTTAGTGAGGTAACAAGTGAGTCGAAATTTAATGAGAAGGGTGCATAATTTTAAGGATACAAAGGAAAATGTAATTTTTAATGAGAGTAACATTTTGCAGAAGTAAGAGGATTGGAGATAAGCAGTTTTCAAAAATACTTTACTCCTTTCTTTTTAGAAATTAATCTTTTTGATAAAATTTATCTAACGACCATGCTAACTAAGGTTTCCTAAAGTCGGGATGGCTCTGATACCAAGTCTGTGGGGATCCCGGACTAGCCGTCCGAAATACCCGATTATGCTTAACACAACGATCCCGTGATCAGTCTGTCGTTGCACATAATCCGAATTGGATATCAAAGTTTACATCCATTACAATACCGAATAAAAAGTCTTACATAAATGGTCATTTAGACCAAGTTCTTACATAGGTGCCTTCATGGGCCAAACCAAAATATCAGCGGAAGCTACGGCGTAGTAGACATCATATTCTTACGATGACAACCCGACAGGCAGCTGACTTGTGGAGATCCTTAGTTCGCGTAGAAGTCGCCATATTCCTGCTCGGCGTAGTGCTCCTCCTCGTAGTCTGGCTAGGATAATAGCCAGGGACGAAACCAATATGAGTACATTTGAATGTACTCGCAAACTACCCCAACATGAGTATGCACTAGTTTTATCTTACTTTCCTACTTTTATTTATTTAAAACATCTCTATATCTTTATTGAAAAAGGTAAGAAGAGTTTTATAACTATCTTTGAAAGAAGTCACCATCTCATTTTGTTCCTCCAAAAACTCCTCCTTTTTCTGACCATGGCTCACCATGGTCCATTCATTTCCACAACTCATACCACTCCATTTGGTATAGCTGTGTAACATCATCACCTTTTCAGTTTCTTTTATACTTAAAAGCTTTTCCAAAAAAATTCACATGGTCAAAGTAGGGCCTCCCAACTGTCCATATCCGAGGACTCGGCTATTCGATAGTTTTAACCCTCTGCAGAGGTAGCACGCTTTTTAACCCACATCCATCCGGCAGCTCATCGTGTCTGCCACGTCTCGCCATACAGGGTGTATGCGAAGTAAGCCGCCGACCATAGCCTGCCCTTTGCTCATGCTAGTATAGGATCCTACCGCTACGAAATTAACATCCTTTCCATCAGCACCCAGTCCAGATTCCCCGTCAGGAAACCTAAGTGTGAGGACTCGTAGTTCTGCCCGGCGAGCGAACCCTTCAATCCCCCATCCTCAGATGCCAGGACCCAGGTCAGGGGGTAGGTCGCCATGACCATCCCCTCATGGAACGAGGTCATCCTCGTTGTTGAGGAATCCCATACTAATATGAGCAAATTATATGACTACGCCCTTTTCCCATATATGGGTAAATGTGGTCGCACAGGGTATCGGCTGGTTGACGTAAGTACAAGGACACACTGTGCATTTTTCATAAACACTTCCATTCTCCACTTCTCCATTCCAGCACCGATATCTCGGTATTCCATAATCACACAAAATTTTCAAAGGAGTTTTGAATAAACCATGTTTATTTTTCCCAACCTATAATTCTTATAAACTATCTTATATTTCTACATAGGGTGGCAAAATAATAACCATATACTTTTGAAAAGGTTTGGTAAATCTTTGCTTTTAAAAGTAGAATATGTTATCAAAGTAGATGCATAAATTTGGGGTGCAAGCTCAGAGAGTAGCTTGCCTTGCTCGGCAAAGTGACCTTGGTCTTGATCTTCAGGTTCAACAAACTCCCCCTCCTCGATAAATCCGACAACGTTCTCGTCTAATTAATAAGCAAACAAATACAAGCAATCACTAAACTACGCAAACAACATCACAACATTACAATCCTAAACATCACAAATAGCTACTGCACACATCAAACCATACAATTGGGTTTCAAAATAATTGAATTAAACATTATTTAATCACTTCTAAATTAAGGCAGAATTTTTTTGAAGGTGTTTAATTCCACAACTTGAGTTCTGTTGGTCACAAAAATACAAACTAAAATTCTATGGAAAGCTACTGATGTGTAGAAGACAATGCAATTGGATTTGGATGCATTGGAGCTACCAAACTCCCTACACAAGGGTTTGAATCCAGTAGCTTAATACTTAAGTTTTGGCAATCAAATATGTTCTGTTGTTCCAAAAATTAAATTCTTTTAGGGGTGACTAAACATGGCTAAATGAGAGCTAACAAAATTGGTCCTAACTCATTTGGGTCAACCACTAAACATAGTTATTTGTTTTAGTCCAGAAGGGTTTAGCTTAAAGTCAACAATTAACGTTGCTTAATTAATTCTACCAAAATTAGTGAAGCTAATACATGGCAGTACTAAGCTAGCAAAATTGGTTTGGTATCATTTGGACTAACAGAGTATCAGAAACAAACAAGTTTAGAATTTAAACCTTCTGTAGTATTTTTAATAATACTTTTTATCTATTTAATTAAATGACATGAGACCACTTGTGTTGGTTAAACAATTTCATAAGCTTTCTAGAACAATTAGATTTGGTTTATTTGGATGTATAATCTTATGTTATTGATTTTTGAAGTTGGGTCCAGTATTGAAATCTATAGAAACTAGAAATTCGAAAAGTTTACTATTCTGGATAATGTTGAGAATCCTGACATGCGGGGTCTACACGTCAGCGTCTCACGGAGAAAAGTCTTCCGCGCGGAATTGTTTAAAATGCTGACAGTGGGTCCCACATGGCAGTGTAACAAGGCACGAAACGTTACGTGGCCGTAGATCTCAGATCCAACGGCGCACGGACGCTGCCATCGGCGACGACCTAAAATAGGCGGCGCTGCCGCGCCGGCGACGGCGAGGTGGATGAAGCTCTCACCTAGGGGGCTCGGGAGGTCGCGGCGATGATGGAGATCGACGGCGGTGGCGTGTGGGAAGCTCCTGGCTGAGTTGCGCTTGCTGGGGTGAACGGGTTCGTCGGCGGCGACGTCTCCGTCTTCCACGGCCATGGACAGCAACTCCGGCGAGGTCCAACGGTCGCGTCTGGGCACTAAACAAATGGAAAAAGGGATGGGGTGAGTGCGGTGAGCTCGGGCAACAGCGTAGAGGGGTCAGAGGGGAGAATGGAGCAGCGGGACGGCACGACCGTGGTCGTGCTCACCTACGGCTCCGGCGGAGCTTCTCGGGAAGAAAACCAGAGCAGCGGCGGCTCAGCAGCCGCGGCTTTGCTCTCCTGGCGGTGTACGTGAGGTGGTGAAGCAAGGGAGGGGAGCAGGGGTGAAGGGGGTGGAGAATTCGTGAGGTGCGGGGTCAAGTTAAATAGGCGCAACGCCGGCGCACGGTGGTCGCGGTCCAGCGGCGTCCAGAGAGCGAGAGAGGCCGGTGCGTGCTGTCTGGGGGGTCCGGGATGGAGCTAGGGTTCTCGGCGTAGCTGATCGCGTGTCGGTGAGCTGTGGGGGGGGCCAATTTGGCCGGCGCCGTCCAACTCCTCCGCGGCGGTCGTCGGGGAACCGCGGCGTAAAGGCGATGGGAGAGGCACTCCAGTGCTCTCCTCTGCGAGGCAGAGGGTGCAGAGGCACGGGAGCGAGGGAGAACGCGAGCAGGGGGGCCCTGGGGGGCCTGGGAACGGCGAGGACGGCCATGGCGACGGTGACGGGGAGCTAGGGGTAGGAGACGACGGCATTTTCGTAGAACGCCCCCTGGACTTTCTTTTCCAATTACAACCAGGTCCTCCTCTGCTTCTTTTATTTCTTTTTAAAACCAGTAGCTTTTCTAAGATTTAATTGGGGCACTTAAACAATTTAGAAAAATTCACAAATATTTGTGAGGCTTCCACATAACATGTAGTAGCTCCACAAAATTTGGCATTTCAAAATAAAATGTTTTGAATCATTTTTGTTCATAGGGTTTTAATTATGGAATTTTGTTTTATTTCAACTTGACTTACTTTAGAATTTTAAAACTAGTTCAAAAATATGAGTTGAGAGAGAGAAGTAGTAAGGATAAAATGGGAGTGTTTACATTACCACTCCACTGAATTTTATTGTGAAGGAAAACAAATTCTCACTTGGAGAATTTCATGTGACACTTGTCACATTATTTTTTTGTTTCAACTTTCATTTTATTCCTCTTCTTTTCTTCATGTTTTTCTTTAGAGCAAGCAACACATAATTAGCAAGAAATAAACAACACAAGCAACAATATGAGATCAACCCATATAATTAAGCAAAAGTTTTTGTTGGCTCTCATTTTTGGAATAATAATACTGATTAATATTTTTGGGATGTTACACACTCCGTAAAGGATTTCGCTCTCGAGGTCGCGTAGGAAGCAAAGAAAGTCGCATGAATAATTGGGTGAGTAGTCAAGATGCAGGTGCGCGGCTAATACTGGGAAACTTGAAATCTTCACTAATGAATTCTCATCAAATTCAACCGAAGTCGGCGAGGGATTGACGGTGAGCCGGAGAGTGAAGGATGAGAAAAACAAATGCAGGAGTCTTCCTCTCTCCAACCAGCACTGAAAATGTCCTTAAAAATGGAAACAATAAATTAATCCTTCATTCAAAAAATCGGATTAATGAGCCATCCTTCCAAAGGAGTCACGGACAGCCAGGGCCTGTCGCCTGGATCTGTCCCTGTGCACCAGCCAATTACTTGATGCAGATTTAACTTGTTCTCTTGTTTGTATTTTTCTTGGAGCACTACGTGCATACATACTATGCTAGAACTACTCGATCTCCATTGGAGACACGGTGAGAAATAGGAAAAAAAGACTGATGATTCAAGTACAGGAACAGAAAGAAATTAAGTGTACTCAACTACTCATTTGCATGACAGGCAGGTAGTAATCCAAGAGTCAATACATACGTATAACTTGATCACTTACGGTTATAGCTAGTAACAATCAAATTATAATTTCATCTTTTCGGAAAATTTGATCGACCATGGTGACAAACTGAGAATATCGGCAGATAGCAAGAGCTAGCACACAACCCAACAACAGCACAATCGAATTCGTAGATCAATCTTCTTCCGATGCCCAAACCTCTACCTACAGCTACCTACCTAAGCTCTTGACCATGGACTCGTTTACCTAAGAAATCGGATCAGACCACGAAGAACACACAGATCGGATACAAATACCGTCCCACCTCAATCCCCACCCATTAAAATACTCCTCCTATCCATGAACCCGGCCCGATGCCCACCAATCGTCCAATCTTAATCCCGTTCTCCATCCACAAAAATGAAACAACAAGAAATTAATGATCCATCCATGAAAACAAAATAGAATAGCAAACATCCAGCTATTCAATCCATGAAAATAAGATTGGGGAGGGGAGTGGTGGTGGCGTAGGAGTACATCGCTGCTCGTGCTGGTCAAACGGATCCGGTCATGGTGGAGGAGCGCCACAGCCGGAGGGAGCAGCAGCGGTACAGCTCGCTCCGGAACGAAGACATACAGGGCATCCTTCACTTTAGACTATGGGTCATGGGCGCATAAAAGGAAGTGGCGCCTTATGGCCGGAGCAGAGGGCCTGGCCGCTGAGGACGTGGCGGGGGTTGGTGTTGCGCCAGCGACGGCGGAGACTCCCGGGTGGAGGAGAAAAGGGAGGAAGGTATAGGACGACGGGAAACAGCCTCGGCGGCGCGGTGCTCCAGCGGCGACGACGAAATCTCCGCCGTGTCAGGTATCCTCACATTATGCGGTGCGACGCTGAGGGGATCGGGTCTCGGCGGCGCATCTAGAGACTTGTGTTCCCACCAGAGGACGAAAAGCGCGAGGACAGTAAACGGACGAAGGAGAAAAAATCGAACCGGTACATAACTTATGGGTGGCAGTGGTGGGTAATTGTTATGAACTTCAGGGGCAGTTTCAATAACGTACCACAAGAAACCATTCTTCCTTTATTATTAGGTATAGATTATGATATTTATTAGAATAACCTACTAATAGTTGACAAAGTGCACAATGTTCTTGTTTTACACTTTGATGTGTAGGAATTATCAAAATTGGGCAAAGGAAACCTTGTTGGACAAATTGGGACTTTCCTGAAATCTGTCTGAGAACTTTTTACGGAGATTGTCAGTTTGACCCTCAAAGACGACGTCAAACGGAAAACTCAATAAATACAAAGTTGTCACAATTTTCCATACGCTTCGTTTAAGCCCAAGAACAGCCCAATCGGAGTTCGGACGCGGCCTACAGACCCGTTTTACTGAAGACCTAAAACTGGATGACGGAAATCCGTGAACCTTTATAAGGAGAGGAAATCTAATTCGTGAGGAGGCCCCATACCACGAATTTTCCTCTTCCTAGGCAGCCGTCTCGGGGTGGAGAACCTCCTCCATACCACCACCATCTCCAAGGAAGAAGAGGGGCCAAGGGCCGCTGCCCCCAAGGGCCGCCGCCGCTCCTCTCCACCGCGGGCTGCCGTCGCCGCCACCTCGCCGTGGCTGCTGCGGGCTGCGGCCTCCACTCTAGGCTGCACCTCTTCATCAACCACTCCATCAAGCTCCTCATCATCATGACCATGTGTGAGTAGTCTCCCTCGGGGCAAAGGGCTCATGTCGGTAGCTATGTAGTTTATCTCTCTCCCATGATGTGATCTATATGTGATCATGAACTTTGTAATCTAGTTGAATTCATAAATGTTACTCTTCATTATATTATGAATATGCTACTCAAATGGTTTTATTAATGTAATCTCCGGAGTCACCTTCGTCCCACGGTGCGAAGTTGACAGTGTGTGCACCGTGTGTGACTCTTTGGATTGAAGATTATGTGAATACTTGCCATGAGTTGTTCTTGTGTTGGATGTCTCTATGAAATTGTGGCGTTTGTTTAGTACTATTTTGGGGCGCTCATAGTGACAGCGCGGGGTGCCCTAGAGGTGGAATACAGACTTGAGGCGTGCTTTTATAGCCCTACGCAGTGGATTGATGTTCGTTATCCAACCGGAGGGTAGTTCGGGGTAGCATAGTGAAGAGGTAGTATTTATGCATTCAATTATATTATTATTGTTGAGAGTGTCCACTAGTGAAATTATGATCCCTAGGCCTTATTTCCAAGCATTGAAACACCGTTTACTCTCATTTTGTCTCATGTTTGCTTGCTGCCATTTTTATTTCAGATTGTAATTACCACTTATAATCATCCATATCACTTGTATTTTAATATCTCTTCGCCGAACTAGTGCACATATACACCTGACAAGTGTATTGGGTGTGTTGGTGACACAAGAGACTTCTTGTATCTTAATTGCAGGTTGCTTGAGAGGGATATCTTTGACCTCTACCTCTCTGAGTTCGATAAACCTTGGGTTATTCACTTAAGGGAAACTTGCTGCTGTTCTACAAACCTCTGCACTTGGAGGCCCAACACTGTCTACAGGAATAGAAGCGTGCGTAGACATCAGCATAGCTTATTCGTCCCCCATAATGTGATAATCCAATTTTTCTTAACAAGAGGCAAACAAAACCAACTAGAGATAATTAATGGACATTATAGAATTTGAATTTCTCATGAGAATGATATACCACATAGAGAGTAGATAATGTTGATATATCAACACTAAGTGGTATTCCTCCTGTATACACATTTTTAGGATTGTGAAGTGCACGGAGCATATCACTCCCCCAAAATAGGATAGTCCATTAATCTCTCAAAAGTAGAGCCAAAAGATAAGATATCAAATAAAAGCAATAAGGCTCAACACAAGTAAATGTTGTGCAAACCACCATACACATACTTGATTTCTCAAGATAAGTAAGTAGAGAGCACAACACATACAAACACTAGCAATGTACAAAACCTAACAGATGCAAAGGTGCAAGTAACTTTCAATGTATATATGATTTAAAAACAAGTTACCGCAAGGAGGAACATAGGATATGAGATAGGACAATATAATCCAAATGACTTGACTTGAGAGAATATAATTGATGAAGATCCCTTAATTCTTCATGATGTAGCCAAGTCTCCAATGCCCTCAAACAACACCTATTGATCAAGTTTTACCTTGTCGGTCCCCAACCAAGTTAGGTCCTAAGAGGTTAGTCACAATAGGCTTGGCAACCCAAATGGTGCTTTTCTTGACACCACTTTGAGTACCAACATATTTGGCAAACACATTGCCAACCTTATCCTTCCGAAGAGAATAAACATCATCAATAATAATGGGGTTGGATAAGGTACCATTAGTGCATGAAGAGGCAAAGTGGCCCTTCTCACGGCATATGTAGCAACATTGGCTTCCTCCTTTCTTCTTAGTTGGAATCTTGACTTGAGAAGAGGTAGCTTGGATCTTCTTGGGAAGAGGCTGTTCTTCATCTTGAGTTTGAGCTTGAGGCCGCTTTCCCTGTTGCTTCTCACTAAGAGGCTTCTTTTTCAAAGGGCAAGATCTAACATGGTGCCCTTCAACTTTGCACTTGAAGCAAACAATTTTGGCCGAATCTTTAGCTTGCTCTTGGCCCTTGTTCTTCTTGTTAGGCTTGGACTTGTTCTTGTTATTGGAGTTGAATCCAAGTCCACTCTTGTCATTGGGCGTCTTTGAACAATCAACACAATGTCTCTTTTAATTCCTCTACATGGTTAGTATAACAAAAACACTAGAGGAAGTAGATGCTTCATTGTTAGAGCAACAGGGCATGGTAAGTAATTTATCACAAGATGTAGCAATATTGTGAGTGGATGAATCACAAGGACTATCACATTGGAATAAAGCATTTAGAGTACAAGGAGTGCCATTGTCCACATGAGGCTAACAAGATGTTACCTTTGTAGTGATAGCCTCATGAGATAACTTTTAGCTTCGCATGGGATGCTAGAAGATCCTCATTAGAGCTAGAGAGTTTTTCATGACTTTCTTCCAATTTCCCATACTTTCTAGTTAGGAACTCAAGTTGAGCCCTTAGTTCAACAATCTCCTTCAAAATAGATGCTTCACGAGAAGTGGAGTTAGTAGCACAAGCATCATTAACATTAGAAATAGAAGAAGACAACTTGGCAAGCTCATTATTCAACCTAGCATTTTCCTCAATAATATTAGCATGATCACATGAGGGAGTAGAGGAACTAGGCACATCATTTTTAGATAGTTGAGTTTGGAGTTGATCATGAGACTTGGTAAGGAGAGAGTGTTCACTTTCCAAAGCCTTATGAGATTTGTCAAGTCTCTCTATATCCTCAATTAGTCTAGCATTGCCAACACCAAATTCAACTTTTTCCTTTTTAAGCACTTTATATTTAGCAATAGCATGATCTCTTTCCTTAATGATTTTAGCAAAAATAAGATCATTTGTTTCATCAAGAGATTCAAGTTTCTCCTCAAGAGACACTCGAACCTCATGCTCTTCCTCGAGAGCATTTTCTAAGGATGATTTTTCCATAGCATCCTCTCTTTCGATCATTCCCTTTTCTTCAATGATTTCCTTGCATTTAATAGCATAAGTCAAAATTTCACACAAATAAGAGCAAGCTTTACTACCTTTAGGGAGTGCACTAAAAACCATCTCACTCTTTTCTTTTAACGAGTCAATATCATCCTCTTTTAATCCATAATAATCCTCATCATCACAAGATGTAGAGGGTTCCAAAGGTGGAGATACCTTTGAATCCCTAGCCATAAGGCAAAAGTGAGTAATGGACGATGATGATGAAGAATTGTTTGAAGCACCATTGAGGTACATGTGTTGTTCCAACAAGTGTTGGTTTTGCTCTACATTGTTAGCCACACAAGTATTAGAGGAAATGGAAGCATTATTTTCATGGCAACAAGACATAGAAAGCATATCATCATGAGATTTAGTTAAGCAACTAATACATGATATGCAAGGACTATCAACACTAGCATGTAGGACATTTGAAGTGCTAGAGGAGTTTAAGTTCAAAGATAAACCATTATAATGAAATAGAGATGAAGTATAGTTAATAGAATATTCACCATCAACAAAGCAATTTCTATCACCACTCACCATATCATTACCTTGTGACAAATCACATGTTGGTGGAGTGGAAGAAGTTGTGAACTCATCACGGCCGGAGGTGGAACGAGAACAATCATCCTCAATAATGTTGGACACTTCATATTTATCTTGAAGCTTGGTCCAAAGCTCATGAGCGTTCCAAAAAGGCAAGATTGATGCAAGAACTACATCGCTTAAAACACAAATGAGACCATTAGATACTTGAGTATCGAGATGAGAGTTTTCCTCATCCTCTAAAGATAATTCTTGGGAATCCTTTGGTGGAGAAAAATCCACATCTACAATACTCTTGATAAAATTTGGACCCATGGCCCTAAAAAGATTAAGCATGCGAATCTTCCAAATATCATAATTTGTGCCATCGAATATAAAAGTGGGATCCTGCACTAATTCTCTAAACGACATCTTTACTCTCTAGGCGGTAAAGCCCAAAAAGAGAGCACATGCTCTGATGCCAATTGAAAGGACAAGGATGTCGCCTAGATGGGGGTGAATAGGAGATTTAAAACTTTTTCGGTTTAGGCTTGATAATTGCGGAATAAAACTAGGTGTTTAAATTAACAAGCCAACAACCTAAATAAACCAGGGTCACCTATGTGCACCAACAACTTATGCTAAGCAAGACAAGCAACAAGGTGATAGCAAAATTGAATACTTCAAGCACGAAGGCTATCACAATGTAAAGTGATAAGTAAATAGCTCGAGTATAGAAATAACCGAGGCACGCGGAGACGAGAATGTATTCCCGAGTTCCTCTTTTTTAGGGGAGTACATCTCGTTGGAGGGGTGTGAGTTTCAAACTCAAGACGCCACAAATGGCCTCACCCTATTCTCCGATGAACCTTGCCCAAAAGCTCGGTTCACCTTCCACTATTGATTTCCCTTTTAGGCAGAAATCGAGTCCCTTTCAACAATCTTGAGGCACAACCCACAAAAGGATTGGGAGCTCCCAAGTGACCACAAAAGGTCTCGACCACCATAAAGGCGTCTAGGGTCCAAAGACCCAAGAGTAACAAGCTCACAAACTTTCAACTTCCATGAATCCTCGTGGAGAGCACAAACCGATGCACAATACAATGGTAAGAGCACAAGTGCTCAAATCCTTCAATCTCAAATCTCACCAAAAGCATATAATGCTTATGGGGGGAGAAGAGAGGAAGAACAAACGAAGAACTCAACAAATGGAACTCCAAGATCTAGATCCAAAGGGTTCCCCTCATTTCGAGGAGAGATGGATTGGTGAAAATGTAGATCTAGATCTCCTCTCACTTTTTCCTCAAATATGTGCAAGAATCATGGGAGGGATTGAGAGGAAGGCAAGCTTTTCCAAGGTCAAAAATGGAGGAGAGAGAGGGGAAAAACGAGCTCAAGGATTGGGGAACCGTTGGGGAAGAAGGGCCCCTTAAATAGGTTCCCCAAAATCCAACCGTTAAGTGCAGAAATGCGCCGGGGCGGTACTACCACTGGCCCCAGCGGTACTACCGCCCCCCGGGAAGTTAGTACATCAAAACGGCAGAAAACTGGCTGAAAACGGGCTTCACGGAGCGGTACTACCGCCCCGGGCAGTCCGCCCCGGCGGTACTACCGCTTCCGGTACCGCCGAAAATGGCTCCCGGGTGGCACCGGCGGTACTACCGCCCCTTGAAAAAACTACATAACCCCCGACACCAAAATAGACATAACTTTTTCATCCGAACTCCGATTTCGATGATCTTGGTCTCGTTGGAATCGCAATGAAGAGCTTTACAAGATTATGCAGAGAAATATCATAGTCCATCATATGAGGAGGAATCCAAAAGGAGAGAGTTTGACCTCTATTAGAAAAGACAAACCGATAAAACCTCCAACATCAAAAACGTAACAAGATATTCATATGAAATCCGTTATTGATGAACTAGAGCTTGGTATGGAGATGAACACAAGCTCTAAATTCACACATGGAAAAAAGCCAAATAACAACCAAGAAAAGATGATATGCCAAGTATGTAAAGGTTTGAGCTCTCCACAAAGATACGATCAAGTTACTCACTTAAGAGCCTCTCTTGATAGTACGCCATCTATCCTATAACCCGGTCTCCCACTAACACCATGAGACCGGTAAAATAGAAACCCTATCAAGATCATACCTTTGCCTTACGTATTCCACTTGAGCTATATGATAACGATCTTGATCTCTTCAAGTGGACCACTTTTCTTGATTACGCTTTAGCTTGGTGAAGACTCACATATCGCTCTCCCTTACACCAATATGGGAGAGCTTCTCTTAGGCACATCTTCACTTGACAATAATCTCCAAATGGGTGGCAAGCTTCAAGGATAGGATTTCTTTCGAGATGCTTCTCTTGAACTTGCACTTCATCTTCTTCTCTTGAATATTGCTTTGGTCATCACTTTATCTTCTTCTTTCAATCTTGATACCAACACGTGGTGTTCAAGCATTGCCAATGGACAAGCCCTACAAGGATATCTCAATGCAACCATTAGTCCATAGAGATTGTCATTAATTACCAAAACCACACATGAGGGCTCATGCACTTTCACCCAGGAGCGGAGGGACCGCCAGCGTGCCTGCCGGCGGGGGCGGCAGGAACCACGGGACCGGGCTTGGCGACGAAGGCCGCGGCGGCGGTGAATGAGGCAGCGGTGCGTCGGGTCACCTTCAGCTCGTGGAGCAGCAGCATGCTCCAGAACTCGAGGAAGGACGGGTACGGCTTGATGAGAGGAGCGAGGTCGCAAATGCTGTCGTGGTCCTCGTGGAGACCCTTGATGACGTTGGTGACGAGGTCTGAGTCGGAGACCGGAGCGCCAACCTCCGCGAGAGCGTCCGCCGCCATCTTCTGGAGAAGGAGGTAGTCGATGATGGAGCGATCCTTCTGCCGGATGGTGTGGAACGCCTTGGCGAGATAGATCTCGCGGGACGTCTTGTTGTCGTTGAAGAGCCCGATGACGGCAGTCCAAACCGTGTAGGCGGTGGCATCGGTGGCCATGACAAGGTCCACGATGTCCATCGCCATGGAACCGTACAGCAAGCGGAGCACGGTGGCGTCGAGGCGGAGCCAGGTTGGGTCGGTCGGCGGGGTGGTGGTGGTGAGATGATCCTCGAGCGTGTAGGTGGTGACGACGATGGTGAAGAAGGTGCGCCACTAGGGGAAGGAGGGGACCTTGAGATCGAGGACGATCGGAACCAGCGAGCGGATGTTCTGAATGGCGGTGGCTTGCGCCCAGAGAGGGGCGTTGGGGTGGGGCTCGGGTGGTGGCGCCATGGAGGAGGAGGGGGAGGAAGGAGGAGAAGGCTGGCGGCGGCGGCGACCGGCTATGGTGCGGCTAGGGTTTAGAAGGAGGAGGCGGAAGCGAGTTAGGGTTTAGGATGTTTTAGGCTGATACCATGTGATAGAACTGACCACACTTGGGCCTTTCCATTGCATTGATATATATATAGACAAAATACAATCCTAACCATAAATGGGAGATCACACAAATAAGGACTCTCCACAATTAAGGGAATCAGAGGGATATGTCACGCTACGTGACATATCTGTCTAACATCTAGACATAAAAATATTTCTTAGAGTGGTGACTATCCTTGTCAACGACTAGCAATAGCGGTCCTAACATCTTCCACACCAACTAAGTTTTAAGAGCGGTTCCGAGATATCATACTTTATATATATATAGTATATATATAGGTAAATTAACATCCTCCCCACCTTTTCTTACACAAGCCATGGCTAACCGAATCCTCGGGTGCCTTCCATCAATCACATATCCATGGAGGAGTGTCTTATTATTTTATTTCTGATATTGGACTAACCAGCAATGTGAAAAAATTTGACGAGCAGATGAAGCATGCAAGTCATATAAACATTATTTGGTATGGAAGATGCTAAACCCAGCTACTACGTCCTCATGAGCTAAAAAAAGTGGTACAAAACAGGAGTAATAACTTTTTGAATATTTAAAGGTAGCACATGAAAAATTTACTTGGAGTGGCTTGGAAATACCACATGTAGGTAGGTATGGTGGACACAAATGACATGGATATTTGGCTCAAGGTTTTTGGATGCACGAGAAGCATTCCCTCTAGTACAAAGTTTTAGGCTTAGCACGGTGTCAAGCAAATACATATTAACAACCGAATACATGTATGACCACAAGATATACATTAAGCGTAACCATTGGACTCCACATTGTCTCCCTTGTCAACCAAACATGCTTTGCAAAAAGAATATCTAGACTTTGAGAAATAACAATCAGAACAAGCACCATAATTCTAAGCTTTACGGTATTTCTCCACTAGTCCATTCTTAAGCAAATGATCCACAAGTTTAAACATTCATCCATTTTATATCTCAAAACAATTGACAAGCATCAAATAATTCAAGACAATGCTATTTGAATTTCTTTTACCACTTCCTACATGATATTTCCCTTTCAAGCAAACACCAATAACCTTATTTGAAACAACTCTCTAAGCAAATAAGCATGTAACACAAGAGAGCACAACCTAACTACAAAAACTAATAGCCGTGAAAGAGATACATGAAAAACAAGAGCTAGAAGCTAAGACAATAAAAAGCTAAACACTCTACACGTATAAGTGAAGAACATGAGTGTATATGAAAAAGCGGAGCGTGTCTCTCTCCCACACAAGAATGCAAGGATCCATTTATTGAAAATGACCAGCAAACAAAACAAAACTGAAAGCAAAACATAAATGACGCTCCAAGAACAGCACATATTATGTAAAGGAATAAAAATATAGTTTCATGGGATCGACCAAATTAATTGTCGATGAAGAAGGGGATGCCTTGGGCATCCCCAAGCTTAGATGCTTGAGACTTCTTGAATATTTGGTGGAGGTCCAGGGGAGCCTTCCCAAGCTTGAGCTTTAATCCCTTCTTGATCTTCTTTCATCACCTCGTTCTCTCAACACTTGAAAACTTCCACCACACAAAACTAATCACAAATTTATTATAGAGGTTAGTCCTCAAACAAAATAATCCACCTTCAGTTCTCACTTGGAAAATTGCATAAACTTGTTTCTAAACATTAGGTATTGTCACTAAGATCTAAGTGATGTTCCGTGGATAGAAGAACTCCACTTTGCCCTAAAAGGTGCAATGCAAAAACTTGGACAGAAGCTGTAAAAAACAGAACAGAACGCAAAGATGATTTTTTCGAGATACTAGGGCACCTCGAATCAGAAAATTCAAAACTAATGAAAGTTAGACAAAACCCAAATGCATGCTGTCAAAAAGTTTCAGCTCCAGTTCACGTTCTGTGATTTTTTTAGAATTTCATACGGTAACGGACAAAAATCTGTTTCTGGACAGCAAAACACATAATTCTACTTTCCTCTCATTAGAGGCTATTCTTGGCACAGAAAAAAAATTAAAAGGATACAAGAGAGTTGTTACAGAGGCAAAAACACCCAAACACAAAAAAACAAAAGCAAACTGAAAGTAAAAATAATGGGTTGCCTCCCATAAGCACTTTTCTTTAACGCCTTTAGCTAGGCACAATGGCAAGAAGATCAATTATTATCATTCAAAGAAAGATTGGAAAAATCTTCATAGAGGCATTGTATTTTATCTATGCTTGGCTCAGATTTTCCCTTTTCACTCCTTTTCGGTTTACTACTTTCATCATTAGGGTTTTCAGGGACAATCCAATCAAAATTCTTCTCTAAAGCTTCATGCATCCCCTTCAACTTGAAGGGTATAGGAATTTTTAATTCTTTCTCACAATTAGTTTTTCTAGTATACTTCATTACATCAATATCCACGGTTTCAAGTGTGTGCATAACATTAATGTAATATCCAAGCATTTTATAGTGAACAAATATTTTTCTAGCTTCCCTAGCTACATCATCAAATTCTTTAAGCAAAGTCTTAAGCACAAAATCCTTCTTCTCCCCATCTTCCATACTATCAAGATTAAGAAACATTTGCTGTATTATGGGGTTAAGGTTCACAAACCTAGCTTCCAACCGGTCTACCAAAGAGGCAGTTGCAATTTTATAATTATGGGCAAGTTCTACCAGAGATTTATCTTCAAGTTCATAAGGTTGGCTTATGTGGTTAAAGAATTCTTCAATATTACTTCTTCCAATGATGAAACCGCTTCCCACCTTGAGTTCTTTTATGGCAAACTTAGGGAAAAACATGATGACTTGAACAAAGGATAAAACTAGACAAACCGAAATAAAACTAGGTGCTGGATTTTTTTTTGATTTTTAAAGCAAAAGAAAAGAAAAACAAGACTAATAAAAAATAAACTAAGCAAGACAATAACAAAATAGAGTGTAAGGATGTGTGAAACTCCCCTCGCTGAAGCTTCCAAGTCCCTGGCAACGGCGCCAGAAAACTTGCTGTTGACGGGAGACTTGGTAGTTCGAGAAGTCTTCTTCAAATCCCCGGCAACGACGCCAGAAAACTTGCTTGATGGCGTGGAATAGCACATTCGCTAGGAGACTCCAAGTGTAAGGTTTGATGTAATTTAGCAGCAAGTTTTCCCTTGATTACAAAACCAAGGTTATCAATCCAGTAGGACTTGGAGAACGCTTCGGAAAGGTGTCAACGGCGCTGTTTATGATTATTGACATGGACCTGCGCACACACGAACAAACTACTTTGCCCCAATGAAACAGAGAGGGTGTCAATCTCTCGGCTTGCTGAACACAAAGGATTAAACGTATGGTGGAAAATATTATGAGATCAAAAATGGCCAGCGAGCAAATGACTAGTAAAAGCTATTAAAACGGTTGTAAGCAATGTAGGAAAAATAGGACCGGGGTCCACAGTTCACTAGTGGTGTCTCTCCAAAAGATAAATGTGTTGGATGAACAAATTACAGCGGGGCAATTGATAAACATGGGCGCAACATAATACTATCATGAACATGGTTCACCGTTTTATTTAATATGGGCATTACATCAAAATACATAGACCGTTATCCAACTGTATCTATGACTAATAATCTACCCCGGGATTGCTATGTAGCATGTCACCCGAAAGTATTAAGTTCAAGCAACAGATAATTGCAATAAGCAAGGTGCGTAATGTAAGCAATGAGTACAACAGAAAGCAATAAACACCGCTATTTTATCCCTAGTAGTAACAACACATCTCAAGTTCTAATCGTTTATGTCAACTCGAGCTCGAACAAGAGAGGGATGAACCCACTATCTAGCACAAATACCCTCTCTAATGACACAAGTAATTACTTCG
Source organism: Poa pratensis (assembly GCA_947311845.1). Classification (NCBI taxonomy): domain Eukaryota; kingdom Viridiplantae; phylum Streptophyta; class Magnoliopsida; order Poales; family Poaceae; genus Poa; species Poa pratensis. The sequence continues at coordinate 47,465,213 of CAMZMU010000069.1, forward strand.
GCCAAAGCATACACAAGCATCGGAGAGCATGCAAGATCATAAATAAAACATATCATAGATAAACTGAACCATAATGTCAAGACTCCATAATTCATCGGATCCCCGCAAACACAACACATAGTATTACATAAAGATGATCTTAATCATGTAGGCAGCTCATAAGATCTAAACAATAGAGCACAAAGGAGAAGAGACAACCATCTATCTACTACCATGGACCCGTAGACCCGTGGTGGACTACTCACGCATCACTCCGGAGGCAGGCATGGTGGTGTAGATGCCTCCGGTGATGATCTCCCCCTCCGGCAGGGTGCCGGGATGAGTTTCAGAACCCCCCGATCTAGGGTTGGCGACGACGGCGGCTACGGAACTTTTGGATTTCTGATCGGGTACCGAGGGTTTTCGGGAGGAAGACAATTTATAGGCAAAGGGAAACTCGAGGAAGTCTCGGAGTTGCCCAGGTGGGGCCCAGGCACGACCAAGGCTGGCCCGCGCCTGGGGGTCGTCTGGGATGTGGGGCCCCTGCAGGCGCCCTCCTGGCTCCGTCTTTGTTTCTTCGTAAAAACAATTCATGTAAATTTGCAGCTTATTTCGAGAAAATTCCCGACTAGTTTTTTGAAACAAAAAGACAGCAAAAATAGGAACTAGCACTGGGCATCTTGTTAATAGGTTAGTTCCATAAAAATGTGCTAAAATGATATAAAAGCATTATAAAAGCATGTGGCAATGATATATAATATGCATGGAACAACCAAAAATTATAGATACGTTTGAGACGTGTCAGGCGGCTGGCTGTTGAAAGAGCATGCTAGCTCTTAATCCATTTTGGAGTCAATGACAACACACTCACAGGACTAATCATGTTCCTAAGTCTTGACAGGTTTTCAATTGACAACACGTGAAGTTCGAAGATGGAAGATAGAAAGGGGCTGGAAAAAAGAAACCAGGAAGAAATCCTTACCAGCGGTAGTACCGCTAGATGCGGCGGTAGTACCGCTCCTCCTGGAGCTGTACTACCACATCATGCTGGTACCCAGCTTCCAGCAGTAGTACCGCGGTTAGTACCGTGCCTTTCAGGCAGCGGTACTACCGCTGGAAGTACCGTCATCCTCGATTTCTTCTCTGTATGTCTCAACGGCACTTAGGCGGTAGCTCCCACGTACTACCGATGGAATACTTCGAATTAATTCGAAGAAGCCAGCTGTAGTACCGGAGCTGATCACCGGTAGTACCGCTCCCTGGTTGCAACGGTTGTGCAGCGCACTACCCCCACTATCTAGCTGCTCAGTACCGCTGAGACCCCAGGAGCGGTAGTACCGCTGGTTCCCAGCGGTAGTACCATTGTGCACCTTTTCTGTGCATAACGGTTCGATTTTGGGGCCCCTATAAAAGGAATGCTTCTTCCCCAAAGAGAAGCTGCGATTTACATTCTCTCTCCTCCATTACTGCTGAGATTCAACTTCCTAGATCTCCCACTCCAACCAACCAATCGCCTTGATACTTTGAGGAGTGAAGGAGGAGGTCTAGATCTACGTTTCCACCAAAGGAATTTTGAATACATCCATAGTTCTTTCTGGTGCTTGTTCCTCTTGGGTTGTTTGTAACCCTAGGAGGTCTTTGTGAGTTTCAGAAGCCTCATCTTGTTGCGAGTTGCTCCGGGACATTGTTGGGAGGCTCCAACTCATTGTGGAGTTCCCCTCCCTTTGTGTACCGGCTTGGTCAACGTGTTCAAGTCGACCTCATAGTGGATGAACCAATCCCTCACGGGTGAAGCTCGCGGAGAATAGAGTGAGCACATCCGTGCTATTGGAGTGCCTAGGTGGCTCCACACTCTTCCAATGTAGATGTACTTCTCTTGGGAAGGAACTACGGGAATTACCTCCGTGTGTCTACTTTACGGTTACTTCTATCCTTTACTTGTTGCTTCCGCTACTTATCATATCTTGCTTGTATCACATAGGTTGCAAGTATCTGGTGCACATCTAGTCAACCTTGTTATACTTGCTCAAGCCGTAATTAAAAAGGAAAAAGAGTAAAATTTGGTAGTCGCCTATTCACCCCCCTCTAGTCAACCATATCGATCTTTCAGCCGCGGCGTGCTCGACCACCACTAGCTTGTTCCGGTGCCGTCAAGTACACGAGCTGCCACCACGTGTCCCCGCTGCTACTCTTGCGTGGGGGCACGGCTGAGAATTGATGTAGTGCAACCTTCACACACAACACCAACACCATCAAATGGACCAATGACAAGAGCAAGAATCAAAGCTCTCCATGATAAGGTGAATTCACTCCTATCTATGTGTGATCTCGACACTCCTTTGAATGGGTTGCTACTTCATTCGGATACGTTGTGCATACTCAGGAACAACTACCAAGAAGATCACCAAGCAAGTGCAGAAGTTGGACAAGAAACGAGTCAAGAGGAAGATGAAGAAGACGAAGCATCAGCTCGGCGGTACTACCGCCAGGGGGCCGGTACTACCGCCAGGCCCAGGCAGCTGCACCAGACGTACTACCGCTGAAGATGAAGACCTGCATGGAGTTCCAGGCAGCGGTACTACCGCCGACCCAGCGGTACTACCGCCAGGCACAGTCGCGGTACTACCGCCAGGGTACCGCTGGAGGTACCGGCACGTCCGAGAACGCCACTGGATACCCCTACGGTACCGCCCGGTACCCGCTTCGTACTACCGCCAGCGAGCGCAATTAATTCCAGCGGTACTACTGGTGCAGCGGTACTACCGCTGGACCTGGGGATTCGGGCTGAAGCCCATGTAACGGCCCACAACTTACCCCTTCGCCTCTTGGACTATAAATACTCCTCCTCTGCCTAGGGTTAGGGTTAGACTATGATTTGGGAACTAAAGTAGAGCCTTGCTCCTTCTTCTCAAAGTGTCTCTTTCCTCCTATGGAGATGATCAAGACCTCCCCATGTGGAGATGAACCAAGGCCTCCCCTTGTGGAGAAGATCCCTGCGTGGATACCAAGGCTCCTCTTGTAGTTGCTACTTGCCAATCTTTCATCCTCGGTATTCTATTGGGTTGGTTGGATTGACCAATTGGACAAACAATCCTAAGAGTAAGGTGTGCTTGGGAGAGGAGGATTGGGGGCTGCCCTCGGGGATTTGTTACCATCGATTCTTGCCGGGTTGCTACTTGCTATTTACCCTTGTGTGTTTGATTTCCCCTCTTTGTGTCTTCGTTCTTCGCGTGTTCTTCGTGTTCATTTCCCTCCGCACAAATCCGTGAAAATCGGGACCTACCCGCATCATATGGTATCAGAGCTCTAGGTTGACACGGATTTGATTTGTGTTTCCACCGAAATCCACCAAATTTTTCTTCGTTTTTGAGAAATTCGAAAATTTCCACCAAAAATAGCCTTGCCTTGATTCGAGCCGATCTGTCGATTCGTTGCGTTTTTGGTAGTTTTTGTCCATGGATCTGTTGCTTTAGGACCCCCTCCACCTTTGTTTGCGTTCCCTAGCCTCAATTTTGCCGATTTCCCACGAATTCGAGGATTTTTGGAGCCCACGTCCGCCCAAAATTCGAGTCAAACTCGCAGATTCGTGCAGCGGTACTACCGCCAGTGCAGCGGTACTACCGCCGCAGCGGTACTACCGGGCGGACCAGCGGTACTACCGCCAGGGCCAATTTTTCAGAAATTTTTCTTTTCCTCGGTTCGTTTTGGCATTTCCTCTTTGGTTTGAGTCCTTTCTTGGTGTGCTTTACGTCTACAACATCGACAAGCTTCCGCAGCAACGCATCATCAACGCCAAGCGACGACGCCACCAAGGACTCGACATTCCCCCACCATCATTTCCGTTGTGAGCCCTTCTTCCTTTCGCGCAACTTAACCTATTGGACTAGCTCGGTGATATTGCGAGGCATTGCACGTGTTGAGTGTTTGTCTTCAAGTATTGGCGAGTGTGTATCGTTAGAGAGCTTGGCACTAGCAAAAGAGAAGGAATCATCGTCAAAAAGCAAAAATCAAAAAAAAATCAAGTGGTGCCAAGTCTCATCTCTTGTAGGTTGCGACAAAGCTAAGACCGCCAAAGTGAGTGTGAGTGTTAACTCTTGTGCAAATCCGTTGCCCACAAAAAGCAATTGAGCTAGCGTCCTTCTTGTGTTGGGTGACATTTGAGCACGTAGTCTTCGTTAGGTTGTCTATCTTCGAGTGCTCGCCCTTTGGTCGCCCAACCCCATCATTCGCTTTTGTGTGTGTTTCTTCATCATTTGTGGTTGGAGTTTCTTTGGTAATTTGATCATTGTGGATTTTCTCTACCTTTGACAATATACTTGTCGCGGGTTTGCTTGTTTCGTTTGCCACTTCATACCTTCCTATCCTCATAAGTGTGTGTGTTGGGTGTTAGAACCGGATACTCTCCTCTCAAGCCACATTATACTTGGGATATAGTTTGTCTTGGTTTTTCCTTACCACATCTCACTTGTTCTTGAAAATGTTTAGGGGAAGTACAAACGGAAGCTCAAGCTCGGATGAGGAAATCCATGGTGGAGTTCGCGGTGATCATGGCTATGTCACCCAATCCGAGTTCGTCGGTCTTCGACACCTTGTTCGTGATGGCTTAGGCCGCTACGAGCGCCGTCTCCAAACTCATGATGCCAACTTCAACGCAATCAATGCGAACATGGAGCGGATGACCGAAGCTATCAACAACCTTGCGCGACAACGAGCTCCTTCACGCTCAAGCCGTACAAGAAGCACCTCAAGGTCGACACAAGCACATCATGGACGTCATGAACCTCGACAAGAACGTCAACATGATTCAAGGAGCGACGCCCATGAACGACCTCCTCCTATCGTTGAACAACCACATGATCTTCACGCGAACAATGCCAATGCGCATCAAGAACAACCTCACCAAAATGATGATCGTCGCGCACGCATACCATCACCACCACCGCCCAACGTGATCGTCATGACCCATTGGCTAATGACAATGGCGTTCCGGGTGCGAATGACTTTGGTGAACAAGGACGTCACCCTCGTCATCCTCCAAGGCCACGTCATCAAAACCATGACAATGCGAACAATGTCGAGCAACCCGTTCCTCAACAAGAGCTACCTCCTCAACATGCGCCTCGTCAAGAGCTTCCTCATGATCGTCACCAACACCAACGTTCCGAGTCAAGTGATAACGAGTCAAGCCAACACAATGGTGATGGACTCAACCGAAGGAGACGTGGACGTGCATTCCCACGTGGTGGCCACGTGACGACTATGATGACTTGACCAACGTCCGCTTTGACATACCCAAGTTCTACGGCACAAGTGATCCGGAAGCTTACTTCTCATGGGTACTCAAGGTTGACAAGATCTTCCGCGTGCAACGCTTCTCCGACAAAAAGAAGGTTGCCTTAGCCTCGATGGAGTTTGAAGAGTATGCCTCTTGTGGTGGGAACAACTACAAGATGCTCGTGTCGCTAACCACCAACAACCAATTGACACTTGGGTTGAAATGAAAGAAACCATGTACAAGCGCTTCGTGCCAAGCCATTACACTAGAGACTTATACAAGAAGTTGCAAGAGTTGAAGCAAGGTTTGAAGTCGGTTGATGAGTACTACAAGGAAATGGAAATCTCCATGATGAGAGCCAATGTCAACGAGTACGAAGAGCAATCCATGGCTCGTTTCATGAATGGCCTCAACTATCCCATCAAGAAGATCGTGGAGTTCCAACCATATGCCTCTTTGGTTGAGCTAGTACATCAAGCTTCCAAGGCCGAGCGCCACGTGCTTGAAGAGCTCAAATACCTCAAGACAAAGGCATTCTACGCCAACAAGCCTTCTTCGTCAACTCCTACACCTTCACAAGCTCTTCCTCAAGCGAACACTCGAGGTCCTCCAAGAGTCTCTTCATCGACACCTCAAGCGCCTCAACCTTTCAAGAAAGTACCTCCCACTTCCAAGGCGCCTCAAGGATCTTCGTCCGGCACAAGACTTTGCAATGTTACAAGTGCGGCGGACAAGGGCACAAATCTTTTGAGTGCACCAACAAGAAGGTCATGATCATCAATGACATGGGAGAGTATGAATCTATGAGTGAAGATGAGTACAATGCTTTGAACAAGGTCGCCACAATGCAAAGTGCTCAAGAAGAAGAAAGTGAGATCTATTGTGATGGCGACAACAAAGACCCTTCCTTGGTTGTGGCAAGAGCTTTAACCGCCAATGTTCAAGTAGAAGAAGACCAAAGATGCAACTTGTTTCATACAAGAGCGGGGTCAATGGAAAGTCCATCAAGGTCATCATAGATGGTGGAAGTTGCCACAACCTAGCGAGCAAAGAACTTTGTGATAAGCTCAACTTGAAGTTCAAGAAGCACCCACATCCTTACCATGTGCAATGGTTGAGTGATACCGGAGCCGTCAAGATTCAACACATGGTGCAAGTGTCCTTCAAGATTGGAGCCTATGAAGATACGGTTGATTGTGATGTTGTGCCTATGAACGTTTGTCACTTACTCCTTGGGCGTCCATGGCAATTTGACAAGGGTGCTATGCATGATGGAAGGACAAACTACTATAGCTTCAAGAACAACGACAAGACCTTCGTCCTTCGTCCCATGACACCAAGTCAAGTCATCGCCGACAACGCCAAGACTATTGCAAGGGCACAACAAGATCGTTCGTCTAGTGAGATGAGTGGTGAGCGAGAGACCACCATAAAGTGAGTGAGAGCCACAAGCCAAATGAGTGTGACACTTCAAAGAGAGTTCCCACAAAACTTACACTATTTGCCACAAAAGAGAGATGAGGGAGTTGAGAGAAAACCCATCCACCCTACACTATGTGCTCATATGCAAGGGTGAAGTTTCTATGACTAACACTTTCACAAACCTTCCTCCTTCTTTGTTGTCTCTTTTGAAGGACTTTGAAGATGTCTTCCCTCAAGACGTGCCACCGGGACTACCTCCTCTACGCGGAATCGAGCACCGCATCGACCTTGTTCCCGGCGCACCGCTACCAAACCGCGCTCCTTACCGCACCAACCCCGAAGAACAAAGGAGATCGAGCGGCAAATACAAGAACTTCTTGCCATGGGACATCCGCGAGAGCTTGAGTCCGTGTGCCGTGCCCGTCATCTTGGTACCCAAGCACGACAACACTCTTCGCCTTTGCATGGATTGTCGCCCCATCAACGCCATCACCGTTCGGTATCGCCATCCTATCCCTCGCCTTGATGATATGCTCGATGAGCTTTGTGGTTCCGCTATATTCTCCAAAATTGATCTTAAAAGTGGATATCACCAAATACGCATGTGTGAAGGTGATGAATGGAAGACCGCATTTAAAACTAAGCTTGGTCTTTATGAGTGGCTCGTCATGCCATTTGGTCTTTCCAATGCACCTTCTACTTTATGCGTCTCATGAATCATGTTTTGCGTCCTTTCATTGGCAAATTTGTTGTGGTATACTTTGACGACATCCTTATTATAGCAAGTCTTTGGAAGAGCACACTTCTCATGTTGCTCAAGTTTTGTTGGTTCTTCGCAATGAAAAGCTTTATGCAAATCTTTCTAAGTGCACTTTTGCCACCAACAAACTTGTTTTCTTGGGTTTTGTTGTTTCTTCGGATGGAGTGAAGTGATGAAGCAAGATACAAGCAATTCGGACTTGGCCTTTTCCGACATCACTTGAGGAGTTGAGACGTTTTCTTGGTTTTGCCGGATTTTATCGCCGTTTCATCAAGGATTTTTCCACAATTGCTTGCCCCCTCCATGAACTTACAAAGAAGAATGTACCTTTCATTTGGGGCAATGCACATGATTTTGCTTTCAATGAGCTCAAACGGTTATTAACCGAAGCACCACTCCTTGCCCTTCCGGATTTCTCTAAGACATTTGAGATTGAATGCGATGCAAGTGGATTGGGCATTGGTGGAGTGCTTATGCAAAATGGTAGACCCATCGCATACCATAGTGAGAAACTAGATGGAGCTCGCTTGAATTACCCCATTTATGACAAAGAGTTATTTGCTTTGGTTCGTGTTTTGGATGTGTGGCAACATTACCTTCGTCCTAAGGAATTTGTCATTCATTCGACCATGAATCCTTGAAATATTTGAAAAGTCAAACAAATTTGAACAAAAGACATGCTAAGTGGGTTGAGTTCATTGAGTCTTTCACTTTTGTAATCAAATACAAGAAAGGTAAAGACAATGTGGTCGCGGATGCTCTATCCCGCAAGGCCAACCTACTTACACGTCTTGACATTAGTGTCTTGGGTTTGGATGAGATTAAAGAGTTGTATGCTACCGATGCTTTCTTTGGAGACATTTTCGCTCAATGTTCGGAGCACAAAGGAATTGGTGATTTCTATTTGCACAAAGGTTTCTTGTTTAAGGCTAACAAACTATGTATACCCGAGTCTTCGCTTCGTTTGGTCCTTTTGAAGGAATCACATGGAGGCGTCTTAATGGGACACTTTGGACGTGACAAGACCTTTGCCATGCTCTCCACAAACTACTATTGGCCAAGGATGTACCGGATGTGAACCGCTTGGTGCGACGATGTTCAACATGTCTCAAAGCTAAGTCTACTCTAAACTCTCATGGTTTATACACACCTTTGCCTATTCCACATCACCCATGGTCCGATATAGCTATGGATTTTGTCTTAGGACTCCCACGCACTAAAACAAACAAGGATTCCATCTTTGTCGTCATTGATCGCTTCTCTAAAATGGCACACTTTATACCTTGCAACAAGAGCGACGATGCTTCACACATTGCTACTTTGTTTTTCAGGGAAATCGTCCGTCTTCATGGAGTGCCCAAGACCATTGTGTCGGATCGTGACACCAAGTTCGTGAGCTATTTTTGGAAGACTTTGATGGCCAAGATGGGAATCAAGCAACTATTCTCCACCGCATACCACCCTCAAACCGATGGCCAAACCGAAGTGGTGAACCGAAGCCTATCCACACTCCTTCGTGTGTTGATCAAGCCTAACTTGAAGAATTGGGAAGAGTGCATCCCACACGCCGAGTTCGCCTACAATCGAGCACTACATCGCGCAACAAAGAGAACACCCTTCGAGGTCGTCTATGGCTACAACCCCTACACCGCGCTCGACATGCTACCACTTCCACTCCGTGAGCAAGTCAACATGGACTTCGACAAGCGTGCCGCTTACATGAAGAACTACATGAAGACACAAGGGCCACGCTTGAGAAGCACAACGAAGACCATGCTACGAAGATGAACAAGAACAAGCGCCCCATGATCTTTGAAGAAGGAGACCTTGTTTGGCTACATCTACGCAAGGACCGCTTCCCCGATGAGAGAAAGTCTAAGCTCGCGCCAAGAGGAGATGGTCCTTTCAAGGTTCTCAAGCGCATCAACGACAATGCATACAAGATCGACATATCCAAGTCCAAGTACGGCGTTCCATGACACCTTCAACGTCGCCGACATCTCCTTACCTTGGAACCCAAGTGATGATGAGGACGAAGAGTCGAGGACGACTCTTTTCCAAGGGGGGGGAGATGATGTAGTGCAACCTAGCACACAACACCAACACCATCAAATGGCCCAATGACAAGAGCAAGAGTCAAAGCTCTCCATGATAAGGTGAATTCACTCCTATCTATGTGTGATCTCGACACTCCTTTGAATGGGTTGCTACTTCATTCGGATACGTTGTGCATACTCAGGAACAACTACCAAGAAGATCACCAAGCAAGTGCAGAAGTTGGACAAGAACGAGTCAAGAGGAAGATGAAGAAGACGAAGCATCAGCTCGGCGGTACTACCGCCAGGGGGCCGGTACTACCGCCAGGACCCAGGCAGCTGCACCAGACGTACTACCGCTGAAGATGAAGACCTGCGTGGAGTTCCAGGCAGCGGTACTACCGCCGCCCAGCGGTACTACCGCCAGGCCAGATCACGGTACTACCGCCAGAGGTACCGCTGGAGGTACCGGCACGCCCGAAAACGCCACTGGATACCCCTACGGTACCTCCCGGTACCCGCTTCGTACTACCGCCAGCGAGCGCAATTAATTCCAGCGGTACTACCGCTGGACCTGGGAAGATTCGGGCTGAAGCCCATGTAACGGCCCACAACTTACCCCTTCGCCTCGTGGACTATAAATACTCCTCTCTGCCTAGGGTTAGGGTTAGACTATGATTTGGGAACTAAAGTAGAGCCTTGCTCTTCTTCTCAAAGTGTCTCTTTCCTCCTATGGAGATGAATCAAGGCCTCCACATGTGGAGATGAACCAAGGCCTCCCCTTGTGGAGAAGATCCCTGCGTGGATACCAAGGCTCCTCTTGTAGTTGCTACTTGCCAATCTTCATCCTAGGGTGATTCTATTGGGTTGGTTGGATTGACCAATTGGACAAACAATCCTAAGAGTAAGGTGTGCTTGGGAGAGGAGGATTGGGGGCTACTCTTGTGTGTTTGATTTCCCCTCTTTTGTGTCTTCGTTCTTTGCGTGTTCTTCATGTTCATCGTTTCCTCCGCACAAATCCGTGAAAATCGGGACCAACCCGCATCAAGAATCATCCGGCACAAGAGCTGAAATTCCACCGGCGCAACCCCAGGAGCCAAAAAAGGGCCTCATGGGGGGCGCAACGGCTGGAGATTCCCTTAGGCCCGTTCGCCAAGACTGGACTGACGGGGATAGTGGCGGAGTGGAAGTGTAGCACTTCCTTCCATGTCCGTGTCGCACACGACCACTCACTGCCTCCACTAGAAAAATGTCTTTTACCATGTTTGGCCTCATCGCCCGTGGTAGATGGTGCCCATTTACCACGTTTTTCATCTGCCACGGATTGTCGAAGACATGGTCTATGTGTGGCTGATGCTTTGTTTGGCGATGGCTGGCACCAACTACCACGGTTACCGCTCGATCTACAGAAGTTATTCATGGTAGAAATTAAGTTGTTGTTCGTGTTTTCGATTGTGCGTGCTAGTTTAACTCTGATCGACACCCCCGGGGTCATGCGGAGAATTATTTGACACTCGTAATCGCTTCAAGCTATTTTTTTTCTGGTTTCTCGGGTTTTTTAAGGTTGCACGATGCAGTTGTGTTATGATATAGCTGGTGGGTCCTATATGTCAGTCTTTCTATAGATAAACATGTGCTATATTGGATTACTTGTTATGCATGATTGCTGGCTAATTAAATTTTAAACCCACCTGCTAATTTGATTTGATTTAAATTTTATTGAGAGATGTTGCCCCATTGTCAGAAGTTTCTGTCAATTAATGTTGACGGGAAGAATTCGAATAAGAGACCTAAGTACAGGTGCATTGTTTACATAATGGAAGTCAACTATAGTCCTATAGCTTACTTATTTATTGCCCTACAAGTGATTTTCTACGTAATATTATATTTGTCAAGAGCACCTTAATTTGTGAACAACTTAGGCAGCCAAGGATTCCGAAACAATGAATATATGGAGGAAAATAGTGAAAAATCGTGTGTCTATTATCGCCTATTCATACTTGTATCATTTCACATAACACAACATTCACAATAATAGCATACCATATTCACAACGTATTCATATTTTTTTTGAAGTGGGTCGTCTTCACATATTAGAAGTTCACATCACCAAACACTAGTTCAGAGTCGAACTTCACCAACATATCACAAAATTAAAGGCAACCTAACAAGTAAAAACACAGCGTGAAAGACTAACATTGCGGTAGTCATAGAAGAAAAAAGACACAAATGTCGTTCTCCTTGATTTTGCCAGCGATTCAATGTCATCGCTACTAGTTTTGGCATTTGTCGGCTCTTAGTTTTGATGTTTGTCGGCTCTTCAATCGCTGGAATTTGTATGACCCACGGGGTTGCCAGTGCACCTCTATGTAATTTGCAAGTAGTAAACTATCGCCGACAATGCAAGTTGATGACCGTTGGGAACCCCAAGTGAAAGGTATGATATAGTGCAAAATCAAATTTCACTCAGTGAATAATCAAGGTTTATGGAACGAGTAGAAATACAATGCTCACCAAAGTTTGAAGTGGAACCTACACACAAAACACAAAACTCGTTGTCCCTGACGTTACAGGAATGTTGTCAAGCTCACAAAGGATTGAGCGGGAGGGAAGCCACAAAATAAGACAGAGTCATCGCATTTTTTAGCAACAATGCCAACACCTCCCTTCTTGTGGCGCTCAGCGAAAGATCCATCGACATTGATCTTGATCCATCCCAGGGAGGGACGCACCACACGTGCACAGGTGGATCGCTTGCAGGTTTGCAAGGGGATAAGTCGCACATAGTTGCTTACCTTTGACACCGCCTTGGTAGGGGTCCTGTGTGGCATCATTTAGGTCTGCCTCAAGGAATGAAACAGAGCTGATGATGGTAGCATCTCTTTGTTGTGTATGACATGATTCCTCTGGTGGCACACCCGCCAAAGGAGCATGAGGGTTTTTGCACGCATGTCGGCATCAAACATATATAGGGTGTGTTTCGTAGCCCGGGCCAGTGGAGAGTAGCTATCTACACTCATACAAGCTAAAGCTGGCTATGCTGAGTTCAGATTTTCTCAGGTGTTTGGTAGCTCGTGTTTGTTGAGACCGGTTGAGTGTGTCTGTTGTTTGGCGGGTTGTATGGGACAAGAGATGCTGAGGAGCTCCAAAATTTGCACGGAAACCCCTGAATACAAAATTGAAACGCAATAGGGTCCCTGTATACAAAATAAAAAAGCGACTAGATCCATGTATACAAAATAAAAAGTGATCGGGTCCCTATAAACAGAATAAAAAGCGATCCGGTCCTTGTAGAAATGCAATCGGGTCCCTGGCAGGGCGTGGCGGCGCTCGCCGTGGCCGGCCGTGGCTGCGCTGGGCATGGTGGCGCTCACCGTGGCTGGGCGTGGCGGCGCTCACCGTGGTTGGGCGTGGCGACGCTGGCCGTGGCGGCGCTCGCCCTGGCCATGGCTGCGCTGGGCATAGCGGCGCTCGCCGTGGCTGGCGTGGCGGCGGAGGAGCTCTCAGCGGAGGACGGCATCGAGGAGGAGGCAGTGAAGGCCGGCATCGACGAGGAGGTGGCGAAGGCCAGCGTCGATGAGGAGGCGGTGGTGCTTGTTTGGGCTTGTGGAGCAGAGGTGAAGTTGAGAGAGAGAGAGAGAGCAGTGTGGGGGGAAATGAGCGCTGGGACGATTGACCCGGTGGGTTTCGGCACAGGTGCGGGGCGTCGGGCGAGGTGAGCTCTGTCGAGCAGAGAAGCTCGATCTGAGCTTCTCTGTCGGGCAGGGCCGAGAGGCCTTTTCGGAGTGAGTTGGGCAGTGCCCACACGGGAAGACCGGGCTACCAAACACCCAAATTTTCATAAATCTCGGTTGGGAAGAGAATTGGGGGGTTGGCCCGGGCTACCAAACAGGCCCATAGAGGATAGCTAGAGCCAATCCCTTCCAGAATTTTTGAACATTGATCCGTCCGGAGATGCCAAACTTTGCGTAGTTCATGTCGGGGTGCTACGGCTTTTGTGCAGGCAACAATAGCATGGAAGGCATCTTCGGTTTTCCTGCAGCAGAGGAGCATTAGCAGTCCAGCTCAAGCTTTCTTCTCCATTTTTTTGCAGAAAAGGCGTAAGCCCATATATTATCTGAAACCAGGCCTTACAAGAAAATCCTTACAATAAAAAGAAATAAGACAATTCTTGAAAAGTTCAGCACCGTCTTCCTTCTGTATCGCTTGAGGGCGCACCATGAGCAAAGCTCGATGCTGCCTCTGGGCATCTGGCGTAGCAAAGCTCGTGTCGGAGAAAACTTCAGTCGCTGGAATTTGTATGACCCACGGGGTTGCCAGTGCACCTCTATGTAATTTGCAAGTGGTAAACTATCGCCGACAATGCAAGTTGATGACCGTTGGGAACCCCAAGTGAAAGGTATGATATAGTGCAACATCAAATTTCACTAAGTGAATAATCAAGGTTTATGGAACGAGTAGAAATACAATGCTCACCAAAGTTTGAAGTGGAACCTACACACAAAACACAAAACTCGTTGTCCCTGACGTTACAGGAATGTTGTCAAGCTCACAAAGGATTGAGCGGGAGGGAAGCCACAAAATAGGACAGAGTCATCGCATTTTTTAGCAACAATGCCAACACCTCCCTTCTTGTGGCGCTCAGCGAAAGATCCATCGACGTTGATCTTGATCCATCCCAGGGGAGGGACGCACCACACGTGCACAGGTGGATCGCTTGCAGGTTTGCAAGGGGATAAGTCGCACATAGTTGCTTACCTTTGACATCAGCTTGGTAGGGGTTCTGTGTGACATCATTTAGGTCTGCCTCAAGGAATGAAACAGAGCTGATGATGGTAGCACCTCCTTTGTTGTGTATGACATGATTCCTCTGGTGGCACACCCGCCGAAGGAGCATGAGGGTTTTTGCACGCATGTCGGCATCAAACATATATAGGGTGTGTTTGGTAGCCCGGGCCAGTGGAGAGTAGCTATCTACACTCATACAAGCTAAAGTTGGCTATGATGAGTTCAGATTTTCTCAGGTGTTTGGTAGCTCGTGTTTGTTGAGACCGGTTGAGTGTGTCTGTTGTTTGGTGGGTTGTATGAGATAAGAGATGCTGAGGAGCTCCAAAATTTGCACAGAAACCCCTGAATACAAAAGTGAAACGCAATAGGGTCCCTATATATAAAATAAAAAAGCGACAGGATCCATGTATACAAAATAAAAGTGATCAGGTCCATTTAAACAGAATAAAAAGGGATCCGGTCCTTATAGAAATGCAATCGGGTCCCTGGCTGGGCATGGCGGCGCTCGTCGTGGCTGGCCGTGGCTGCGCTGGGCATGGCGGCGCTCGCCGTGGTTGGGCGCGGCGACGCAGGGCGTGGCGGCGCTCGCCCTGGCCGTGGCTGCGCTGGCCATAGCGGCGCTCGCCGTGGCTGGCGCGGCGACGGAGGAGCTCTCGGCGAAGGACGGCGTCGAGGAGGAGGCGGTGAAGGCCGGCATCGACGAGGAGGCGGCGAAGGGCAGTGTCGACGAGGAGGCGGTGGTGCTCATTTGGGCTTGTGGAGCAGAGGTGGAGTTGAGAGAGAGAGCAGTTTGGGGGGAAATGAGGGCTGGGACGGTTGACCCCTGTGGGTTTCGGCGCAGGTGCGTGGCTTCGGGCGAGGTGAGCCCTGCCAAGCAGAGAAGCTCGATCTGAGCTTCTCTGTCGGGCAGGGCCGAGAGGCCTTTTCGGAGTGAGTTGGGCAGCGCCCACACGGGAAGACCAGGTGATGTAGCCCAACCTACGGCTCCTACAACAAGTGGTCCAATGACAAGAGCTAGAGTCATGGCTCTCCATGATAAGGTGAATTCACTCCTAGCTTTGTGTGATCTCAATACACCCTTGAATGGTTTGCTACTGCATTCAGATACCTTGTGCTTACTCAGGAACGACTACCGTGAAGATCACGAAGCAAATATGGAAGATGGCCAAGAGATGACGCAAGACGAGGGAGAAGAAGCGGAGAAGGCCAGCCGGCCTGGGCTGGCCCCAGGGCCGGGCTGCCTCCAGACCCGGCCGGCCTCCCAGCCGGCCTAGGCCGGGCCACAGGCCGGGCACCATCCAGCGAGCACCGGCCTCCCAGCCGGCCTGAGCCGGTCCCAGGGCCGGGCACCCGCCCGAGGAAGCCGACCTTCCAGCCGGCCTAGGCCGGCCCCAGGACCAGGCATCCTCCAGACCCGGCCGACCTCCAGCCGGCCTCCGAGCCAGCCCCAAGGCCGGCTCCCCGACGACTTTCAGCCTGCGCGCTTGATGGGCCCGTGTGGCCTTGTATCCCCACCTTTTCACCCACCTCGTGGGTTAGACTATAAATAGACCCCTTCCCCTCCAGATCTAGGGTTAGACTATGATTTGGGATTAGAGTAGAGTTGTGCTCCTTCTTCTCAAAGTGGTCCTTTCCTCCAATGGAGATGAATCAAGGCCTCCCCTTGAGGAGATGATCCAAGGCCTCCCCTTGTGGAGAAGATCCCTCTAGTGGATACCAAGGCTTCCTCTCATAGTTTGCTACTTGCTAATCTTTCCTCTTGAAGTGGCTAGATTGGGTTGGTTTGGATTGACCAATTGGACAAACAATCCTAAGAGTAAGGTGTGCTTGGGAGAGGAGAATTGGGGGCTACCCTTGGGGCTTGTTACCAATTGAATCTTGCTGAGTTGCTACTTGCTAGTTATCCTTGATTTGGTGTTTGCCCCTCTTTGTGTTCTTGTGTTCATCCCTTGTTCTTCGAGTTCATCGATCCCTCCGCCCAAATCCGTGAAAATCGGGACCAACCTACATCATATGGTATCAGAGCTCTAGGTTGACACGGATTTGATTTGTGTTTCCACCAAAATCCACCAAATTTTTCTTTGTTTTTAAGAAATTCAAAATTTCCACCAAAAATAGCCATTTTGGGGATTCGAGCAATTTGGTCGATTTGATGAGTTTTTGATAGTTTTGATCCATGGATCTGTTGCTTTAGGACCCCCTCCACCCTTGTTTGCGTTCCCTAGCCTTAATTTTGCCAATTTCCCACGAAATCGAGGTTTTTTCGCGTTGTTTTTTCGCCCAAAATTCGCAGAGTTTCGAGATACTGGCAGAGCTGGCCCCACAGCCGGCCCAGGCCAGGCCACAGGCCGGCACACAACCCGACGCGACCTTTCCCCCAGCCGGCCTAGGCCGGCCCCAGGGCCTCTTTCCCAGAAAAGCTGTTTTTCCTCCTTTTTCCTCGGTTCATTTTAGCAATTCTCCTTTGTTGTTTGAGTCCTTTTCCAGTGTGTGCAACGTCTTCAACATCGACAAGCTTCCGCAGCAACGCGTCATCAACGCCAAGCGAAGACGACACCAAGGACTCGACATTTCCCGACATCGTAATTCGTTGTGAACCCTTCTTCCTTTCGCGTACCTTGACCTATCGGATTAGCTCTTTGATATTGCGAGGTATTGCACTTGTTGAGTGATTGTCTTCAATTATTGGCGAGTGTGTATCGTTAAAGATCTTGGCACTAGCAAAAGTAGAAGGAATCATCGTCAAAAATAAAAAATATAAAAAAGAGAGAAAAGAAACGACGTGAGTAGTGCCAAGTATCATCTCTTGTAGGTTGCGACAAAGCTGAAACCGCCAAAGTGAGTGTGAGTGTTTAACACTTGTGCAAATCCATTGCCCATCAAAAGGCAATTGAGCTAGCGTCCCTCTAGTGTTGATGTGACATTTGAGCACATAGTCTTCGTTAGGTTGTCTATCTTCGAGTGCTCGCCCTTTGGTCGCCCAACCTCATCATTCGCTTTTGTGTGTGTTTCTTGATACTTTGTGGTTGGAGTTTCTTTGGTAACTTGATCATTGTGGATTTTCTCTACCTTTGATAATATGCTTTTCGCCGGGTTTGCTTGATTTCCGTTGCCACTTCATACCTTCCTATCCTCATAAGTGTGTGTGTGGGGTGTTAGAACCGGATTCTCTCCTCTCAAGCCACATTATACTTGGGATATAGTTTGTCTTGGTTTTTCCTTGCCACATATCTCACTTGTTCTTGCGAAAATGTTTAGGGGAAGTACAAACGGAAGCTCAAGCTCAGACAATGAAATCCACAGTGGACTTCGAGGTGATCATGGCTATGTCACACATACCGAGTTTGTTGGTCTTCGACACCTTCTTCGTGATAGCCTAGAACGCTACGAGCGTCGTCTTCAAGCTCAAGAGGCCAACTTCAACGACCGCATGCATGCGCAAGAAGCATCTATGGAGCGGTTGACCGAATCCCTCAACAACCTTGTGCGACAACGAGCTTCTTCTTCATCGCGCTCAAGTCGTACAAGAAGCACCTCAAGGTCAACACAAGCACGTCATGGACGTCATGAACCTCGCCAAGAAGATCCGCAACAAGAACGTCAACATAACCCAAGGCGTGACGTCTATGAACGACCTCGTCCTAACGTGGATCAACCACATGCTCCTAACACGAACAATGCCAATGCGCATCAAGAACAACCTCACCAAAATGATGAACGTCGTGAACGCATACCATCACCACCACCGCAACAACGCGATCGTTATGACCCATTGGCTAATGACAATGGCGTACCGGGTGCGAATGACTTTGATGAACAAGGACGTCATCCCCGTCATCCTCCAAGGCCACGCCATCAAAATCATGACAATACGAACAATAACGAATAACCCATTCCTCGCCATGATCTTCGTCCTCGTCAAGAACTTCTTGCCATGGGACATATCCGCGAGAGCTTGAGTTCATGCGCCGTGCCCGTCATCTTGGTACCCAAGCATGACAACACTCTTCGCATTTGCATGGATTGTCGTCCCATCAACGCCATCACCGTTAGGTATCACCATCCTATCCCTCGACTTGATGATATGCTTGATGAGCTTTGTGGTTCCGCTATATTCTCCAAAATTGATCTTAAAAGTGGATACCATCAAATAAGAATGTGTGAAGGTGATGAATGGAAGACCGCATTTAAAACAAATGTTGGTATTTATGAATGGCTTGTCATGTCATTTGGTCTTTCCAATGCACCTTCTACTTTTATGCGTCTCATGAATCATGTTTTGCATCCTTTTATTGGCAAATTTGTTGTGGTCTACTTTGACGACATCCTTATTTATAGCAAATCTTTGGAAGAGCACACTTCTCATGTTGCTCAAGTTTTGTTGGTTCTTCGCAATGAAAAGCTTTATGCCAATCTTTCTAAGTGCACATTTGCCACCAACAAACTTGTTTTCTTGGGTTTTGTTGTTTCTTCGGATGGTGTTGAAGTGGATGAAGCAAAGATACAAGCAATTCAGATATGCCCTTTTCCGATGTCACTTGAAGAGTTGAGACATTTTCTTGGTTTTGCTGGATTTTACCGTCGTTTGATCAAGGATTTTTCCACAATTGCTTGCCCTCTCCATGAACTTACAAAGAAAATTGTACCTTTCATTTAGGGCAATGCACATGATTTTTGCTTTCAATGAGCTCAAACGGTTATTAACCGAAGCACCACTCCTTGCCCTTCCGGAT
This sequence comes from Poa pratensis, assembly GCA_947311845.1. NCBI lineage: Eukaryota > Viridiplantae > Streptophyta > Magnoliopsida > Poales > Poaceae > Poa > Poa pratensis. The sequence goes on from CAMZMU010000069.1 coordinate 47,484,206, forward strand.
TTCTCTAAAACATTTGAGATTGAATGTGATGCAAGTGGATTGAGCATTGGTGGAGTGCATATGCAAAATGGTAGACCCATTGCATACCATAGTGAGAAACTAGATGGAGCTCGTTTGAATTACCCTATTTACGACAAGGAGTTATTTGCTTTGGTTCAAGTTTTGGATGTGTGGCAACATTACCTTCGTCCTAAGGAATTTGTCATTCATTCTGACCATGAATCCTTGAAATATTTGAAAAGTCAAACAAATTTGAACAAAAGACATGCTAAGTGGGTTGAGTTCATTTAATCTTTTACCTTTGTAATCAAATACAAAAAAGGTAAAGACAATGTGGTTGCGGATGCTCTCTCCCGCAAGGCCAACCTACTTACACGTCTTGACATTAGTGTCTTGGGTTTGGATGAGATAAAGGAGTTGTATGCTACCGATGCTTTCTTTGGAGACATTTTCGCTCAATGTTCGGATCACAAAGGAATTGACGATTTCTTCTTGCACAAGGTTTCTTGTTTAAGTCTAACAAACTATGCATACCCGAGTCTTCGCTTCATTTGGTCCTTTTGAAGGAATCACATGGAGGATCACTCATGGGTCACTTTGGACGCGACAAGACCTACGCCATGCTCGCCACCAACTACTATTGGCCAAGAATGAAGCGTGATGTGGAACGCCTAGTTCGACGATGTTCTACATGTCTCAAATCTAAGTCTACTCTAAATTCTCATGGCTTATATACACCTTTGTCTTAGGACTCCCACGCACTAAAACAAACAAGGATTCCATCTTTGTCATCATTGATCGATTCTCTAAAATGGCACACTTTATACCATGCAACAAGACCGACGATGCTTCACATATTGCTACTTTGTTTTTTAGGGAGATCATCCGTCTTCATGACGTGCCCAAGACAATTGTGTCGGATCCTGACGTCAAGTTCGTGAGCTACTTTTGGAAGACTTTGATGGCCAAGATGGGAATCAAGCAACTATTCTCCACCGCATACCACCCTCAAACCGATGGTCAAACCGAAGTGGTGAACCGAAGCCTATCCACACTCCTTCGTGTGTTGATCAAGCCCAACTTGAAGAATTGGGAAGAGTGCATCCCACATGCTGAGTTTGCCTACAATCGAGCACTACACCGCGCAACAAAGAGAACACCCTTCGAGGTCGTCTATAGCTCCAACCCCTACATCGCGCTATACATGCTACCACTTCCATTCCGAGAACAAGTCAACATGGACTTCGACAAGCGTGCCGCCTACATGAAGAAACTACATGAATACACAAGGGCCACGCTTGAGAAACACAATGAATACCATGCTACGAAGATGAACAAACACAAGCGCGCCATGATATTCGAAGAAGGAGACCTTGTTTGGCCACACCTTCGCAAAGATCGCTTTTTGGATGCAAGGAAGTCCAAGCTTCACCCTCGTGGAGACGGACCTTTCAAGATCATCAAGCACATCAACGACAATGCCTACAAGATCGACATCTCCCACTCCAAACACTTGGTCCATGACACCTTCAACGTCGCCGACCTATCGCCATACATTGGAACATCAAGCGATGAGGATGACCAAGAGTCGAGGACGACTCTTTTCCAAGGGGGGGAGATGATGTAGCCCAACCTACGGCTCCTACAACAAGTGGTCCAATGACAAGAGCTAGAGTCAAGGCTCTCCATGATAAGGTGAATTCACTCCTAGCTTTGTGTGATCTCAATACACCCTTGAATGGTTTGCTACTTCATTCGGATACCTTGTGCATACTCAGGAATGACTACCGTGAAGATCACCAAGCAAGAATGGAAGATGGCCAAGAGACGACGCAAGACGAGGGAGAAGAAGCGGAGAAGATGGGCCAGCCGGCCTCCCAGCCGGCCTGGGCCGGCCCCAGGGTCGGGCTGCCTCCAGACCCGGCCGACCTCCCAGCCGGCCTAGGCCGGGCACCATCCAGCGAGCACCAGCCTCCCAGCCGGCCTGGGCCGGTCCCAGGGCCGGGCACCGGCCCGAGGCAGCCGGCCTCCCAGCCGGCCTGGGCCGGCCCCAGGACCGGGCATCCTCCAGACCCGGCCGGCCTCCAGCCGGCCTCCGAGCCAGCCCCAAGGCCAGCTCCCCGACGACTTTCAGCGTGCACGCTTGACGGGCCCGTGTGGCCTTGTATCCCCACCTTTTCACCCACCTCGTAGCTTAGACTATAAATAGACCCCTTCCCCTCCAGATCTAGGGTTAGACTATGATTTGGGATTAGAGTAGAGTTGTGCTCCTTCTTCTCAAAGTGGTCCTTTCCTCCAATGGAGATGAATCAAGGCCTCCCCTTGTGAAGATGAACCAAGACCTCCCCTTGTGGAGAAGATCCCTCTAGTGGATACCAAGTCTTCCTCTTGTAGTTTGCTACTTGCTAATCTTTCCTCTTGAAGTGGCTAGATTGGGTTGGTTTAGATTGACCAATTGGACAAACAATCCTAAGAGTAAGGTGTGCTTGGGAGAGGAGAATTTGGGGCTACCCTTGGGGCTTGTTACCAATTGAATCTTGCTGAGTTGCTACTTGCTAGTTATCCTTGATTTGGTGTTTTTCCCCTCTTTGTGTTCTTGTATTCATTCCTTGTTCTTCGAGTTCATCGATCCCTCCGCCCAAATCCGTGAAAATCGGGACCAACCTACATCACCAGGCTACCAAACACCCAAAATTTCATAAATCTCGGTTGGGAAGAGAATTGGTGGGTTGGCCCGGGCTACCAAACAGGCCCATAGAGGATAGCTAGAGCCAATCCCTTCCAGAATTTTTGAACATTGATCCGTCCGGGAGATGCCAAACTTTACGCAGTTCATGTTGGAGTGCTACGGCTTTTGTGAAGGCAACAATAGCATGGAAGGCATCTTCGGTTTTCCTGTAGCAGAGGGAGCATCAGTTGTCCAGCTCAAGCTTTCTTCTCCTTTTTTGCGGAAAAGGCGTAAGCCCATATATTATCTGAAACCAGGTCTTACAAGAAAATCCTTACAATAAAAAGAAATAAGACAATTCTTGAAAAGTTCAGCACCGTCTTCCTTCTACATCGCTTGAGGGCGCGCCATGAGCAAAGCTCGATGCTGCCTCTGGGCATCCGGCGTAGCAAAGCTCGTGTCGGAGAAAACTTGAAAAAACTCAGGCGCTTGTAGAAGCAGCGGCCGGGAAGTCGTCGACGTAGACCAGAAGATGTCGGCGACCACGATCTCATGAGATCGTCGTCCCGGAGAAGCTAGTACCGAGGATAGTTCCCCGAAGAAGCCCTACCTAGCTAAGCCTCATCAGACAGAGACAAAACTTGAGGACATCAATGCGCTGCGACATCATCCCCTCCGAAGAACAACGCCGCCTTGGACAAACACTTATCACGCCAGACCTAATGTCCAACGATCGACTCCAAACTCCAGCCCGTCGACGCTCCTCCGGAAAAGAACATTGATAAGGGGCGGGCTGAAGGACCTTTATTCTCATCGTCATCGATGCCCCTTGACCGGAACCGAAGAACTCGAAGACCCTACAGGACCAGACACACAGATCTGTGGTTCCCCCACCCCTACCGCCTTAGCGGCCGGCGGAGGGCAGGGGAACCAGCGGCGGTGGCGCTGGCATCCTGAGGGTAGATGCGATCGCTTCATGGCCGCCTCTCTACGTAAAAGCCTTGGAAAAGGGCGGGGCTTCTCATCAGTAGCAACCCTCCAACCAAAGACACAGATTTGGGGGGGGGGGGGCATTGGCTTTCTAGATGGTCCCCCAAAGTCTTCGATCTCCATCAGGTACATTGCTAGTGCTCCCTTCCTGCCAGTGAGGCTTGTTTAGCTTGAGTGCAAGTTGGTATGCACTTTTAACGGTGAAGACACCGTTCTTCTCGTAATGCTAGGCCATACAACCCCCAGTGCCATCTGGAGGGATCTCGATGCGGAGGATGGCTTCTACACAGTGAGGCTTGTTTAGCTTGAGTGCAAGTTGGTATGCACTTTTAACCGTGAAGACATCATTCTTCTCGTAATGCCGGGCCATAGAGTCCTCCGTGTCATCTGGAGGGATCTCGATGTGGAGGATGGCTTCAACATTTATATTCTCTGAAATATTTGTTGAACATCTGGATGTTCCAGCTTCTAGAATTTTGGTTGATCAGCTGGTTAACCCTTCTTAATCTTGAATTCTTTTCCAAGCTTGTGATTTTGAGGCCACTGTCTCTTGGGATCCATTGGTCACGCATGATTTACGTGTTCCTTCTGTTCCCAATGCGGATTATGATCCCTTTCTTCAGTAGTTCCTGGCCATACTCGATTCCCTTCCATGACGGGGATCAGTTGGAATCAATCCCTTCCAGAATTCTTGAACATTGATTCGTCCGGGAGATGCCAAACTTTGCGCAGTTCATGCCGGGGAGCTAAGACTTTTGTGCAGGCTGATCCGACTTTAAAAAATATGCCGAAGTTGGGGGTTGCTGCGCATGTAATACCTATCTCACCCCCGTTAGACTAGAACTAGCCCCCTCGTCTTTCAGTTTAAGGTAGATTTTGACCAAAATAGACATTGCCGAGCTTTGCTCCTTTTCCCTCTTCCGAGGAACACTAATCCATTGTATGGAGATGTACCAAGAACTCTTCATGTAGCCACTTTTTCTCTATGAGATTTAAGTGGAACGTGCCAATCTTCCCTTGTGGTTCTATTAGATCGGTGGACCGAACGGTAAGCGTAAGCAGTTCCAATGAGAGTTGTGTTGGCTTTGATTTGGAGAACCGAAGGCGGCACCAAGGTTTGTTGCCGGTTGAATCTTTCTTGAAGGCGTGGCTATTTATCCCTGTTGATGTTGATTTATGTTTCCCTATGTTTGCTCACTCATTTTTCCCGTGTGTTCATTGCATGTTCATCCTACCCGTCATCGAATTCGTGAAGATTGCGCCTCTAACCCACATCAATATGGAAATACCTCGTATTATTATCCCCTTCCAATACAAATTGAGCCTTCGATTTTTGATACCATTTTTCTCTTCCTCACATTGAAGTTTAGCTATCTGCTCATTTAATTGGTTTAATCTCAATCTCATGTTCAAATAACACTCTATTTTCTGCTATCTTATCAAGCTCATCAATTATAGGAGATAACCTTTTGTTTTCTTTCTTGTAAGCTCCATTTGTGTTTGCAGCCCACCCATGAAGTAACTGACGCAAATAGAGATTTTTTCCAAAGTAGGATCGGCGTGTTTCCTTTTACAGGTTTATACCAGATTGCAGGAGCTCGGTCAAGAAAGTCATCTCGCTATACCCTAATTCAAATTCGAACGAACGACGTTTACTAGTAAAAGCCGATGCACCTGCGTTAAGAAGCAATGGGCATGGTCCAGTAGAGATTAATTATTCCTATGGCATGGACTGAGACCAGAGAGAACTTTAATTCTCATTCAGTCGTCATTAGTACCCTGTCAAGCTTAGAGTTAAGGTTCGCGCACATCACCTTAGAAGGTTCAGCCGCCGCCGCTTAGAAGGTTCAGCCGCCGCCATTTCTCCTCCTCCGCCGTAGATCGGTTCCCCCTCCTCCGACCGGCCTTGCCGGCTTCAGGAGGGGTGGGGAATCCGATCTATGAGTGGAGTTTTTAATAAAAGTAGTGTTTCAATCTAGGGTTTTGGTTGTCGTCATCTTCATCAATGGAGATGACATCTTCTACAATAAGCAATTTTCTGGCCTACGTTCGACGGCGAGATCTCCTTCCCGACGTCAATGGTGGTTTTGAAAGATTAAGTTTGTCAAGGTATGGTTCTTCACATCTTGCTTCGCCAGATCAATTTTGGATTGTTTCACATGGTTGTCGCGAGGACGATTGTCCTCGCAATATCTGTCCCGACTAATACGTCCTTGGCAATGGTGATTCATTCTCTCGGCTCCCAACGATGTCGACAAACTTGTTCGGGTGTTTGTCCCTGGAATATCAGTGTTGGTGCTCTTGCCGATGTTGCTTAATTAATTTAATGGATGTGTGCGTGCACAAAGCCTTGGCATTGCGGCTCAAAAATTAAAAGTATGGAAGAACCTTCGTTGGTATTCACAGGTCTATGGTTTGGTGTATTCTTCGTTGTTCTACGGTTGCCTTCAGAAAAGTACAAGATTGTGTCACGGAAGAAGAAAGGGCTTGAAGATCTCAAAGATTTGCTCGTCTCTTTTAGTATTGATTTTGTAATCGATATAATCATGTACTATTTGCTGGTTTAATATATACGGTATTTGCTATAAAAAAAGAACCCTGTCAAGCTTCTCAAAAGTCAGGATTGGTAAATTGTTTGACCATCTATATTGACGGCCAGACAACGCTGCCTCTCTCAAATCTAAACTGTCAATTCGAACCTTTCATTATTTTTAGGACGCTACTACATTTAGAACGTTCTATAGTTAAGCTTAACCATAGAACATTAGGACAACACGTTTTGAATTGGTCAAAAACCGTACGTGACCATGTGGTGTGCTCGCTTGCATGCATGCAGAAAATGACAAAACTGCTGATGTCATCCGCATTAAATGATAAATTCAGAAATTTAAAATGTTTTGTAGCTTAAATCGTTCATCCGATTTAGTATCCGGTTTCACCGTTGGACTAGTCACGACGAGATCTTCAAAATTAGATCCCATATTGATATGTTTCGATGATTTTTTTTGACCCAAAAGTTACCCACCAGTATCACATGAGTTATCCGGTCTAAAATATATAAGTTACCCACCATAATGACAATTAATTTTTGGCTTGAAACTAGATCCCACTTTTGGTTGTTCTTTTCGATTGTTTCAAGTTTAAAAGTTGTTATCTAGTTTTATAACTGAGTTATCGTTTTTGGATGGTAAACACATCATGAACACATGGATAAGTTTCATGGTTTTTAGGGCATCCCTAAAGGCGACGCTTAGGCATTAAGGCGCCCCCTACGTATTGGAAAAACGACCCCCTTAGGCGCTTAGGCTCCTAAAGCGTCTGTTGGCGACGCTAAGGCGCCCTCCTTACCGTCTTATAGTAATTAATTTTATCAATACTGGCTGGGTAACTTCATCAGTACTGGCTGGGTAACTCCATCAATACTGTGTGGATAACTATTACCGGGAGAGTATGATAAATACATCGATTTCGAGATGGATAACTACATCATGAATACATGAATTTCATCACTAATGTGTGGGTAACTATTATCGAGGGAGTTCGGTAACTACATCGAGTTCGTGGCGGATAACTGGATCATGAACACAAGTACCTCCATAAGTACTGGATGGGTAACAATTACTAAGAGATGAGGGTAACTACATCGATTTTTGTGGTGGATAGCCACATCATGAGCACATGGGTAACTTCATCAACACTGGGCAGGTCACTCCACCAGTACTGGGTGGGTAACTATTACCGAGAGAGTAGGTAACTCAATGAGTACGTGGTGGTTCGATGACACTCCGACGTGATCCCGACGTGGTGGTTCGGCGACACTCCGACAAGACCCGACGTGGTGGTCCATCGAGAGTCGTCGCGCACCAGCGAGACCAGCAACGCGACACCCGGCATCAGAGAGGCTCCAACGAGGTCGCGACGTGGTGGTCGATCGAGAGTCGTCGCGCACGCACGAGGCCATGGTCGCGTCCAACCTTCATCGACCTCACGAGTAGGCCTCTGGCGGCCACCCTAGTAGATCTAGGATTTATTTTTATGTTATGATTTTTTTGTTCTATTAAATATAATTTTTCATCCTTTATTTAAATTGACAAAAAAAATGTGCCCCTGCATTAGGTGCACCGACGGAAACAGGCAGATCGTGTCCGCCAGCTGAGTCAAACGAAAATGAAGTATGACATGGGCAACGCAGCAACGCAAACGGCGGGGATGCATCGGGTTCGACCCATTTCTAGACCAAATTCGCTAGAAAATGTGGTCAAACGGACAGTGTCCACCCGGATCCACCTCGGGTCCGTCCCTCGCCCAACTGTCAGCCTCACATCGATCAAACACCGCCTTAAATGCCACGCAGCAGCGGGCAAGCTATTTAAAACGTGCTGGTGCAACACACCATAGCTACCGCGCCACTCTCCCTCTGCCTGCTTCCTCTCGCAGCCCCGACTACCTCTCCCCACTCTGGATGGACACACCGCATCACCTCCTCGACTAGATCGAGCGCGCGCACCGAAGCGCCAGAGCGCGAGTTGCTAGAGCAGGCGAGGAGGGCGTTGTAGCACATCCCTACCCTAGCGAGGAGGACTCCGAGGAGTGCTACGACTTTGGCGAGAAGGAGGTCGGGCATGAGGAGGAAGCGAGTGACCCGCAAATGGAGGAGCCCAAGGTCCTCCTAGTATCGCCAGTGCATATAAATAAAAGTATTGCTCGAGTCGCCTAGTATTAGGAAGTAAACCATAGTACCACCGACGCTGTCGCCTGCGCGCGACCAATTATGGAAGAAATCATCATCGTCGCCCTATATGTGTTTGAATTATGGTGAACTTTGTTTGATTTTAAATTTTGCGTGTAACAACAACCTTGACCAGACCAAATGGGACGCGTCATTGAGTACCTTGCCACAAACGCTTGACCGAACAGGTCCAAACGGTGCAAAACGGACACTATACATTGCTAAAATATCTACAAAAGACATAGCCAGGAGCAGACCCAGGTAAAAGCTAGTGGGGGCCTTGGCCCCCGCTCAAAAATTCGAAAATCCAATAGGATATGTTCATTTTTTAGAAGAATCTTTTTCAAAATATTTGAACTTGTAGAAGAAATGCCCCAGTCAACATAGTGCGCCCCCTCTCAAAAATATTCGTGGATCCCCAATGGACATAGCAACGTAAAAGTAGCTAGATGTGGGCATAGCAAAATTCAGCAGTCTACGCATGGGAGCGCATTATTTCTAGCCTAATGTTGCATGCATAGAAAATTAACTGATTGGCCGGCCCGGTGCTGCATCACTGCATGTGTCGTCATAGGCTCGCTGGTGCATGTCTCGCCACCGTGGGAGAAGCGTGTGAGAATTTCAGGGAAACGACAACGACTGTATCAGCACGTGGGTGGGACCGACGCAATTGGTAGCTCGCAAGCTGTGATTGGTCCGCCGCGTAAGGTTATTCTTAGACCGTTCTAAACATAGAAATTCCCTATTTTTATCCTACTGATATCGAAGGACATTAAAATCCCCACCAATCAGCATAGGGTGCATGATATCCCTCATCAATTAACCAAATATTTTAGGGAGGTTGTCTTAAAACAATCTTGCACGACACCAAAAACCGCAACTAGACTCCACTTAAAAGAATCAACCCTATTTTAAATGTGAAATTTAATATAAAAATCACCTTCACAAATGGCCAGCATACCAAGCAAGTTCTTCCAGATCTCATATTTGGTGCAATTCAATGTCAAAGATAATTTAGAGCTCTAACGAGGCTATAAAGAATATGTGTTGCGAAGTATATATGCTTTCCCTCCATATGCAGTGCATAGCGAAATCAAATGTTAAAAAAGGAAACGAATAACGCGGTAAATGATACAATGACTGTATTTGGTCATGTTCCACCGTATGGTTCCTTCAAGGCTGGACCACATAAAATAGAAAATTGACCGATCTCCGTCATCAGAGATAAAGACGGTTGAGTCGCGATCTTGTTGCGTAGCAGGTTACGGTGCTGATCTAATGAAAAGTTTCTGGGTTGTTCCAATAATTATTGGGAGACGACATGCGTGCATGCACGAGATGTCTGTCACGGGCGGGTCACTGGCTGCTACCACTGGTATGTATAGTAACACACCAAAAACAAATCTGAAGTGGCCCTGAAATTTGTTTCTGAGATGCTTGCACATTTGTGCGTTTCATTCCAGCGGTACATAGCCGCTAGTACGCGTGTCCGAACGATGCCGCCAACAATGCAGCAGCACCAGGGACATAGAGTTTGTAGTGAAAGAATTCCACATGGACTTTGCACAGGAACATGCATCAGGGGCAAACAGTTGGATTCAGATATGGATCCAAGAAAACTCTATCACGTGGAGCGGAAGAAGCGTCTCAAGGAACGACCCTACTACTAACAGCATTTCCAACCGGATCGTCCACTTCCGCCCTAACCGTACACGGCCCAGAAAAATCACTCACCCAATCAGGCCCCTCATTTGTCCGAACAGTCCAGCTAGGTCTAGGCATTCGGTTAGACCGAACCGATCGGTTCGGTTTCTCGGTTTATTAAAAAAATCGGTTTCAGAGAAATGATGACCGATCGGTTATCTGCAGAACTGCTAACCGAGGATTTCGGTGCATGGAAGTTTCGGTTCGGTCCTCGGTTTTCACCGAATTAACTTATTGTTGAGCGTACGCAGAGGAAAGGCTACGGAAATTCAGTTTGGGTCACGAGGCAGCGTGCGGCAGCTCCAAATCGCCCAACTGCTGCTAGAAGCGTAGTCTCCGATCGTCGAGTCCACGAAGGTTTACAACCAAAATCCCCGAATTAAATTCGGTTTTTCAAAACTTCTGACCGAATTAGGAACCAAATATTTCGGTTCAGCTTAAATCGGTGACGGTCCAGGTTATTTCGGTTCGGTATTTCGGTGCTCGGTTAAAATGCCCACCCCTAAGTCCAGCAACCCTCATATTAAGCCCATATGGGACCATCCAGACGCGTCCGTCACGTCTGCTCCGACAGGCCGGACCCAACCACCCCAAAAATCACGCCAAATCGGCCCCAAATCCTCTTGGCCTCCCCCTTCCTCCCATTTGCTCGCCCGCGCCGCCCCTCACCGTTCCATCCTAGCTCCGATGTCGCCCCAAACTTGTAGTTGCCTGAGCCAAACACTCTCGTGTATTTCGCTACCGTGCCAGACACGGTCTCCGCCACTCTCGAATGCGCCCCCGGTACGTTTTACACTGCCCGACATACACCTCGCACGTCATGTGTTTGTGAAAGTGTCGGAGCTGGGTTGTGATAGCTCTCTTCTAGTCATGGATTTGTCGGATGATGAATATGATTACGGGGTAGTAGATGAGTTCATATATAAAGAGTTCATCGAGGATGAGGATGATTGCGAGATCGGCGATGACGAGGATGTGGTCATAGCCGCGATGATGGACAACCCTGAAGAAGCAATGGAGAAGAAGGAGGCACATGTTCTCAACTTCAAGGGTTCGATTAAGGGCAGGATAGTTGTGCCCGTGATAGGATCAAGGGCGCACCCGATCTTTACAAGGACTACTTCGGGCTTGATCCGGTCTTCCACGGGTTTTTTTTTCCGGCGTCGCTTTCCGAAGAGTTCAAGATTGTTCCGGTGCATAGAGAAAGAATTGACGAAGTATGATTCATATACTTCTCGTTCAGGAAATATTGTTGCAGATAACTTTTCTTCTCCCCTATGTAGAAATGCAGGGCAGTTTTGAGGATGCTTTCCTATGATAAAGCTACGGATGCCGTTGATAAGTACGTACATATGGGAGCGAGCATATGGTCAGATTTGCGTATGCTGTGGTAAAGGTGTTTGGACCAGAATATCTGAGAGAACCTAATGTCGCGGACACTGAACAATTATTGGCCATCGGAGCAGAAAGAGGTTCTTGTGTGGGCAGTACCAAGGTGACACCAAAAAGGCAACAATCATAATTGAAGCAGTGACATCGAAAGACTTGTGGATTTGGCATGCATTATGTGTATGCCTGATTCCCACAACAATATCAATGTATTTCAGCATTCTCTATTGTTCAAGAGATTTTGTGATGGGAGGCCCCGACCTGCAACTACACCGTCAACGAGCATGACTACACTATGGGATACTATCTTCAGTGGATGGCATTGGTGAAGACTATATCCAATCTTGTAGGTTACAAAAGATCTCAATTTGCCGCTATGCAAGAATCTGTTAGGAAAAATGATTTTCTGCTGCCCGGAGAACATGTCCACCTCGTGGAACAAGATATACAGCGTGTGATGAACTTGTTGAAATGCATAGACAACTTCGAATCAAAAAGCACACGTCCAACTACAATCTCGTGGAGCATATTTGGATCCACCTTGGAAATCAGTGAATTTAAATTTGAATTATACACTACGAATAATTTGAAGTAATTTGTGTGCCCTGAATAATTGTACGTTTATGGATGGATTTGAGGGGTAAAAAATAGGATTCATGGTTGTAGAAGGCAATATTTAAGTTTTGTCCGATCACTGTCTGAGTGATAACGAGAAGCAGAAGCGAGACGAACTGTTCAGTGTGTGCACCAGCTGCTCGTACGATGGATCTGCGCTCTACCAGGCAGGCTCGTGACAGTAGCTGCGGCCAAACGGAAGCAGACAATCCGATGGCGACACCGTGCACGATCGATAATTGCTCCAAGCTTCCAACACATGATCCATAGATTTGAAAGAGAAAAAAGAAAGTTGGAAGTGTATGGTAAAGTAAGCATGCATGCACACCCTACGCACACAGTCCATCACGCATGCATGCGCTAGCTCGCTACCCATTCTTTCCCCGGTCAGTACCACTAGATCTAACCTTTCTTCTCTCTCCTGCATGATCTCTCTCTCTCTAACCATCAGAATTCAGAGCAGAGGTTTTCTTCTTCTACTTCTTCATCCTCCTGCAGTAAGCATTCATGGCTAGCTATGATGAAGACGATGATAAGATTCAGCTAGGTGAGCAGCTCGGCCTTCTTGACCTTGGAGATGCTCTCCAGGACGCCCGCTGGTGACACGTGACCCATCACCGTCACTCTTTTGCTCTCCAGATCGATGCTGAACGATGTCACCCCTGCACCACATGCATTGCTTCCACGCTGTCAGTGAACAAACAAAGAAACAAACACCAGAAACTACTGTAGTTCTACTCCAGGTCAATATAGCATATATCTGTTTATTTTCTAAGCATGCATCAATACACCAGTGACAAGGCGTAGCCAGGCCCCAGGCTACCCTGGCCACGGCCTGGGGCGTGGCAGCTAAATCCTTCGTTGACTGTAGCTATTTTAGCACTATTTTGCACTGCTTTGTACTGTAGCAAGAGGCCTGGGTCTTTAAGTTATCCTGGCTACGCTACTGGTGACAACACCAGGGTTTTATTTTTAACATACTGCCTAGCTTTTTTTTTTGCACTCTACGGCCTAGCTACCTCACGGTACAGAAACATGCAAAGCTTTGTAACGTAGCAATCGAATTGCTAATCTCTATACGTATTGATTCATACACGTCACTGTATTCGGCATTACCTAAATATATTAAGTTGCACCGGATCGGCGTCCTCTCCGTGAATGACTGTTCCTGGGAACAGTAACGGCGGTACTGTTCCCCGCTACAGTACCGCACGCACTCCGCGCCGTCCGATGATTATCTAACGTCCCCGTGGCTATTTTACGAAAAAGACCCTGTATTTTCAGAAAATTGCTCCGCAATCCACGCCTTCTAACTACGAAGGATCTAATTGCAATTTCCAGGATCACCCTGGACTTCCATGCAAAATGCCCCCAGAGCATCGCTTCCTTACCTCTCTCTCACGCTCGGCCGGAGAACGCCGCCGGCGCCGACGCACCATCCCGCCGCTCCGGTGCTTCCCGTCCAGATCTACGGCCATGACGGCCTCCGCCGTCCTCGCATCCATCTCCTGGCCGAGCATCGCGTCCCCGACCGCGGCGAACTGGCCGGAATCGACCGCGACGTCCACTCCTCCCGCCGCCGCGTTCGCGCACGATAGCGGCCGCTCCGGCGACCCAACGGCGGCGGCGCCGCTGCATACAACAATCTTGCGTCCATCCGCGTCGCGTGCGCTCACTCGCGTGTGCTGGAACGCTGTAGTTCGGCGCCGACGTCGCTCGCGCCGCCGCGGTAGAGCCGTCCGCTGATGACGTCATCGTGACGTCCCAGCGGGCCTGGCCGAGCAGCTGGGCCGTCTGCTGGGCTGGGCCGGCTTCTGTACAGCTGCTTGGCCTTTTCTATTTTTTTTTACCTCCAGTTTTTTTCTATTTTACAAATCTTTTACAACTTTCAAAATACAGATTACATAATTTTTAAATATGATTTTTTAAAATATACAGACTCCTCAAATTTAATTTTACCACATAGACGCACCATACAAATTTGAATATCCAAAAAAAATAGAATCCTTCCACATCTAACTATTTCATCAACTTTGGCAATCCAAAAAAAAAAAGGTGCAAAATTCGAACTTTTGGAAATCAAGCACTTCATAAGTATAACCTTATTTTTACCTCGATACATGTCAACATAATCCCGGCATACGACGAAAATTCATATTTGAGTGTTCCAGCATTACACAACAGTAAACACTGCGTATTCACTACGTGCAAACGAAATTCAACTTTGAGTGTTCAGAAATTTAGGATGCCCCTCAAACCTGACCATTTGTTATTAAACGTGACAACAATATAAACATGAACACAACAATTAATAATGACTACTCACGTCATACGATGAAAATTCAGATTTTAATGCTTCAACATTACACAACAGCAAACAATGAGTGTTCACAACAAACGATCGAAATTCAAATTCAAATGTTCCAAAATTTAGGATGCCCCTCAAACCCAACCATCTTAAAAGAAAAAAAAAGTAAACCAAACGCAAAAATGAATGCTTTCCAAATTAAGCAATTTTGGAACTCGGACAAAATTTAAGCTTAAACTTTCCCCCGATATCAGTACAGTCAAATCTAAACAAATCATTACACCACATATACCAAAAAAATCAACATGACCACAATATATGACCATTCAACAAACATTAAAATTATTCAAATATAAATAGCTTCCCAATTTCATCATTCTAAAAATATTTTCGACTCACAAATTCTGTCTGCATTCCAAGCAATTTATATCTGACCATTTTTTTTCCGATGCAGACATTTCTTTCAATCCAAAACATTGACGTCAATGCGGCCACTCCGTACCTCCTACCCCCTCCCCCTTGAATCTAACTATTTCCAAAATTTAAAAAAATTCAACACTAACCACTTTATTAAATTTTAAAAAAAACAACCAAATCTAACCAACTTTAAACCATAACCTTCAAAAAAAATGTACATTCCCAAAAATTAATTATACCAGGCACCGCTACGTATAAATTTACAAATTCAGACATTTAAATACCTTCCAAATCAAAATTACATAACTTCAACCTTTTAGATGTATACTTTATTTCCATTTCATCAATTTCCAAACATTCTAAAAATTTAAATGGCCGCATTTTCAAATTTAAATTTTACTCACACACGCGCGGCATCGCCGCGCAAATTTACCTAGTATATTTGGATGTAGCGGGCGACGATACTCAGGGGCTGGAATGCCATGTGAGGAGGATCCGGAGGTCTCTGAAAGTAACGGAGTATGGATGAATTTTCAAAGGCTGCTCGTGCTCGACTAGCTAGTCCCAAACGTTTTGCACTTTCCACAGAGGAAGAGCCTTTTCAGAATCTCTGCGGCACGTAGGGTAGTAGATAGGCAAGTGCTCCCTGCACTTCTATATAACTCGTTTATGATCTCTTCCTGCGTAACCAGTTGCGCAGTCACATGGATATGCTGGTACTTTAGGTTCACCATTTCTCTATCTAGACTAGAAATTTATATATAGATATATACCACTTCAGGTTATAGACATACGTGCAAGAGAACGCACGCTAAAAAGAAGGAAATAGCACACACAAAAATAGCATTATGCATGCCAAAATCGACCTAGAAAATGGTAACCTCTTGTGATTTTGGTATAAAAATTAATGCTGGAAACATACCTTCCATTTTGGAGATGTGCTTCCTCACTTTCCCTGCACACCCCTGGCAGTGTATGGCCACCTTCATCACCACCACCTGTGTGTGTGTATGCACCAGATTGAGCATCGAATCAAATCCCCAGCACGCTAGCAGTTAAGCAGAAAAACTGCACCTCAAGCTAACAACTATTGCTTTGACCAAACATTAATTTTGTTACTATAGGAAAAAAAAAAACAAATGCAACAACAGCTCATTCTTGATCTACCCTAACTAAGGTCCACAAGCTAGTTAGTTAGTTATTAGGATAATCCCAAGAGAAAAATATTGTCTAGGCGATATATATAATCTCTCACTACTGTCCATCTGTAAAAGTACATCTCTACTGTGCTGCAATCTGGACCAATCGTAACCTCCCACTGTTCTCCCAGCATAGTCCTTTTTGTTTCTTTATTTGGCGTAAATGTTGTTACTGTATCACACACACATCTTCAGTTTTGACTCCACTGTAAATTAAAGAGGGGCACAAGTTACTGGTACCACTACTATTACCGAGTAAATGTATCCCGGTCCCCTGGGCCCGGCACATTACAGTTGTAATTTTGTTGAATAGTCAGCATCCTTGCAAAAATGCGATATAAGTAACTCGGAGTAATATCCTTGAAAATATGACTCGGAGTACGTTTCAAATGGAGAATTAAGGACGAATTAAATTGAAATGCGTATGCTGCTGAGCTGATAGTACTGACAAAAAGATTACGTTTGAGGTGCGTTTACTTGTGCAATCGGCAGCAAAGATTTTTCTTATGCTATAATTAAACGGCTGGTGAAATTAAGCAGTAGGTATCTTTTTGTTCAAAAAAAAAAGCAGTAGGTATCTTCTACCAAATCTTTGTAATGAAAATGTGCAGACGAGGTACCACTGGAGCAGAATATGCGGTGGTCGGAGCTACGTACGTACCTGGAGGACTTGGTCGCCGGGTGCAGCTGTCGCGGTCAGCGCAGGCGCGGCGGGCGTCCGCTTGGCGGCCGCCGTGTCCCTTGCCGGCGTCTCCTTGGGGCTCTTGGTCACCATGGGCAGCGTCACGGCCACGGGCGCCCCGCGCCGCCTCGGCCTCGGTGCCGCGGCACGCCCGGACGAGACGCGCGTGGCGCCGGCTCCGTCGCACCCGCCGCCGGCGCCAAGGCGCACGTACCTGACGGCGTGCACGAGACGCGCGTCCTCGGCGATGGTCCGGTCGGCGCGGCGTCCGACGACCATGGACCGGGCGTCCCCCGGCACGCACACCGCTGTCGCCGCCTGCGACCGGCACAGCATCCCGCCACACTCCTGATGCCACCCACAACACTCGACGAGCAGTGCTACTACACGCAACGTAGTACTTACTCACCAAGAAGACAAGAAGAAGCGGCAATGCAGAGGTGTGGATGGAGTGAGAAGACGAGAGGGTGTCGTTCGGAGATTTAAAGTGGAAGGAAGCGGTGGGAGGGGAGGAGGAGAACAAGCAGATGGAATTTAATGAAGGTTTTCGACCGCTATATCTCTATTCTCTCCCTGTTTGACTGTTGGTGAGACAAGATCGGAATTATTGCTCGGCCATATGCATGCCATGCCTGCCTAATGGACTGTTGAGCTCGGCTCTTGGTCTGTCTGGTGCGCGCTGCGGCGGCAACAGCGACAAGATCTGGTGCGGCCTCTCGGCCCGCCCGGGCACGTCTCTGACGTCACATCTTTGTTCTCTTCTTCCTTAAAGATGAGCACTACTCCCTCTCTCCCACGATCTCCCACGATATAGCTTATGAATTTTTTCCCTTGAAATAAATATTTTTTTATTGACAGCGAACACGGGAAGATTTTTGGCAGAAAGTTTTGCGAGAAGCCGACCCTCGCGTTCACGCGCATACACTCACTTTATGATGTGTATTCTACTTCTTATGAGCACCTCCGAAAAATTGAGTCAACATATTAGGTATTCAGAGTGATGAAGTCGCCATGGACATGTCGACGAAAAGGTCTTCCCCAACTGAAAAATAGTTCGTCTAAATGAGAAACATTATCGTCAAACTTGAGATCTGAACTCTGATAGATTGGAGTTACAACCACCACTTCCAACCATCCATTCACAGGTTGGTTCTCCGAATATATGAATTTAGAAGGGGCCTAATTGCTGCCGCACTATGACGTAAGACGTCGGGCAGCGGCCCGAGTCTTCTTGATGTGTTGTGTTATTTAGTGTACTATTCCTTCTAATATAGACTACATACCGAGTAAAATGTGTGAATCTACACAATAAAATACGTATGTATATATTCGTATGTTATTCGTGTTGAAATATCTAAAACATCTTATATTATGGTACAGAGGGAGTATAAAAATATTTAAGATGGATTTAGCGAAGAAATTCACTTTGCCGATCACATTCCATGTGACTACTGTTTATCTTTCGGTGCTTGTGTTCCGAGCTAATGACTATCATGTCTGAACGTCAAGAAAATTAGGTGATCTTGCTACCGAACTATTCGTACCCACCTCAGAGCAACAAATTTAGGATCATGTATCCATGTAGTCACTAGGAGATGTGGAGACGTATTTTATCGTCCAACACACATTTTAATGTGTAGAGTTAGGGATTTTCTAATGTCATCGTTGAACTGCAACTTTTATTTCTATGTATACAGGAGTTTAAATATAAAGGAGAACTTATATGCAAGGCATTTATGCCATGTTTGGAATGGAATGAGCCGATTAGGACCAATCAAATCATTCCTCGTGGAAAAACAATTCGCTGAAAATAAAGAGAAGGAGAAACTCATGTACATGAGTAGCCAGCGGACTTAACAACCAGCGGTATGGTCCCGCTCGACCGTACCGGCTGCCGTATTGGGCTCAGAACGACCGACTCGTAAAATACTTTTACCCTGTGGTCTCGGCTTTTTAGAACGACGACCAGAGCAGCCGCCAGACCAGAAACATCATGAAAACATAGCCTCTGGAGGCGGAATCCGCAGGAAGGGCTGCCATCTCCACCACTGCTACCATATTGAAGGCCACTAGATCGATCTACATCATCATCAACACCATCTCTTACATCTACATCACCAAATTCCTCCTACATCTCGTTGTAATTCCGAAACTCATAGTTGTGGATTTGCATGTGTATTCACTTAATCATCCATTTGACATTCATATTATTATCATGATGATGTTTGTGCCTTCATGCTGAGTAGTTTCATTAGTTTTTGGAAATATAGAAAACCCTAGAACTATCATGAATTCAAATAGACATGTATCGTCTAGTATTGTTTGACATGTAATAGTGGTCTTCATGATATTGTGTGAACGTTGACTGCACAATATATTTCCTATGGGACATGAAGTTCATTAACGTTGGTGCAAGATGAGAGAGTTTGTGGGCATAGCGGTGACAGAAGTTGCCCTCTCTCTTGTTAAACATCAACGAGGGAATAACGGAGATCAAAATTCTTACTCCATATCCACGGGAGACCCTTAATTACTAGTGTCGTGGTCCAATCCGCCATTTTTCCTACAGGTACTAGTTGTGGTTGTGCGGTGTGTGTTGATTAGATTATCTCAGGGCTCATCTTTATGTGCGACTCCGCCCTTACATGACATACATATATTAAATGATATACGCCTAATCAGTTCAGTAATATGCTAGTGGTGAAACCGATGCTTCTCGAGAATGTTTTAGCCCTAATATAGTTTCCAATCGCATCATCGTTTACTCTTTGTTCTCTTTAATTTTCTTGTCATTTAATTCTATTTTTCTCTTAACACCAACAACATAAACAGTTTCAACAAGCTCTTGCTTGCTTTGCATTAAGATAAACTTGCAGGTACATCTTGATAGACAAGTAGACGAGAAGCAAAAGATCACTTCCTCAACTCCCCGTGGTTCGATACTCTTATTTCGAAAACAACTACCACAACCATGTGCAATTGCAGGTATCAGTATGTTATTATTTTGAAAACAATTACAACAACCCTGTGCACTTGCTGGATTTGATATTGAAGATGTTAATATGTTCAAAACGTATCGATGAACTTTGTAGTTTTGTATGATATTATCCACGATATTTGGCATCTTGTATCATATTTATTCAGACTAACATATTTAATAGTTTCAAGAGTGCATAAATTCTTGTTTTCCACTTTGTTGTGTATGAATTACTTGGCTATTGCACAAGTAGCAAAGGAACCATTCATTGCGGTGGAGTCCGAATTTTCCTGAAATATGTTTCTACTCACAGTTATTAGAGATTGCCATAGTACGGGCTGAAAATAACATGAAACGGAATTGCTGGACGAAATTTGTAGATAATTTGCGCTGATATTGATACATACGTTGCATGTGCCAAAGAGAGTTTGAACACGACTAATACGCTTATTTTACTAAAGGTCCAGTACTGCTTATGTGATTTCAAAAGGGGTGAGGTGGATTGACACTAATTTTTTCATACTAGATGGATTCGACCATGTTTCGATTATATGGACTAATGGGTGTAGAGAATTTCTATATAGGTTTTAAAGGTGCCCAGGAGCTGTTAGATTAATGGTATCCCGAATTTACCTTCCATTTGGCTGCCATGTACAAGGGAGAAGGCTCATCTATATCATCAAGTAGACATTGAGAAAGAAGGCCTAGGGGCAGCGCTCGTCTAGGCCATCCAACCACGCACCACCGGGCTTCCGCCACCGACCTACCGCTCCTCTCGCCGATCGTCGGGGCGCCGCCTTTACCACCATCTTCATGGAGATATCCACCATCTCTACAGGGGTTCAGTCTCCCACAATTTTTTGTAATCCCGTACTGACATGGTGTTTGATGTTATAAATTTTTTTAACGATGATCTAATGCATCTCTATTATGTTTGGGTACTTCATTTTTGTGCTATGGTTAATTGGTGAATTTCCACTACAAGAAGACTCCCCCTGACGCAACACATAACTTGCAACAAATTAAATACATGTTGCGATTTTGTTTTATAGATACGTGTGTAACCGTTGCAGACTATATACATTCTCCCTACAAAAGTTTGCTACCATATCTTCTATTGTGGAGGAAATTTTTCCATCGTGCGCAGGCTAAATTTTTCTTGCTGTATTGACAGATTTGCCAAAAGTAACTGCCAGTACATAGAAGCACAAGTAGAATATGCAAGGAGGAAGCTACACTCTCAGAGCTGACAGCTCTATTTGCATCCCAACAGTCAAATCAAACCCTTCAAAAAAAATAACGCAACACATTTTTATCAATTGTAAAGTCGCTAGCAACGCCTATATGAACATGTCGATACACATAAATGCGTTGTTGTAGAGGGGTTCTTCTTGTAGTGTGCTATGATTGATTTAATTTGTACGTAATGATATGTTGTCCTTCGATGTCCATCATATGAGAGACGCCTGTGGTTCACACCATAGGGTTAATAGTATGTTGAGAAAACTATGTAATTAGTGGTCGGAGTGACATAATACCTCGTCTGGTTATAGAGATTGATGCATATGGGTATGATGAGGGTCAATATATCTTAATGCTACGGTTGGATTTTACTTAACGGTTTATTTTCGGAAGTTTGCTAAGGGGTTCAATCATGTGTACAATAATCGATAGATTTTGCACGCATCTTGGCTGAGACCTCACCCAGGTTTAGTAACTGCCAATTGCCTAGGGAAAATATGTTAAGCTTATCACCGCTATTCTATATTCGCTATCGTTTACATTATTGTTTTTTACTTTACAACAACTAACTTTTCTTCATAATTTGTTTATTATCTTTCAAAGCTATCATTTTAACCCGCAAAGTACTTCTAATTTTATTTCCTATGTAAATCAAATGTTTGGTGTGTATAAAGTTCTATCAGAGAATACAAATCCTACCTAAATTTTGTTGGGGTTTTACACACTTAATTATCGAAAGATTATTATAGATCCGCTACGCATGTGGGTTATCAATTACCAACCAAGTGCCACTGAGATTCTGCTTCCGAGCGTAGAATTATCATCCACACCTAGCATCCGTAGAATACCAAGTCCAATCCGCCGTCCTACCACCACGACGGCCAGTTGATAATCCCCAAGAGCAAGGAATCACTGTAGCACAATTCGATAAGTATTTGAGTGTCGAACCCACGAGGAGCTGAAGGTAAACTATCTATTCTCTAAAGCCCTATAACCCTCTTATATGGCCTTTTATGCAAAGCAATAAATTTAAATATGAAAGGAACTAACTAATGGAAGCAAGTGATGTGGAATGGGTTTATCTAGTAACAAGTTTCTCAATCAAGTTTCAAACGCAAGTTTCTTAGAGCAAGTTTCTCTCAGCAGTTTTCTCAAGCAAGTTTCTCAAAGTAGCAAGTAGCAAATATCTCAAGTAGCAAATATCTCAAGGGAGCAAATGTTCTAGCAATTGTTATTTCATTCGTGTGGTTGTCACAATTAGTGAAGCACATGTTTCAGTCTTAATTGTTTCTTCTAGGAAGGAGCCATAAATAGGTGTAGCCAAGTAAATGAGCAAATTACACAACTCTTATGATGGATCTCATGGCCAAGTAAATGTGCAGCACAAGAATTATTAAGACATAATTGTCCCACCATAGCCTTAAGTTCTAGGGTCCCCCATATATCCCCCATAATGTAACTTCAAGTCTCAGACCACGGTTTCTGTCTTAGTACTCCGACCCGTCCTACTCAATCCATTACACTACGGTGATCACCTTACATGCATTCCCCAACATATGCGTGCACTCATACATTGTACATCAAGACAATCATAAAAGATAACAAAACTTGTATGCAACCAATCAACGAACTATTTCACTATTGCCATGAACAAATCACTTCTCAAACATAGATGGGGAGACACAATAGATCAAGGGAATAGTATATTGCATCATATATCATGTTTGCCAAGAGTTTACAGTGGAGAGATGGAGATGATCTTGCTGTAGATGTTGATGATGAACACGCCGGAGGGGGGTGGAGCCCTCCGGAGGTGATTCCGGCGGCGTTTCCCCCCTCCGATCTTCTCCGGCGGCAGCCTTCTGACTCTCTGTTTCGTGGTTTTGTGTTTCTCCGCCGCCTCCTCGCGAAACTCCTCGGGGGACTATTTTTATAGACGTTTTTAGGTCAAGACGAAGCCACGGAGACGAAAACGGACGGCATCGGAGCCACGAGGAATAAAAGAGGTGGTCCCACACGGCCAAGGAATCTGGCCGCGTGGGACCATCTATTTTCTTCCTCGGACTTCCTTTTTCGCGGATCCTTGGCTCGTACGTCTTCTTATTTCCAAATATTGGGCCCCGTAAAATATTAGGTCATTTGGACGTCGTTTGGTCCCTGAAAGTCAAAAACATGGAAAAAGGGGTTTTCTGGTTCTGCAGGGTTAATTCCAAATAAATGGGGAAACTGTGAATTATCCCCTAAAATCATTATAAAACATAAATATAACCCATATATGATGCAAATAAGTTGGAATATCAAGTAATAAAATGTAAAGTTCATGTATGCATTTTACATGCATCAACATCCCCAAGCTTAACCAATACTCGTCCTCGAGTATGAAGGTGATAAAACTAACATGGACTTTGCATTTTAATACCATCAATGGATATCAAAGATGATTACTATTGCTACATAGAGTCAAATGATTCATTCTTCAAAGGAGTAGCAATATGCAAGATAGATTATGAAGTGATATCAAGTATTTAATGCAACGATGTTCAATGATAATTCACAAAGTGTAACATGAAAGAAAGTACTATGGACCACATGTATGCATAATGAAAAGTAAGAACATCCTATAATGGTCATAGAGTATTCATGAAAATCTGAATATAAAAGGTGGACACTTTGGAAAGATATATAAATGAGTAGGGTAAAGCATGAATAAGTTTCATCTAACTTCCAAACTCTTCTACTTAAGTTAATGATTGCAAGGTGGTAATCCTTGGTGTCAAGCTCTCATTACCCCTATCATAGCATCTTGAATGATTAAAGTTTAAAGTGAAAGCAAATATGAGTAGTGTGCTTGACAAAGTATAGGTTGAATGTCTCATGCCCCTTGAATACAAGTACCTACACCATGGTGTTACTCAACTTGGGAAACAAAGTAAGTTCAAGTTAAATATCATTGTAAGTAATAATAGCATCATTAAGAGCGTCAACTGGGGTACCTCTTGTCCCAGGATATGGAACAAGCCCATATCAAAATGACAAGACAAACAAACAAAATGAACAATCTCAACACCCTTTTTATTTACCATTGGGATAGCTTTTTATTATAAGGTGTATCACTGACGGTTCACCATAGTATGTAAGTAAATTTCCACCATGAATGATGCATGGCTTAGATTAGCGGCCCAGGCGTCTCTCTAACCATTTATACAAACTCATTTAAACTTGCTTTGTCTCCACATTTATTTCACCCATGATAAGCATCCATAAACAAAAGTACATGATATCAACTAAATAAAATGAAGAGCATGTTGAAAGCTTGCCATGTGACAGCACATATGAGCTAACTCTCAACCCAAGACATTTGTCAAGCCCACAACATCATAATTTTAATCACAATGGGTCATGTTTATTTAATGCAATAAAAGTAAAGTGTGCATCAAGTTCGTGAGAGCTCTATAACCAACTTTTCCCATGACAATCAACAACATAAGCATTTTCATTCAGAGGTATAGATAACACAAATATCATGATAATCATACTCGGAATAGCATAAAGCTAATAGGTAGATATGGTGGACTCACTGGAAAAACTTTGGTTGAAGGTGTTGGAAACAAGTTTTTACTTGTTGGAATTTTTGGGCTAGCAAGAGGGAGAAAGTTGACCGTCTAAATGCATGCATGAGTGTCCATAGAACTAACCAATCCATGTTAAACAAAGTAAAGTAACATTCAGCATCAAAACATGAATAAAAGATAGCTCTTGATAAAACACTTGCATATTAACACTCATTAACAAAGCATATGAATCATGCAACTATATGTATCTTTTTGAATCAACTTAAACATCCCTTTCCCAATCTTTTAATAGCATCCAACTTAATTCAACCCAAATTTCCAGTACCTCTTTCATATATAAATGATGGTGGTGGTCTCACAAAATAAAAATCAAACCAAAATAAAAAGCAAACAAAAGACGCTCCAAGTTTATGCGATAAGGTGCATTGATCGAAAAACAGAAGTTAGACGTGTGCAAACCGAGAGTGTGTAGGTCCAGTGGGGTTGTCTTCACATCCCCAAGCTTATGGTCTTCACCATCCTTGGATAGCTCTTGGTGCATCTCCTCTAATCCCTGTGAAAAAACTTCAAAACACCGTTTCTCCCATTTCTTTTCTGTGGGGTGACATTAGTAGTGATAGACAAATAGATTTCTTGCTGCATATAATCCTTAGACAAAAATTCATATGAATGTCCAGAAAGTGTATAATGTTGTATGCCTACTTATAAACTCAATTGGATCAAAAAGATTCAAGTTAAAAGTTCAAAAAATGCATCAAACAAAATGGGACAGAATCTGTCCAGAAAAAAGCAGCAGCAAAACGTATTTTTCTACCCTACTTAACTTTGTCGAAAAATTCCGAAAAATTCATGCATACAGAGGATGAAAAGTTGCAACTACAGTTCAAATATCAGCTCATTCGGAGTTACAGAATAAGAATTAAAAATCATACCGTGCACAGATTCGTGCAGGAATAAAATCTCCGAATGCTATAAGCAACTTTTTCAAACCAAAATGGGTAAAACTTGGCACTTTATTAAAAATTCCAGAAACTAAACTAAAAACTAAGTCTCTTGTTACAGCAAGAGGACACAAAGAAAATCACAAATAAAAACAACCGGGTTGCCTCCCGTAAAGCGCTTTCTTTATAGCCATATAGCTAGGCTTCTTACTTGGTATCAAGATGGTTGGAGTGAGGTGGCTTGGCATCCCCAAGCTTAAATTCTTGTACTTATTTGATATATGTAGGGTGAGCCTAGGGGTAACATCCCCAAGCTTGAGTGTTTGTCCCTCTTGATATTTGTTCATCACCCTCAACTCTTCCACTTGAAAATTCTCTTTACACAAAACTCATCATAAAACTTGATTAGAGGGGTTAGTGTCTCCATAAATTAAATCCACATAAGTACAGAAAAGACATATCATGAGTTGATTCTAAACATTAACTAATGTTACTATGGTTGTGTATTGTTCTTTGATCCAAAGAACCACACAAAACACAAGTAATGAGAGTAATGCAAAATAAAGACAGAATCTGTCAAAAACTGGACAGCCCGTAAAGAGTGAATTTTCAGAGGCACTTACGTTGCTCAAATCAGAAAACTTTGAACTAATGAAATGTGTAATAATAACTGAATATTGCTGACGTGAAATTTCAGGTCAAAATTCCTTTTCTGTGATTTTTAACATTTTTCGCAGTAAAGCTTAGGAATCTGTTTTCTGGACAGCAAATTACTATTGTTTGATCCTACCTCTCAAAAGAGGTTATTCTTTCCATAAATATGAAAAATAAGATACAAAGGTGATGTTACAGTAGTAAACAAGCACCTTGACTCAAAAACCGAAAATCAAACTGAAGAAATCAAAAAGAAGCAAAACCAAGAAAGGTTCAAGAGAAACAAACAAAGAAGAAAGAAAATATTTTTGTTGTTTTTGATTTAGCAAAAAGGCAAAAGAAGAAGCAAATATATACAACATAAACACTCTTTTTATTTGGTTTTAGCTTTGGGAAAAGTTTTAATGATAGAGACTTTGCAACGGTTCCATTGGCATGAACAACACATGTTCAAGGTCGACCCCAACTTCTCCATTACTCATCCTTCTCATTTACTTTCCCAAATTTTATATAAAATGAAAATCTTAAACTAATTGTCACAAAACAGTAGGTAAAGATATTTTACATGTTGTAAAGATATAAAGGTGTGTTCAAACCGAATAGGAAGTTAAAGCATAAGGAACACACCACAGAATATTAAACAATTTACTTTTAAGTCTAACTCTCTTCCTATGCATTGGAATTTTATATATGAATAAATAACAACAAATTTGAGGTAACCAATGCATATAATAATCAATAGCTTGCATTTTAAATAACATAGAAACATAAAGGGGATTCTTATCTCTCCTCTCTCATAATAGTTGCAAGCATTAAAGTTAAACATAACCACATAGTTTTGAATAGAATCACCACATAAAGACTTATCATCTAATGAGCATAATGGATCATCAAACTCAATTAAATCACTTTCATCCTCAATAGTAGGGGGACTAAAAATACCATATTCATCAAAACAAACTTCCCCAAGCTTAAGGTTTTCCTTAGCATTAGCAATAAAGGTGTTCAAAGAATTAGTACTACCACAAACATGATTGTTATGCAAATAAAATTTAATTTTCTCCTCAAACACTTCATGTCCTAACTCAAGATAGATATTATACAATTCTATAATTGTTTGGTTGTTTTCCATTTTATAATTTTTTTGTGTTTTAGATTTATATGTTAGTATGCAATGCAAACAAGAATAAAAGCTTAGCACAACGCTCCCCGGCAACGGCGCCAGAAAAGTGCTTGATAATCCCCAAGAGCAAGGAATCACTGTAGCACAATTCGATAAGTATTTGAGTGTCGAACCCACGAGGAGCTGAAGGTAAACTATCTATTCTCTAAAGCCCTATAACCCTCTTATATGGCCTTTTATGCAAAGCAATAAATTTAAATATGAAAGGAACTAACTAATGGAAGCAAGTGATGTGGAATGGGTTTATCTAGTAACAAGTTTCTCAATCAAGTTTCAAACGCAAGTTTCTTAGAGCAAGTTTCTCTCAGCAGTTTTCTCAAGCAAGTTTCTCAAAGTAGCAAGTATCAAATATCTCAAGTAGCAAATATCTCAAGGGAGCAAATGTTCTAGCAATTGTTATTTCATTCGTGTGGTTGTCACAATTAGTGAAGCACATGTTTCAGTCTTAATTGTTTCTTCTAGGAAGGAGCCATAAATAGGTGTAGCCAAGTAAATGAGCAAATTACACAACTCTTATGATGGATCTCATGGCCAAGTAAATGTGCAGCACAAGAATTATTAAGACATAATTGTCCCACCATAGCCTTAAGTTCTAGGGTCCCCCATATATATCCCCCATAATGTAACTTCAAGTCTCAGACCACGGTTTCTGTCTTAGTACTCCGACCCGTCCTACTCAATCCATTACACTACGGTGATCACCTTACATGCATTCCCCAACATATGCGTGCACTCATACATTGTACATCAAGACAATCATAAAAGATAACAAAACTTGTATGCAACCAATCAACGAACTATTTCACTATTGCCATGAACAAATCACTTCTCAAACATAGATGGGGAGACACAATAGATCAAGGGAATAGTATATTGCATCATATATCATGTTTGCCAAGAGTTTACAGTGGAGAGATGGAGATGATCTTGCTGTAGATGTTGATGATGAACACGCCGGAGGGGGGTGGAGCCCTCCGGAGGTGATTCCGGCGGCGTTTCCCCCCTCCGATCTTCTCCGGCGGCAGCCTTCTGACTCTCTGTTTCGTGGTTTTGTGTTTCTCCGCCGCCTCCTCGCGAAACTCCTCGGGGGACTATTTTTATAGACGTTTTTAGGTCAAGACGAAGCCACGGAGACGAAAACGGACGGCATCGGAGCCACGAGGAATAAAAGAGGTGGTCCCACACGGCCAAGGAATCTGGCCGCGTGGGACCATCTATTTTCTTCCTCGGACTTCCTTTTTCGCGGATCCTTGGCTCGTACGTCTTCTTATTTCCAAATATTGGGCCCCGTAAAATATTAGGTCATTTGGACGTCGTTTGGTCCCTGAAAGTCAAAAACATGGAAAAAGGGGTTTTCTGGTTCTGCAGGGTTAATTCCAAATAAATGGGGAAACTGTGAATTATCCCCTAAAATCATTATAAAACATAAATATAACCCATATATGATGCAAATAAGTTGGAATATCAAGTAATAAAATGTAAAGTTCATGTATGCATTTTACATGCATCACCAGTTTGGGACCTTTAGGCCAGATGAGGACGTAAAAAAACACTGAGCTTCTTTAATGGAGACACTGGCTCCGTCTCCTCCAACTTCCTGTAGCACATCGCTGCCACCGCCAGGAAAAACTTTGCCGCTAACCACCAGACATTGGGGGGATGCGTAACGACGTTCTCCATTCCAGCATAAAGGTACAAGCCCTGGGGCAAACACTAACTGACGTACTCCTACTATATACAGTGGGGGCCAATCACACATGTTCCATCTTCTCGCTGATCGGCAGCGACGTCGGAGAAAGAAGTAGAGGCGCTGCCGACCGGCGAGAGAAGGAGAGGGCGACAATGGAAAGCGGAGTTCGACTCTTAACACAACAGCGGAGGTGGGAGAGGGAAAGAGCTCGAAGACCACACGTAACACATATAAATGAGCTTAGTAAAAGAAGAGGTATATACACTATTAGTCCTACAACTTGCTCAGCACGAACAAATTAGTCACACAACTTGCAAAGCGTGAATCTATGGTACACAAACTTGTATTGAGGGTGCAAATAGGTCCAAACTCATTCTGGAGGTGACACGTGGCGCCGTAACTTTTGCAAATATATCCCTCAGTAATTTTTTTCTGCCACGTGAGACCATGATGCTTCCTTACATGTGGGACCCACGTGTCAGCGGATGATGAAAATAATTATAATTAAAGCACTGAGCTGGGATTTGAACACACGACCTAGAGATTCACCTCAGGTGAGCATGCCACTAAACTACTCGTTGCTTCGTGCCAGGCCCCCCATGGCGACCAACCGCAGGGTCGCAAGGTGCTGCGTCGTCATGCAGTCCGAGCCTATATCGGCGCCCTCGCGAAGAGTCACGAGGATGTCCTTGGCCATGGACAGAACCGTGGCATGGGGGCAGCATATCAACATGGCAAGATACCTCGAGACGCAATATAAAACGGTTTAGTCATGATTTGTAGCACGAAGCAACGAGTAGTTTAGTGGCATGCTCACCTGAGGTGAATCTCTAAGTCGTGTGTTTAAATCCCAGCTCAGCGCTTTAATTTTAATTATTTTCATCTTCCGCTGACATGTGGGTCCCACATGTAAGGAAGCATCATGGTCTCACGTGGTAGAAAAAATCACTGAGGGATATATTTGCAAAAGTTACGGCGCCACGTGTCACCTCCAGAATGAGTTTGGACCTATTTGCACCCTAAATACAAGTTTGTGTACCACAGATTCACGCTTTGCAAGTTGTGGGACTAATTTGCTCGTGCTGAGCAAGCTATGGGACTAATAGTGTATATACCTCGAAAGAATGACTATCGCCAGAGCTGTATCTTTTCTCCTAAATGGCCCTTAAGCTAACCTTCAGCCAATTGTGGCTCTTCGAATAACTTTCAGCCGCATATGGTCTTTTCCAAAAATGCCATAGATTTAGGCATTTTGAAAATCTCAGAAAACTTCATACACTTTGGCTTATCCGCGCCGACGCATTTGGAGTTTGGTCCTTTTTCTGTCCGCGCGGACCCAATTCCGGCCCAAATTTGAGTCGGCTTTGCGTCGGAGCGGAAACTCCTCGTGTCCGCCCCGTGTCCTCCCTCAGCGCTCCCCTGGCTCGCCAGTCAGCCTCACCAAAAGGTCACCACCGGCGAACTACAACCTTAAATGCGGTGGTGGAGGTCTTTATATGGCCGCCGACGGGGAACCCTAATCCACAAACCCGAGCGCCGCTGCCACCATTCCCAGCCACGGCCACACCACTTCCCACCAACTTCCCCGGCCCAGGAGATGGATCCACCGCGTCCCCCATAGAGCCTTGCGGATCAGATCGAGCGAGCTCGACGGAGCGCGCTCGGGCGCTACCGCGGGAGCTTCTCTCGCTGCATGCCGACGAGCTCGGCATGGAGGGGCATGTCGAGCTATCGGCCGCCAGCTTCGGTGCCCGAACCGGTGAGAAGGGCGTACGAGGTGGCATGGTCCGACGGCTCCGACCCCAAGGAGGAGGCATACGCCGCCGTGGTGGCGTGGGGCTCCGCGCCTTCATACGTCGGCTGGACAGACGACTCGGTGTGGGGCGGCGGGCTGGAGACCGGCATCTGGTGCATCCACCCGTCGGAGGAGGCGGCGATGCAGTCATCCCACATGCAGCTGAACGCAAAGGGCGGCCAACTTCATGGCGCAGGCCGAAGCAGTTGCTGCCGCAGCCGCGGACGTCGCCGCACCTCCTCTTGGCGCCGCTGTGATGTCTACTACACGGTTCTATTCTTGTAGACAGTGTTGGGCCTCCAAGTGCAGAGGTTTGTAGGACAGCTTCCCTTAAGTGAGTAACCCAAGATTTATCGAACTCAGGGAGGTAGAGGTTTTGTAGCACAGCTTCCATTAAGTGAGTAACCGAAGATTTATCGAACTCAGGGAGGTAGAGGTTGAACATATACCTCTCAAGCAACCCTGCAATTAAGATACTAGAAGTCTCTTGTGTCCCCAGCACACCCAATACACTTGCCAGATGTATAGGTGCACTAGTTCGGCGAAGAGATGGTAAAATACAAATTATATGGATGGTGAAAGATGGTATTTGTAATCTGTAATAAAAATGACAGCAAGCAAACATGTGACAAAACTGAAAGTAAACGGTGTTTCAATGCTTGAAAACAAGGCCTAGGGATCATAATTTCACTAGTGGTCACTCTCAACACTATTAGCATAATTGCAGGATACTTCCTCTTCAACATGTAACTTAGATGCTACTCGGAACTATTCTTCTGCTGGTTAGAAACATCATGCCACCGCGTAGGGCTATAAAAGCACACCTTAAAGTCCGTCTTCTAACAAACACCACAATTACTGCGTAGGGCTACAAAAGCACACCTTAAAGTCCGTCTTCCAACAAACACCACAATTTCATAATGACATCCAACACCAAGAATAGCTCATGATAAATATCTAATCTATTATCCATAGAGTCACACACACCACCCACACTGTCACATGGCTTTGTGTTATCAATAGTGACTCCAGAAATTAAATAACACCACTTGAGCAACATATCCATTACATAATGAAGCGGAAACATCATAAGAATTCAACTACGCTAACAATGCTCATGGTCACATAAAGATCACACAATGGGAGAGAGAGAGAGATAACCACATCGCTACCGGTACGAGCCCTCAGCTCTAATGGAGACTACTCACACATGGCCATGGGGAGCAAGAGCTTGATGGAGAGGTGCAGCTCGGAGGGGAGGCGGCCACGGTGGCGGCGGCGGCCCTTGGCCGCCCTTCTTCCTTGGAGATGGTGCTGCTATGGAGGAATTTCTCCACCCCAAGACGGTTGCCTGGGAGGAGGAAAATTCGTGACCCCTGTGACCTAGGTTTCCTCTCTTTATATAGATTATCGGATTCCCGTCATCCCATTTAGGGCTTTGGTAGGACGGGGATATCTCCAGCGTCCGAACTCGGATTGGGACGAATTTTATATCCAGGTCGATTGACGGAAAATTCCTCACAACTTTCGCGACTAGAATTTTTACATTGGACGTTGTCTTCGGATAGGTTCGGGGACATCTTTAAAAATTGTCTGGTGGGGACAGATTTCAGGAAATCAGAGTCCACCTCCAACAAGACTCCTTTTACGTTTTTGTCAATTTCCAAGTAATTCCTACACATCAAAGTGTACAACAAGAACATTGTGCACTTATGCAACTATTAATAGGTTAGTCTAAAATGTCTAAAATGATACTCCCTCCGTTCGGAAAAGGATGACTTGGATATATCTAGATTTGGATGTATGTGTATACTAAAACATGTCCACATACATCTAAAATTTGATATATCTAAGACATCCTTTTCCGAACGGAGGGAGTATAAAACTATAATAGAAACATGTAGCATTGTTATAAAACAAACATGAAATATCAAAAATTATAGATACGTTTTGTTTGAAACGTATCACGTTGCACCACCGACCGACAAGGAGGAGAAGGACGACGACGACATTGACTAGAGCGACGACAGGGAGGAGCAAGTAGAGGGGCGCGGCGACCCACAGCTGCAGGAGGCCATGGAAGCCTCCTTCAAGTCCCTCCACGCCGACCGAGTCTAGTGAGCCAGTCGTGCCCGCGAGCTCAAGGAAAATGAGGCTGCCCATATGGCGCAGGCGGCCCGCCTCTCCATGACCGCGGCTCGCGCCCTCCGCCGCAAACGCGCGCCGAGCGCGAGGAGGCCGTGAACGGGACCGACTGCTCCCGCCGCTCCCCATAAAGACGTGCAACCACCGGCAGCGCCGCCTACTACGCGCGGCCAAATTTGTTAAAACTGTCGGAGCCACCACCTAAACCCTAAACGGGACTGGCTGGAGGACCTAGCTAGTCCACCCCTGCAGACGGTCCTGCCGCCGAAAGAGCCAGCAAGTCCGTCTCGGCAACATAGGCGTAAGCCTAGCGCCGCCCACACGCGTTAAAATTGGTGGGATCTCCATCGCCCGCAACCGGAAGGACCTACTGTTTAACCTACAATTAGTTAAATTTATCTTTAAGATGGAACGTGTAAATCTTACCACGGCGACACGGACGCCCTGTCGCCCTGGCCCCTGGCCGTGGCCGGATGGCCAGCCTGCATGGAGCAGCGCAGTGGCAATGCATTTCCACGATGAGATCTAGGAGACGATCGAGACACCCGGCCCACAGGGCCGAAAAAGAGAAGGAAGGATCAGCAACAGCAGCACCATTCAATGATTTTCATTGCGCTCGTCGGATTTAATGTGCTCAGTTTGGTTAAAAGTTCGGTGCAGACAGCATGCTAAAGGTACCAAAGCCATTGGAGATCACGCAGTACAGTAGAAAAGGATGGCGGTGTGTGGCCCTGGTGGCTGTGCATGCATGGAAGCAGATTGCTGCTCCTGCGTACGAAACGCTCACGATATGTGGTAATGCGTGTGTGACGCGACATGGCTGCCGTCGCTGCATGGCATGGAGACTGACGGCCGGCCACCCACGAGGATTGATGCCGGGAGTTCGTTCGTTATCGACGACGCATTAACTTCCAACAGTATTGCCTCGATTTCTTCAACTGGGCCTGTGCGGCAGTCGTACATCCTCTTTCTTAAAATAGTAAGGATTTTTTTGAGAAACATAGTACAACGCAATCGTTCATATACACGCGCATACACTCACCCCTATGAACGCACATACGCACACCCTACCCCTATAAGCACCTCCGAGAGACTGAGCCGGCGGATCAGGTCTTGAGATTTACGAAGTCACCACGGGCGCCTCGCTGTCGACGGGAACGTCGCCTCCCACTGAAGAATATTCCGCCTAAATGAGAAACACCAGCGTCAAACCTGGGATTTGAACTCTGGTGGGCTGGGGGTACAACCACCCTCCTAACCATCTTGCCACAGGCAAGTTCTCGTCTTAAAATAGTAGGATGCTTATAATTTTTGTTCAAAGACAAACCTTTTAAATTTTGACTAACTATATTGACACATATATCAATATTTACAATATTAAGTGCATGATATGAAAAGCATATTCCATGATGGTTCTAACAATATTGGTTTGGGATTATAAATATCAACAATTGTTTTCTATAGTTGGTCAAACTTTGAAACATTTGACTTCGACAACAACTATAGGCATCTTATTTTGGGAAGGAAGGACTACATCGACCTAGGTTCGGGATTTTGTAACCAGTCTAGCCTTGCTCTAGATCGACCTTTAGACGTCCTCGATACTTATTTACTATATAAGAGCATCTCCAGTCACGCTCCCCCCCCCCCACCCACCCACCCCGCACACAGGCCATCCGACAATAGCGACGAACGAGCACTATTAGGAATGTCACTCAATGTGTCGGAGGCGTGTTTGGTTACTCATGGAATTTTGACCATTTGCATTTGTGCCTCATCAGGGTCTAGCTGAACAAAAGCGCGGTCTGGATCATGTTGTGCAAGTCATTTATTTGTCCACAAAGTTTTAGCCAGGCCCGGTCGGCTTATGCAAAGAAGACAAAACTTGGTGTTTGGTGGTCAGATGCAATCACCAGCTGTTTGGTTAGGTATTCTCACCACTTATTCGAGTAGGGAGATTACCAGCATCGGTGGCACTTAGCTTAAAACACACCGACTAAGTAGAAAGCGCATAAAACAAGCAGCGATAGATGCCACATAATCGTTATAGGCATAGACATAGACGACACAAACTTAACAGTTATACTTCAACATGTACAAACGAAAGAAATAACACGGTTTATGGGACTAACAGAGAGACACTCATGATGAGGTTGCACTAATTTTGGATCAACAACAGGTTCATCGAATGATTGGAGAAACAAACTTGATCATGGGTGGGAAATATTTGAAGCTTGCAAAAATGGGTTGGAGCAATCTGCTAATGGAAGTGGCCTACCTTCTTCCTTCTCTTGGCAGTGTTGCCCTCATTGCTTCATGGATCTCCTTGTCCTTGGATGACTACACAACAAATACCTAGTGATTAGAACCTTACACGCACAATATAGGCACAACACATATAAAGATCAACAAAATATGTGATGCGGGGTACCCGATCTTCACGAAGGATCTTCTTGACGAACGAATCAACGCCACCTGAAGGGTACGAAGGAAACCCTCGATCCCAGCCAACAACGTTGTCGGGTAAAGGATAACTAGTGCAACCTGACGAGACCGAATCTAACTATCGCAAATGCAACAACCAACAACAAGTATTCGCCCAACAACACTCTCAGTTTCCAATCCACACAACCACGCACGAAGTTGGAAGCACGAACTGGTCGCCACCTCAACGGCTGCTGTTGGAAATCACAAAGTGAGTTTACCCTCTCACAAGGAAAGTTTACAAGAGCTAAGGAGGAAGTGAACTCTCAAACAAGATTCTGGTTGCACTTAGCTAACCTATGCTGAAATCAAATTGCCAAATAGTTGTGACTGAAGTGGGGAAAGAGGTACTTATACTAGGAACAGCCCTCCTAGCTTAGGTGTGAAACTAGCATGAAAATGAGGCTCAATTTCGTGGTAACTTGGGTGGTTGGGGAGCAGAAGTGTGGAGCCTCACGCAGCAATAAATGTCTTGACTGCTTTGCATTTGAAATCACATATCTTTTGACTTGGGTCTTCAAATGATGCACCATTTGTTTTGCTAGAAAGTAAACTTGATTTCCTGCCCAATGTGACCCTCCAAACATGCTAGACACGTCCATGTTCATGTGTCATGGTCCAGCAAGATCAGTGTCGAAATCTGGAGTTGCGCTTGTGAAGTTTGTTGAATGGAACAACTTGCTGGACTCCTTGGTGTAATCCTCCAACTCCTTCTTGTCCCACTGGACCATGGGGCATAAGTTGAGGTCCTCAAGAAATGCACGTTGTTGATGAAGTCTTGTCCGTTGTAGCTTTCCATTGGTAAAAACCTGAGTAAAAGCAACACACAAGACTTAGGCAGTATATATTTCTCATTGATACCAATAGTAGAATCAGCTAGGAGCGCATTCACCTCTTGTTGTATTTGTTTAGCACGACTCATTGTCATGGGGCCCAAGTATGTCTTCTTTTTAGAAGTTTCAGCTTGTAATTTCGTAGCTTCATCTTGTGGACAAGATGATGGATGAGGTGAGCCAGGGATGTCCTCATCAATATGTGCTTCATAGTTCGTAGAGCACATCGTGAACTTCAAAGAGTATATAGCCAAGCATCAATACATATGATGGTGTCCTCCGACTAAGAATTATAAATTGATATTTATAGTAGTTATTTTAGTTTTTTCAATGGTCGTTCGGAGAGTTCTTTTATTCATATTTGTTGGATGATATATTGTATGCCAGGGTGTGTCCAATCTATATGGATTTGATTAATAAAAGGTGCTATGATGGATTGATCGTGCAAATTCTTTTGCTTCCAAACTCATGTGGTAATTAATTTTTTAAAGTACTCGTAAATGATCCTACAATTGGATGAATGTGAAATTATCCTGCTATGGAATGGTGGAGATGATGGTCGTGGAAAGTATAAAGTGGACGTTAATGGTATTTCAGAGACGAGCAGAATACTTTTAGCGATGATAGAAATAAAAGTGGTCATTAATACAAAATTGTGATCATTATTCTCACTATTAACAACCACACAATGTCCCGTCGTTAAAAAAATAACGACATAAAATTGTATGCGTTCGCTATT
Source organism: Poa pratensis (assembly GCA_947311845.1). Lineage (NCBI taxonomy): Eukaryota > Viridiplantae > Streptophyta > Magnoliopsida > Poales > Poaceae > Poa > Poa pratensis. Next base: position 47,521,162 of record CAMZMU010000069.1, read on the forward strand.
ACTTTTAACAACGGATCCTATAACGACAACTAACGACCATCTAATTGTGGTTGTTGTTGACTTTTAACGACCATAATTTGACTTTTAGAGACCATATATGTTGTCATTAGAAACCTTTTTTTAGTAGTGACTATTTGTTGTGAACTGATTTAATATTTCTTTTGAGCTCTTTGAAATTGGATTGTTTATTATGGAATATTACTATATTTCCTATCAACAATTTAAAAGGTTTCGCTGAGCTTAATAAGCCAACTCTGACCTAACGAGTCGAGTTGTGCTTCCATGTTTTCGTTAAATTAAAGAGATTGGCGAGGTTAAACTTAACAAAATTCAAGGTTAAGGAATTTGACCTAAACGCTCGTTATCCAGTCCAACACTACATGAAACTGTGCATATGGCCGTCGGCGTAACAGGGCATCGGCGTAGGACAAATTGCCGTCGGCGTATTAAAACGGATGAGACGGCACCAAGTCAAATCTGGTCTAGCAAACACCTTCACTTCTCTGGGTCATATACGTACTTTACTCAATTCAGGAATGCTGATCTCAACGAAACCTATTCCTCTGTTTCTTGGTGCCAAAGGGATTACCACTATATTCCTTCCCTAATGATGCCCTACGCCGACGGCTTTGCCGTCGGCATATTTTTTCCAATTTTTTAAATTTTTGTTTGAACTTTTTTCTATATATTTTTAATTCTATTCCGAAATATCCCACTTAGCCACACACTTAATCTCTGATTACACACTTAATCTCAGGTCAAAGTAATTACTCTGGTCAAACTTCTCATTCGGTCACTCATCCTCAAATTGCTCCAGCCCAAGCACTCTTAACTTTTGAGTTCCTTCCAAATTAACTTCCAAATGAGAAGTTAGAACTTACTGATATTAGTATCTATAATGATGAATCAGACGGCCACTGATGCTCATGATCAATGGACTCTGACAGAACACCCCCAAGTTTTCAGTGAAGAGAGTCTACACATCCCTGACACCGTTTATCCCAACACCTGAACCTTTCAACTGGATCTGGAAATCATGTGCTCAACTTAAGCACGAGTTTTTCTTCTGCCTGTTATTACATGATAGACTTAATACCAGGGATCTGCTCACGAGATTTTTTTTTTCATATGGATGATAAGTCATGTGTGAAAGGATCGTATGACACCTAGAGGGGGGTGGGTGAATAGGTGCTACTTCAATTTTAGTACTTTTTTTAAAATTAGGCTTGACACAAAAGGTAAATTCTCTAGATATGCGACTATGGTGAATTTACCTATATGACAAGCTAGCAACTAAGCAAGATACACGAAGTAAAGACGATAAACATGGATAGATGTAACCGAAGGTGAAAGCACACAGAGACACGGATGTATTCCCGAGTTCCTCCTTTTTAGGGGAGTACGTCTCGTTGGAGAGGTGTGAGCTACCACAAAGGTCACCTCAACAGCCACAAAGGATTCACCTTCTTCTCCGATGAACCGCACCACAAAGGTTTGGTTCACCTTCCACTATCGGAAATCTTCAAGGCGGATTCCGGAGCCTTTACAACAACGATCCGGGGCACAACCCACAATTGGATTGGGGGCTCCCGAACACAAAACCATGGGGGACATAAAATATGTCCTTTCAATGTGTACTTTGCAATGACACTCCTAATGAAACCATGAAGCATTTATTCTTCGGCTGCGATTTTAGTCAGATTTTCTGGTGGAAGCTTAGCCAAGAATGGAATTGTGATCTCCCTCTACTAGAGATGCTACTCGACGGTCGTACTAGAGCGGATCAAACATGTTTCAAAGAATACCTCATCATTGGTTGCTGGAGTCTGTGGACCCACAGGAATAAGATCATCTTTGAGGGTGAACAGCTCAATTTAGATAGATGTTTTCATATGTTCTCTGAAACGTTTACTTTAATTATGCATAGAGCTAAACCCTCTCTCAAAGAGGGGATGCAACAATGGCTGGATGCCATGTAATTTTTGACAGGAAAGACACTTTCACCACGCCTGTAAATATCCCATTTTATATAAAATAATAATCGTAGTAGGGGCTTTCCCTACTGTTTTCCTGTAAAAAAACTGATATTAGTATCCTATCAATCATATTAACCCCTGGGTCATGATGTTACACTTTTTTATTGTTTAAATTTTAAAATTTTATTTGAATAAATAACAATAATTATGTAATTATATTTTTTAATAAATAACAATAAAATGAATTTTTTACTTTATTTTTCCTTTTTACATTTAATATGGAATATATCATATCTTTAAATCCGTAAATCGAAATTTGACAAAAAAAATGTTTAAGTCGATTAGAAAAATGAGAGGAATTCAAATATGACATCCATATCATCTTTTGCATCACAAAAATATTGATAAACTTGCTATGAAAAAATATCCTCTAGCATGGAGCCAAATGATCAAGATATGGCAATTCCAACGACATAGTTTGTGATAAAATTCTCATATTCGACAAATAGGTGTATCTTGGTGTAGAAAACAATGGTTCTGAAGGGATTTTTTCTTTTTTATATAAATATCATTTTCCTTTTTCTAAGTGGCAAAAATGACTTTTTTTGTGAACCAAGTATAAAATATATGGTGCAAAATGGCACCCATCTAATTCTCACAAAGAGTAGTCCACATTTGATGGATAATCCCCAAGTATTAGGAATTTTCTTGATTTCTATCTAATTTCGCCTAGTTAAATGAGTTTATGCTGATTTTTCGAAAGTAATCCAAATTTGAACTAAAAGTGTTTGAATCATTTTAAGGTACACAACTAGTGGTTATATCACAGAAATATCGATAGTTTTAGAAAATTTGACATCTTTCGATGAATAGTCATGGTGGCCATTTTGACCTTTTTGAAAAAAAAATAAAGTGAAAAAACCTCAAAAAAATATATGGTGCAAAATGGCACCCATCTAATTTCCACAAAGAATAATCCACATTTTATGAATAATCCTAAGTATTAGTAATTTTCTTGATTTCTACCTAATTTCGCCTAGTTAAATGAGTTTATGCCGTTTTTCGAAAGTAATTTCGCCTAGTTAAATGAGTTTTTGTGATGCAAAAATGATATAGTTGTCATATTTGGATTTCTCTCATTTTTCTAATCGATTTAGACATTTTCTTTGTTAAATTTTGATTTATGGATTTAAAGATATGAATTATTCCATATTAAATGAAAAATAGATTTTTTTTTTAAAAACATAGCTATGCCGACGACTTTGCCCTGTTCGCCGACGGTTAATCTGGGCCGACGGCCAGTTTGCTGGGCAGCCTAGCTTGGCCCCTACGCCGACGGCCCTGACAAAAAGCCGTCGGCATATCGCCGTTTTCCTGTAGTGCGAATTCAACCCGTCTGGTCGGAGTGTGATGGCTGGGATCGAGTACAAGCAGCTAGCTTTGATCAGGTCAGGTCATGCTCAAAGAATCACAGATCCACGGATGATAGATCAATGTGTTGAAGCAGCTGCAGGTATACTTTTAGATTTGTCCGGGTAGACAGAGACCTGATGGACGCTCAGAGCATCTGAGCATGGAATTAATATCTTACATTCCTCGGTAGATCAAGGTTGGTCCTCTCCCTATCACATTCTGCCGCGAGTTCAAATCGATCTCATTAATCTAGGTACTGCACGCATTCTGCGACCTCAGCTGGACTGGAAGTAAGAAATAACGACGCCAGTTTGCCAGCACGCACTTGACACAGCTCAGCGGGTTTTAAAATCCGGTACTGCATGCATTTGTGCTCTGCTCCTACGTAATCTCTCCGTTCCAAATTAATTGACTTCCATTTGTCCACATATAGATGTATTTAAACATGACGATCGTGTGGGACAATTTTCTTTTTAGCAAACCGTGAGCTTTATTAATTCAAAAACACAGAGTTATGAACTAAAAAATTCGGCGCATGCTTTGTTGAATATATAAGCAATTTAGCAGTAGATTTAATCCACGAATACAGTAAACAAATCATGACTAGGATAATAGGAATTAAACTAATCATGCGTTCTACTAAAACCGTAGACAAACCGAACGGATCTAGAGCAACTACCACAAGCAGGAACTCTAGTAGCATATCGAACAAGAAGATCAAGATGACATACGTTGCAGCGGCTATAGTAGCAGCTGTCCCGGTGTCGCCCATGTCGTTGATGAAGAGGTTGGCGATGTCGGGGAAGAAGTCGTCGTTGGGGAAGAACTCGAAGCCAGCAGTCGCGCGAGTGCGCTCCCCAAAAACCTGATCGCCCCTCTCCCGTACAGGATCACAAGAGGCGGGGTTCCGGAGGCCTGCTGTCCCTTCAACCGGTGCACGCCGGAAGACGGGATGGAGAAGACTTAAAAGACGGCGGCGCAATATTCTGGAACTAGGGCGGCGAGCTACCATGTGTTGCGTGTATGGCGGCTAGGGTTCGCCCAAGCAATATATAGAGCGGTCGGGTAGGACGTGGGCTGCAGCCCACGATTGAGTCGGTAACGTCTCCACCAAACGGAAACGGCAAAACAATTAACGCGTCCGTTAATGATTAATCAATAACTCAATAAATTTCCCGGACTGCAAAAATATAAGCTCGGCTCGGCGAGATTCCCGCAACCCGCGCGTGTGTGACGAGACGGACGGACGGCGGCGGAGGAGGAGGAGTGCGCACGAGAGAGCCTTCCTGTTCTCACATGCTTACCAAGTGCTAGCACAGCTCACTATATAAAGTGGTGCAGCACTCTCTTAGCTAGCAGTATGGGACTAAAGGTTGCTTTCACGTACACACACAGCCAGCCAAATAAATGGGCCAAATGGGAATTTCGAATTTAGTAGTTGGGCTTTTCAGGCTGTGGCCCAAGTACAGCCCAACACCAAAATTCCAGCAATCCCCCACAAAGTCTCATTGGCACATCATACCACGTTTGTTCCAAAACATTGTTTTATATACCGGTGTTTAGTGGAGACTGTTAAGTTGAACACCACTTAGAACTAATGCTACGCTAGACCGCAACTTGAATAGTGGACTATGCCTTGAACTACAAGTTTGCTGCAAATCTAGTTTCACACAAGTCCTTTACCGATACTGGGCTACCGCAAGGCTTCCCCGCGGGTGGAGCGTATGCGTCATACTCCGAGACCTTTCATGAGTTTACTAAAGAGCACCCAACTCTCACGGACTGCGACGTTTAACAGTCAGGCTCATATAGGTGTATTCCTCAAGAGATGTTCTGCAGGGCAACATCTCCGCTTATAAAAGTAAGCCGCTTGGAATACATTAAGATATATAAATATCAACCTGCCATGCAGATCAGGAGAGTATTGCATCTATACGGAGTGGGATGGTAAAATATAAGGATACCCTCCTCTCAGCTGTCCAACAGCTTGTCACCCACTTCTAATTCACGGGATCTCCGATCACATAGAGTGGTTTACCACTGTGGACAACTCATACCGTGGGTCTCAAACCCATCTCCCTCGATGCACTATCTATCACATTACGTGATAAACCCTTTGTGAAGGGATCTGCCAAATTCTTAGACGTTTGGATATAATCCAACGCAATGACTCCGGAGTTCTTTAATTTTCGGACAGATTTCAATCTCCTCTTCACATGCCTTGATGACTTCATATTATCCTTAGAACTTTTAATCTTGTGAATCACAGTTTGATTATCACAGTTCATAAGGATAGCGGGTATTGGTTTTTCAACCACAGGTAAGTCCATCAAAAGCTCTCGAAGCCACTCTGCTTCAACAGTGGCTGTGTCTAATGCTGTGAGTTCTGCTTCCATAGTTGACCTCGTTAAGATGGTCTGCTTGCAAGACTTCCAGGAAACAGCTCCACCACCGAGTGTAAACACATAACCACTCGTGGCTTAATCTCATCAGCATCAGATATCCAATTGGAATCACTATAACCCTCCAGTACTCTTGGATATCCGGAGTAGTGAATTCCATAGCTCGCAGTGCCTTTTAAATAACGCATAACTCTCTCGAGCGCATGCCAATGATCATCTCCCGGATTAGAAACAAACCGGCTCAACTTGCTTACAGCAAAAGAGATGTCAGGCCTCGTGGCACAAGCCAAATACATAAGCGAGCCAATAATCTGAGAATATCTCAGTTGATCTCTAGCAGTCTGCTGGTTCTTTCGAAGCAACACACTAGGATCATATGGTGTCGGAGAGGGTTTACAGTCGTCATACCCGAAACGACTTAATACCTTTTCCACATAGTGAGACTGAAGCAGTGTAATCCCACCATCACCATCTCGCAGCAGCTTGATGTTCAAGATAACATCAGCTACTCCTAGATCCTTCATCTCAAAACAACGAGATAAGAAATCCTTAACCTCCTTGATTAAATCAAGATTGGTTCCAAAGATCAGTATGTCATCGACATACAGACAGAGAATAACTCCCTCGCCCCCACCATAGCGATAGTACACACACTTGTCAGATTCATTTACAATGAAACCTGCAGCAGTCAAAGTTCTCTCAAACTTTTCATGCCATTGCTTAGGAGCTTGCTTTAGGCCATATAAAGACTTCAACAACTTGCACACCTTTCCTTCCTGACCAGGTACTACAAAACCATCAGGCTGATCCATGTAAATTTCCTCGTCTAACTCTCCATTTAGGAAAGCTGTCTTCACGTCCATTTGATGAACGAGAAGCCCATGCGAGGCAGCCAATGAAAGTAGCACTCGAATCGTAGTCAGTCTAGCCACAGGTGAGTAAGTATCAAAAAAGTCTTCACCTTCTTTCTGGGTATAACCCTTGGCCACAAGTCGTGCCTTGTACTTCTCAATAGTACCATCAGGCCTAAGCTTTTTCTTGAACACCCACTTACATCCTACAGGTTTGCACCCATAAGGACGATCAGTGATTTCCCAGGTTCCGTTAGCTAAGATGGAATCCATCTCACTACGGACAGCTTCCTTCCAGTAGTCAGCATCAAGAGATGCATAGGCTTCTGAAATGGTACTGGGTGTGTCATCCACAAGGTACACAATGAAATCATCACCAAAGGATTTTGCAATCCTCTGTCTCTTGCTCCTAACAGGAACTTCATTGTCATCCTCCACAGGATTATCAGTGTGTTCTATCGAAATGGTAGGATCAGGAATATCAACCAATTCCTGACTAGATGTACTAGGTATCTCCTGATTTGATGAGCTAGGCGTATCCTTCATCGGAAAGATTTCCTCAAAGAAAGTCGCATCTCTCGACTCTAAAATTGTACCAACGTGAACGTCGGGTACCTCAGATTTTACCACCAAAACTCTATAGCCAACGCTATGAAAAGCATAGCCCAGAAGAACACAATCCACAGTTTTTGGTCCAAGCTTGCGCTTCTTGGGAATTGGTATATTGACTTTCGCCAAACAACCCCAAGTTCGAAAGTAAGAGAGTCTCGTATTTTTCCTTTCCCATTCCTCAAAAGGAGAAACAGTTTTCATTTTCATGGGAACTCGGTTTAGGACATGACAAGCTGTCAATAAAGCCTCCCCCCACACATGTCCCATGTTCCGCACAAAACAAATCAAACTCATTGGAAAAATACTCTCCACCACGGTCAGACCTCAATCGTTTAATTTTCCGATCAAGTTGGTTCTCTGCTTCAGCTTTATAGATTTTGAATAGTTAAAAGCCTCATCTTTTGATTTCAGAAGATACATATAACAATATCTAGTGGAGTCATCAATAAGCGTCATGAAATATTTCTTTCCGCCTTTTGTCAACACACCATTCATCTCGCAAAGATCAGAATGTATAAGTTCCAGTGGTGCCAAGTCTTTTGCCTCCGCAATCATATGGGACTTGCGAGGTTGCTTAGCTTGCACACATACGTGACACTTGGAACCTTTGACAGTAGTGAATTTCGGAATTAAATCCAAACTAGCTAGCCGCGTCATGGTACCAAAGTTAATATGACAAAGTCGTGAATGCCAGATATTATGCTCAATTTCACGACAAATATTATTAATAACTTTAGTACAAAAGTCTGACAAAGAGAGGCGGAACAAGCCTCCGCACTCATAGCCTTTACCAACAAATTATCCATACTTGGAAATTACAACTTTATTGGACTCGAAAACCAACTTATAACCATCTCGACACAGAAGTGATCCGCTGACGAGATTCTTATTGATGGAGGGCACATGATGAACGTTCTTCAGGCGCACGGTCTTCCTCGAAGTAAACTTCAGATCGACCGTATCAACACCACGAACAGAAGCATGTGAATTGTTCCCCATCAGCATGGGAGAAGTCCCTGTGATCTGGTAAGAAGAAAACATGGAGGCATCAACACAAACATGTACATTGGCACCAGTGTCAATTAACCATTCAGGAGAATGAAAAACTGAAAGGATGGTGGGAAATATTCCGTACCCAGATTCCTTCATATCGGTGTCACCAATAACAACATTGGCACTCTTGCCGTTGTTCTCAGATCCACGCAGCTCATGGCGGTTGGGACAACGAGGTGCCCAGTGCTCCGGATCACCACAAACATGGCATGATCCTTTTCTCGGCTTGTTGTTGTTCTTCTTTAAGTTGGTAGGCTGTGACGGTTTGAACCATCCATCATACTTGCCTTTACCCCTAGATTTACCCTTGTTAAATTTGGACTTGTGGGGCGGCTGGTAATTCTTCTTCTGTACCACATGGGCACTAGAGCCAGCCTCGGCAACTCGAGCACGTGTATCCTTCGCTCTCGCCTTCTCTTCCACATCAAGCGACCCAATGAGATCCGAAACGGAAAACTATTGTCTCTTGTGTTTCAGAGAAGTAGCAAAGTTGTTCCATGAAGATGGAAGCTTGGCGATAATGCCACCGGCGACAAATTTATCCGGTAAGTTACACTTGAAGTGCTCGAGTTCCTTTGCGAGCGACTGTATCTCATGAGCCTGTTGTACAACAGAACGCTCATCAGTCATCTTGTAGTCATAGAATTGCTCCATGACGTACAACTCGCTGCCAGCGTCCGAGGCCCCAAACTTGGCCTCGAGCGCATCCCACATGTCCTTGCCGGTAGCAAACGACATATACGAATCCACAATGGAATCGTCAAGTATACTGAGGAGGGCACTCTTGAAAAGAGTATCGAGCTTCTCAAAAGCTTCCTGTTGTTCAGGATTAAGCTCGCCCTCAGGTTTGCCTTTGGTGGCAGCATAGCAGTTACTGTTCTGAAACCAGTAGACTGCTCTCATGCGCCACCGTTTGTACAGGACACCTTTGAAGGGAAACGGCTTCGTCGACGCGAGAAAGCCAGGCGATACAAATTGCCTATAATCAGGTTTTTGGATTGTTGAATATACAAGCAATTTAGCTGTAGATTTAATCCACGAATACAGTAAACAAATCATGACTAGGATAATAGGAATTAAACTAATCATGCGTTCTACTAAAACCGTAGACAAACCGAACGAATCTAGAGCAACTACCACAAGCAGGAACTCTAGTAGCATATCGAACAAGAAGATCAAGATGACATACGTTGCAGCGGCTATAGTAGCAGCTGTCCCGGTGTCGCCCATGTCGTTGATGAAGAGGTTGGCGATGTCGGGGAAGAAGTCGTCGTTGGGGAAGAACTCGAAGCCAGCAGTCGCGCGAGTGCGCTCCCCAAAAACCTGATCGCCCCTCACCCGTACAGGATCACAAGAGGCGGGGTTCCGGAGGCCTGCTGTCCCTTCAACCGGTGCACGCCGGAAGACGGGATGAAGAAGACTTGAAAGACGGCGGCGCAATATTCTGGAACTAGGGCGGCGAGCTACCATGTGTTGCGTGTATGGTGGCTAGGGTTCGCCCAAGCAATATATAGAGCGGTCGGGTAGGACGTGGGCTGCAGCCCACGATTGAGTCGGTAACGTCTCCACCAAACGGAAACGGCAAAACAATTAACGCGTCCGTTAATGATTAATCAATAACTCAATAAATTTCCCGGACTGCAAAAATATAAGCTCGGCTCGGTGAGATTCCCGTAACCCGCGTCGTGTCGTGTCGAGACGGACGGACGGCGGCGGAGGAGGAGGAGTGCGCACGAGAGAGCCTTCCTGTTCTCACATGCTTACCAAGTGCTAGCACAGCTCACTATATAAAGTGGTGCAGCACTCTCTTAGCTAGCAGTATGGGACTAAAAGTTGCTTTCATGTACACACACAGCCAGCCAAATAAATGGGCCAAATGGGAATTTCGAATTTAGTAGTTGGGCTTTTCAGGCTGTGGCCCAAGTACAGCCCAACACCAAAATTCCAGCATGCTTTGCGCAGCAGCGGGCCGCCTGGTTACCTTCGCGGCTGGTAAAAACAACACTAAAATAAATAAGTAAAAGAAGAACTAAGTTCATCTCATCTAGAATTGGACGAAGCACAGAACGCTCCTCCAATCTTTTATGCCAATTACTCACCAGAAGATTGGCACAATTTACCTCGAAGATAACTTGATTGAAACTTTGATCCACAGCAAAGGCACACGCATCTCTGAGAGTCAGCGCTTCAATTGATAACGGATCAGAAATACCAGTATATGACTTACACAAAGCTCCTTTGAACGAAGTCAGTCTTGTGCCACAACTCCACTCGGCAGGCCAGGGACGGAGAGCCAACATTCAGTTATGGAGGGGGTAGAGAAACTTGGGGTGGCGAAATGCACTTAATTACGGTGAGAAAAGACATATGTAGTAAGATTTCTCCCCTGCCCGTCCCCTTGTCTCCGTCCCTGCGGCTGGTACACTTAGCAATGACTGCATAGCCCCATCAGTCCTGATGTTTATTTTTTTCCCGACGCATGCCAACTTGTCAATGTGGTAAAGTTGTTGAAAATTATGTTTTATTTGTTACAGTATAGGTGGACTGTTTAAGTGTTTATGACTTTTCATAATTCCATCAGTTCGGACTTTTTGTTGCGTTCCATAGTGTATAAAATTTGACATGGCATCAGAGTTGTAACATCTTGGATTAAAGTCTCCGTTTTAAAAAAAACCGTTGTTGTGTATTGGCCATTTTCGTTAGTTCAAACTTTTGATTGCGTTGACTAGTGCATGAAACTTGTCCACGTGTAGACCTCTTGAGTCATATGTGAGATTCCTCTCTTCTATGCACGTGTTGGCCTCCCGAATCACACGTGAAAGGGGGTGCTACAATATATGTGGATTGTCTAGCCCTTTTCATCGAGTCTCGACTTTTGCAATTCATATTTATTAAAAAATCTGCTTTGCCCCTCTCTAACCACCTTACCAAAACAACCGGAAATGTTTCAAAAAATTAGGCATACGACGTACAAAAACTCGCTTCCTAACCATCCAACAACTATTCCATACCATTGTCAATTGAGCCTGCTCTGAATAATCACCTTTTTCCTTACAGTCAGAAAATTCAAAAGGTCTATTTATTCAAAGAAATACAAATGAGCGTCTGATAATTGGAAAAATACACTTAAGGAAAGTATAACCATGTTCTGCGAAAAATAACAGAGACCAGCCTTATAATCTCTACTACCTGATTAGTTATCATTTTCATTGTCCGGTGAAGATGGCAAGGTCAACAATTAGGGGTTAGGTATGTTATCAAATCAACCAGTAAAATTACATTAGGGCAAATCCAACGCGCCTACCCAAACAAACACCAAATGTGTCCGGTTTTTGTCCGTTAGGGTAGGAAAATAGATAGGCGTCTGGGCTCATGCCCATCCTATCCTGGCTACTGAATTCAACGGGGCGACCCATTTGGTCTGCCCCATCCATTTTTTCTCCTTTTTTGATCATTGTCCATATTTTACCAAAATAGGCCAGCAAACATATCTAGACTACATAACTCGCAAATTTTATAATACCAAATGTATATCATGCCATGCTGACATACAACATTGTACCCAAAAGAATCGCACAAGGCCCACATGTGCCCCAGGCATAGTGTGCGAAAGACACAAATAAGATGATCACGCATCTCGGTCCATATAAAATTGTTGCTTGTTTGCAAACCAAGCACTTTTCTTCGGGGTCAAGGTGCTCAAATCGGTCGTCATGATCCACTCCTCGGAGAAAAGGGCAACCTTAACCTCCTTGAATTTTTACTCCACTTCCTTGGCTCTAGAGTGGGAATTTTTCTCATCGGTCTTCAGCTTTCTATTTCGAAGAAGTTCTTTGCGTTCTCCTCTCTCTCTCTCTCGGCGCTTCATGTCTTCCCTCTCTTCCTTTTTCTCGCTTGTCTTGTCCTTTTGGGATATGAACTCCTTCAAGGTTTCTTGCAAGGTAATTTGTCGAAGCAACACCTCACCTCTATCTTGGTGTTTTTCCTCCCCCTCGGCCTCTTCTCACATGGGGCGTTGACCTCATCATGGTTGACGATCGATTCACCCCAACCACTTCGGGATGACGCGACAAGTTCTTTCCACTTTAGACAATCTTTGATTTCCTTCCAACAATAAACAATGGGTCAAGATAAATGGCTTTCCCCCATGTTGGATCTTAAAGGTTTCCAAAGGTTGAATCACCTATTTGAGAGATGAAAAAACAAGACATATTCATATGTATAGTAGAATTCGAATGGACGGAGGAGTGAACGAAAAACATTACCAAGTCCTTGACCCCAATGCCACTCATGGGCCCGCCACCAACATGCTCACAGGAGACAACAAACTTGGTACACTCCGCCTGGATAAAACTCCACCTCTTTTGAAGTGATAATTCATTCCGCTCACTCGCAAATTTGTTGGGCTCGAACATACTTTGTTCATGAAAGTATTGATGGCACCTCCTCTAAAATGCGTGTCCTTTTTGCTCGGCCCCCACAATTGCATCTTGTCCAATTTCCATCCATGTCTCGCAAAGCATCTTGTTCTCGGAGAGCGAGTATGCAGCGGTCCTCACGCTTTGCCGTCTCTTTTGTGTGTCCGCTTGTTGACACGGAAGACGACGGATTCTGGGCGGTCGGACCGCCGAAGAGACCGAGCTGGCTGCTACCGTGGCGGCCAGGACCAGAGATGACTCGTGGACGATCCCTATCATGAGGAGGGCAGCTTGCGTGGCTTTGGCGGCGATGGCCTCCAAGTCCGCAGCGGCGGCCAGCGCCTACGCGGCTTTGGCGACGACGGTCTCTTCGGTCTTGCTCTTCACCTTTCTCCTACGGTTTCCCCGCTTCAATGCCTCGAAAGTTCTGCTCTAGGGTGAGCTCTTTTTTCGGCTCCACCATGACGGGGACGGGGTGGCCGGGGGTCGGGGTGGCTATGGCGGGGACGATGGTGGTTTCGTCGTCGGCGGCGACTGCTGCGTGTGGTGCGCCGGCCATGGGGTTTTCGCTAGGGTAGGCCGCGTGAGAGGAAAGGGTTGGAGTGGGAATTATGTGCGAGAGGCAGGCGGGATAGGGGAGGACACCGTGGTTGTTCGCGAATGTCCGGAGCGGACGCAAATCCGGCTCAAATTTAGACCGAAAGTGGGTTCACGTAGACAGATAAACGGACATCGGACTGTTTGCTTCGGCGCGTTGGGCTGTGGTTTTTGTCTGCGCGGACAGAAACATACACCTCTGGAGCAATTGGGGCTGCGCGTTGTAGTAACCCTTACAACACTAATTCCAGCCTTTAACAATACTGTAAATATTAAACATATAAAGTAAATGCAGAAGAAAATGCTGCCCTGCAAATAATCAATTTGCTCCACCAAAATCAGAAGCTTGCAGGAATAGAAGAGTAAGATCATACTAATTTTAGTTTCCTTATAAATATTTAATTATAATAAAAAGAATTGCCAATCAAAATTATAATGTTTGATCCATCATGACATTAGATATAATTTTAATAGCAATATTTTTATTTTAGAAAGTACTTCTCTAAAATTACTAGACAAATTGCAACTTGTGAACTTTGTGGATGTCTAAACAGATACGTGTTGTAACAAGGGGAGAGTTATTCTGGGCCCAGACAGAAAAGAACAGAAACAAACCGGAGCCGAAAGAACAAGAGGTGGAAGCCTAGAAGAAGCCGAGCAGAGAGACCGAGACAAGGAAGGAAGAGATGGGGATCCGGTTCGTGCTGTTGGTGAACAAGCAGGGGCAGACGCGGCTGGCGCAGTACTACGAGCATCTCTCTCTCGACGAGCGCCGCGCCCTCGAGGGCGAGATCGTTCGCAAATGCCTCGCCCGCACCGACCAGCAAGTACTATTACCCTCCTCTCATCTTCCCACCAGCTAATTCAACACCTATATCAACTTCACTTCCCTCTTACTTTCATGGATCCATGAACCCGGTTCGGTCTCAGATCAAGAAGGTTTTTTTTTGGATCTGGATCAAGATGCGTTATTGACCTTGATTTTCATGTATGTATGTCTGACGGAAACTCTGTGCTAATGCAGTGCTCTTTTGTGGAGCACCGGAACTACAAGGTCGTCTACAGGCGCTACGCCTCCCTCTTCTTCCTCGTCGGCGTCGACAATGATGAGGTGTGATTTGTCTGCCATGTTCATAAATTTTATTATCACATCACCGTCACACCATTTAGATAGTCCTAGCGGATTTAGATGCAATGGATTCATGGGAATATACTGTGTGCTCGGCTCTAAATCATTTGGCTTCGCTAACAAAAATTAGTATGCAGACACAAAAGTTAGTATGCATACGATAGAGTAATAAAACTAGGGATGGAGTTGTCTAATTGTGTGGTAATAAAAGCCGGGATCACCGGTCGATGCTGCACCCCACGACCGAGGGTCCTCGACCCAAATCGAGGGCTGAGGTCGAGTCTAGAATGATAAGGGTTGACGGTTGGGACGTGACTTCAAACCCGTCGACGCATCACAGTCGATGGAGTGCTGCCGGGCAGATAAGGGAGCAGATCGGACCAAGAGATCGAGTCGAGAGTGTCGGAGAGTGTATTGTCGTCGTTGCTCAACGTGTCGGCGGTAGTGTTACTGTGGTACGACTGGGCACCTCTTTTTTATATAACAGAGATGTGAGCTGCTTGAGAATGTTGAGGTGCGTGTGTGAGTAGAGCAAGAGATAGACGAAGTATAAGCGGCAGCCCGAGACACCAATGCAGGCTCTGACTTGAGTTGGGGCACGAGAAGGGAGCTATCGGCCTTTACTGGACTCTGTTGGCCTTGAGAGGGAATCAGCGTAGAGCAAGGAGACAGCCAGGTTGAGTTTTTTTTTCTTGCTGTTTTTTTTTTACTTCCTGTGATTCTATGAAATTGTTTTGTACTTGGGGCATCGACTCAAATTTATCGACCCGATTTTATCAGGGTCGTGACCTATGTCCCAAAATAACGTTGCGAAGAAGAGTACCTCTTTTCAGCCCCCAATTTCAGCCTCACATTTCAGTCATTTCCTGAAAGACACACGCTTTTTGTTTTCTTGGAAATCTATCCATTCAATCCCGTATGGATTTGTGGACACAAATTCAATGCAAATGTATTAGCCAAGCTCCGAGGATGATAAAATGACCATTATTAGAGTAATCACAAGTGCAAAACTGGCACTTGCTTGGCCCTTGCCATCCCATCTGTTACAAAATATCGTTGGTTGAAATACAGTTCCTCAGTACTAAACCGTAGGAAAATATAAGCTTAAACTCTAGTATTGCTTTTTCGGAACTGAGGGAGTATTATATTTTGTTAAGCCGCCAGAACGGGAGATAGAGTAGAATAGTACATTGTGAATTCCTTCCAGATAAATATCTTTCCAGTTTCCATCTGTAGCTCCTATTCACCGTGAGATTTAATTTCTGGACAACTGGGATCTTGGTGAACAAATGAACATCCCTGGACTTTTCTTGCTTTGCTACACCTAAAACTCCTACCTCAAAATTGTACGCTTGGGGTGTGATTAGTTGAATGAGTGATTGTAGCTTGGCTCCAAAAAGATAAGCAGGATCGGTTGGAACAGGATTAGGTCATGTAGGAAATGCTGTTTGGTTGCTGGGTAGTATATTGTGGTGATTTGTTTTGGGTGTATTACTGTTGACTGCATGTATATTTGCACGAGATGTCAGGGAAAATAATACTACCCAGCTACTCCCTCCGTTTTTTAGTATAAGATGTTTTAGATGTTACACATGTTGTCTACATGCATACTAAAATGAGTGAACATATAAAGTAAAATGTGTCTACATACATTTGTGTGCATGTGAATGTGGACAAAAGCTAAAACATCTTATATTAAAAAATGGAGGGAGTAATATTTAGACATAATCCTAGACGTAATTCCTTACCCAGCTAATACATTATTCCATTTCTATGTGCTGACATCAGTTGGCAGTTGTCTCGTCTCCTGGTGCCATCCGTTTCCAAACAATAAACTCCACGCATACAATAGCTTTCCAGTTCCGACTCATATCTATCTATATATGTATATATCTAGTGTTCGTTCTCTGATGATTTAAAGAAAGACTTCATTCTCTTTTCATATGAGGATGATAAATATATGATGGATACAAAGGGAGCTAGTAAAATAGATGAGCCGACAATGATGCAAAGTAGTTGGGCTTTATTTCTACATTGCTGAAATGTAAAAGAGAGGCACTTAATTAACTGCTGAATGCATGTGCTTGAATTGAATAGGAGAGCCCTGCAAGTAAAGAAAGCAAACTTTGTTGGATACGTGTCGAATATAAAAATGTGAGCGCTAAAAGAAAACAAATGTTTGTCCGCCTGCTCATACAACCAGGTGAAAAATAGCCACAAATAAAAATAAATATTATAGCTGTATCATGTTTGATAAAATGAGTTACCTATCCTCGAATTCATAGCTTCATACCCTCCGTAAAAGAAAAAAAAAAGAATTCTTAGCTTCATACAACTTTTCTTATAAAAAATATGGACACCACTTTGGCAATGCGGGTATGTTTGCATACTCTCAAGGATTCAGCAATGTAAATATACTCGCACGAATGGAGGTCAAGCTGACTTCCCTTCATGCTAGTGTGAGCTCGACATCATGTTCCACCTGGAGAAGGTGCACTTCGTGCTAGAAGAAAATGGATAAATGGTTGCATCAGGAGACTGTTAAACAGAACATATTGACACCGACCTAGCTGAATCATGGAGAAAACTTAGTCAATTATAGTTCTCTCCAACAGTCTAGTTCTTTAATCCTGTGATGTTCAGCAGCACTGTCACTCCTTTCCCACGATGTCTTGTATGTATGTGGGAATTGGGAAGTGACACTAACTGCAAGAAAGGAAAAGTAAACTATGACCTACTGCCTATGGATGAAAACAGTGTGGATTCCTAAACTGAAATACAGGCGAGGCGAATGAACGAAATATACTAGGGCATTGTAAATTCTTTCCAGATAAATATCTTTCCATCCGTAGCTCCAATTCATGACGAGATTGAATTTGTGGACTACTGGGACCTCGGTGAACAAATGAACATCCACTGGATATTTCTTTGCCTTGCTACACCCAATATTGCTACCTCAAAATTGTACACTTAGAGTATTTATTAGTTGGATGGGTGATTGTAGCTTGGCTCCAAAAGGTGAGCAGGATGGGGTCATGCAGTAGCTGTTGTTTGGTTGCTGTATGTGGGAATCTTTACAGCTTTCGTTCAATCGTGCTTAGAAGGTGCTTTCTTTTACAAGCAACCCCACTCAGTATGTGTCTCTATTTTTTACATTGCCTTTACTGTGACATGGCCTTGGAGTAAGTTAAGGTACACTAGAAATATACTGGAAATGTTTGTCCAGGCAGGAAAGACCAATAGGCTGGACCATCCTACACAGAAGAAACGGTCCATTCATAACCAATCATCCATAGTATCAAATAGACCAAGGGCAATAGTCATAGTGATTCTCCTACTCAATTACTTCAATCAGTTCCGAGCTGCAACCTGCATGAGCAGAGACGTGAGAAATCTCATGTTCCTCCTCAACCCAGTCCAGCCCAGTCTTGCTGTGAACTCTCCCCTTAGTTTCCCAACAACCAGACAGATTATCCTGTTTATTATTGAAATGTGCATCGTTACAGACCCGACAGTGTAGGATTTGGTAGTGATAATTCTGTTTGGACTGATCGGTACAAAGTACATCGATGCATATTAGCTTCACTGGTGATAGTTCTACTGCTTCTATAGTAGTACTAGTGCACTATAACAACTCTGACAATGTATCTGTACCTTGAGTCTCCTGATGATATTATGTTGCATCTTGTTTGACAGAATGAGTTAGCTATCCTCGAATTCATACATCTTCTTGTGGAAACTATGGACCGCCACTTTGGGAATGTGGTAAGCTTACATACCCCGAGGTTTGGGCATCGCAAAGATGCTCACATCACTATAGCTGATACTACTTACTTTGATGGCAGTGTGAGCTCGACATCATGTTCCATCTAGAGAAAGTGCACTTCATGCTTGAAGAGATGGTGATGAATGGTTGTATCGTGGAGACAAGTAAACAGAACATATTGGCACCCATCCAGCTTATGGAGAAAACTTCGTAAATAGTGAACTCAAAGTGTCTTGTTACTCTGATGCTTAGCCTTTTCCTCTCTCTTGCTATAGATTTTCCCTCTGTATGTGGGAGTGCCATACAACTGCTGTATCCATGGGTTATCGCATTCCACCCAACTGGAAACCATGAAATGTTCTATGATACTGAAAATGAAGACGCCGTATCATTTTACGTGTAAGCTTTTTTTCTTGTTACTTAATTCTTACTAGCAACTGTGCTGTCAAGTAGTGTTTTTAGTGCTTATTCTAACAGACTGGTTGCACTTAAGTCTGAAGATCAACTGTGTGAACATCATATTTTTCTATGCAATGCTCCGCTTTGTTAGCACTTAGCAGTACTCTAATTTTCCATGAATTAAGGCTTACGCATGCTCTTCAAGTTATGCATAATTAAGCTAGTTG
Organism: Poa pratensis; assembly: GCA_947311845.1. Taxonomy (NCBI): domain Eukaryota; kingdom Viridiplantae; phylum Streptophyta; class Magnoliopsida; order Poales; family Poaceae; genus Poa; species Poa pratensis. The sequence continues at coordinate 47,540,005 of CAMZMU010000069.1, forward strand.
CACTTATTCCTACTTACTGCGCAGATGAAAGTAGCCATTAGGTGAATCAATTCACACGGTACTAAATGCTTATGAAAGAAGCCCATATACCCCCCCCACAACTATCACGGCTTGGACGCTCCACCCCTAGCACACTTAACCCCCTCAACTCCTCAAAACCGGATAAATGCCCCCCTGACCCTTGTTAAGCTGTTTTAAGAGCGGTTTTGCAACTCCGGTCGTTGGGCTGTCAGCTAGGCTTCCGTTGACCGATCGTTGGGCTGCCACCTTAAGCCCTTGTCCTCCACCGAGAGCTACCCCGAGTTCTCGACACCTCCGGCATGGTGGCCGTGCACCCGATGTGGTCAACCGTAGCAGCAGGGAAATCGTTCATGTCGCTCCATGGCGTGCCGCGTGCAGCCAGTACTGTTGGCGTAGGTCCCGACTCCACGTACTTGGGCGATACGTGCACGTAGGGAAGCTAGCTAGCTCGGTTTGACCCTGGCAACACACGCACGTACGTAGTACAAGCAAGCAGGCGCCTTGATGGATGCATCAGCTAGCTTGTACTCTCGTATAAATCGCTGGACACACGATAAGTTCTATGCAAGCAAGCAGTTTGATGGAATCGTTGATGCCAGCTTTGCATGTCAGTATCCATCGAGACGGTGTGAACTCTAGTGGATGGAGCTTTGACACAAGGAGAGGAGGACGCCGTGCTGGGCGGGGACGCAGGCAGCGAGATGCGCCGGCAATTGAGGGACGGGCCGGCCGGGCCACACCGGCGGGCGCATGGAGCGCTTCCAAGCAGAGACGGGGGCGGGCCACCGAATGCACCGGCGAGCACGGACGAGGCAGCAGTTTGCATGCGCACAGACGGCGAATGCGGTTGCGCCGTCGAGCGGGAGAAGGGGCTCCCCTCGCGCTCCTGCTGCCGCGCCTCCGGCCGCGGCCGATTTGACGGCCAGGAGCTTCACGGAGACTTGGTCGGACATCAGCCGCACGATGGTGCCGGGCGGCCGGCGCGCTCGCGCGGCAGAGCGTGCAGCCATGGAGACGTCCACAGCGAAACAACCTACACGTCGGCAAAACCGCCCTCCAAAACAGCTTAACAGTGGTCGGGGGGTCATTTATCCGGTTTTCAGAAGTTGAGGGGGGGTTAAGTGTGCTAGTTTAGAGTTGAGGGGGTGCTCCGTCCAAAACATGAAAGTTGTGGGGGGTATGTGGACTTCTTTCAAATGCTTTCTGTGATACGAATCCTCAACATGTGCAATATCTCAAGGTTGCACTTACATACTGCACGGCTGGATAAATTTACAGTTAACATTTGTAGTTATATAAATCGGTTTAAAGAGAGAATCAACACGATGAAGATTATGTTTTTTTCGAGGCAGAGGTGCGTGATCTCATAATTATGAGTAAGTGCAAACAATCCAAGCAGTTAACAAAGGCCTCCACCACTAGAAATAAAGCAAAAGCCGGTAGTACAACTCAAATAAAGTGTTGAATCAACAGACCGCCATCGCCAAGGAAATTATCTGGGGGTGCTCCCCCGGATGAGAGGTTGTTTCGTCTCTCCTGAATAGATGGCCTCCTCTCAGCTCAGAAAATAAAACTTCGCCAACAAGCTTGGCTTTCTTGGATTAAGGCCGCCGATACTAACACTAGGCTCTTCTACATCCGTGTTAATGGCAGAAGAAGTATGCTGCACATTCAGTCCCTTACTACTGTTGGAGGTCATTTGTATCTCTGGAAGACAAGGAGAAGGTATTGCCGCCCCTGGACGCCCTTTGAGTACCACCCTCATGACCTCTCACGAGCCTGATATGGATTTTTTATGAGGAAGAAATCAAGGCTGTTGTTTTCTCCTTGCCATCCTTCAAGGCGCTTGGTCCTGATGACTTCATTGGCGTCTTCTTCAAATTTTCTTGGGATATCATCAAAAGCGACATCATCGTGACGGTGTCCGTGATTGCCAATCTTGGCGGCTCCCGCATGGGGGTTGTCAATTCTGCCTACATCATCCTTCTCCCCAAGCGCTCGCACACTGCTAGGGTGGGCGACTATCGTTCATTAGCCAGATCCATAGCATATCCAAGATTTTTCTTAAGTTACTAGCTAGCAGGCTCAACCCAAATCTGTAAGAAGAGATGCATTCATGACAACTTCCTCTATGTTCAGAATCTAAAATCAAGGAGCTTCACTGAACCAACACGCTTAGTCTGTTCATTAAGCCGAACATCTCCAAGGCCTTTGACTCGATCAATTGGGCCCCTCATCGAGGTCCCGTAGAAGCTGGGTTTCGGTCCTCGTGGCTTTCCTAGGTTTGCAGTTCGCTTGCTTCTTCATTGTCCTGTGTGATCCTCAATGGAAATCTCGACACTTCGTTCGTCCACCATAGGTGACTTCGTCAGGGCAACGTGCTATGACAAATGCTCTTCAATGCAGCCATCAATCCTCTCCAGAAAATCCTTGAGGTGGCCATGAGAGCGAGCGGTCTGCAACCGATAAAAGCTAGGATGGTCACTTTCAGAACTTCCCCCTTCTGTGCCTCCACAAAGATCACTTTGGGAAATAGGAAACATACCCTTTGTTGGCACGAAAATTGGCTTGGCTTTGCTTGGGTTACCTCTACGACCGCGTTCCGGAGCTCTTCAAAGTAGCCTCCCTCACAACCGGTTGGTCCGCAAAGAGCTTGCAAATGAAAACTAGATCATCTCCGTCTCCAAGCACAACATTGCGACGCAGCTTCAAGAGTTCATTTTTGTCGCTTCTCTGTTTGATGATGTCATGCTGGATGATTCTTGCCCTGACTCATTCCCGTGGTTTTGGACGGCTGACGGTGTCTACTTGGCAAGCTCGGGCTACAAGGCGCAATTCTTTGGTTCCTGCAGGGCCTTCCTCTCATCTAAGATTTGGAGCGCCTAAAGTGAGGCAAAGTGCACTATGTTTTCCTGGATCGTCCTCCATCAAAAGATTCCACAGCTGATAGGTTGGCGGTGACATGCTGGTCCCACGAATCCTCTTGCCAGCTATGCCTAGGTGTCCCGGAGACGGCTTCCAACCTTTGCAAGGATTGCCTTTTCTCTGCGCAGGTCTGGAAACTTGTGCATGCCCGTTGTCATGATGATTGCCCTCAGGCCTTGTTGGTGGCGTTCCACTCTTCTCTCAATGATTGGTGGGAAGCTATGATCGCGGGGGCGGACAAGAAGGTCCATCGTTCTCGGAGTGGTAGGCTTCTCCGTGTTATCTGAAGGGTTTGGAAGGAGAGAAATAGGAGGATATTCAATGGCACGTGCCTAACCTACGCCGAGGTTTCTCATACTGCATAAGAGGTCATTCAGCAGTGGGCAATTGCTTTTGGCAATGCCGCCTAGGAGGCACCTCCCTGCGGATTCAGTATTTCCGCTTGTTTTGTTGTCGTGGGAATGTCCAACCCCCTCCCCCCCCCCCCCCATCTTATTGAAAAGGCAGGAGCATTGCTCTAAAAAAACAAATGCTTAGCATTCTCTGTTCCATGGTTTCTGGACTCACTCTAGATTTTGGAGATGATTTGCGGCATGGTGCTGAATAATTACACGGCGGTTTCTACGCTGCAAATACACTTATTCCATTTTGATCTACAAGACAAGTTGGGATTGGTGGTTGAATTCAAGGCAGGCTCTTCCTGAAATCTAAAGGAAAGGTTTCTACTCTCTAGTAATGCTGGTGGCGTGGAACCACTGGAAGCAACGTAATGCTAGAGTGTTGGGCAATGTGAATCAAATTCGTTATGTTCACATGTTGGTAAAGGATCTGCTGGAAGAACTTAATTAAGCGATAGAGCTGGAGCAGTGGGTGTTGATTATTTTGTGAGAAGTTGACCCGGGTTGAGCTCTTAGGAGGGTGTGTGTTTGCTGAGAGTTGTACTCAACACTTGGCAAACTTTCTTGTAATTTTTTTTGCTGCCTTCTATAAAATTATGGTAGACTATTGGCGTACTCTTAAAAAAAACCATTTCTAAGTGCTGACATTTTTTTAGGGAACTAAGTGCTGAGTGCTGACATTGGTTGGCAGCTGTCTCGCTTGTACGCATGTCAGAACAATTGTGTTACAGTTCTGACTCATTTTTTCTATATGTATATATAGTGACCGTTCTCTCATGATCTAAAAAAGTATTCGTTCTTGTAAAAAAAAAAGTATTCGTTCTCTTTGCATATGGGGTATAATAAAAATACGATTCTGAGGTTCTCATGTTACTCCCGTGTGTGCTAAGTAATAACCACTTACCACTCAAGGATGCTTAATGTATCCATCTGCTATTGCCTATGAGATGTTCTTACGTGTAGCATGAGATTGTGTATGGAGGTGAGGATGCATTGGCTTCACCAAGATCACATTATTTAATTCTGAATCTTCAAGCTTCAACGCACATCCCTAACACAAGCAACCAACATGCATCACCTAGTTTATTTGCAGAAGCAAACCCCGGATTGCAACCGAAGAACTCAACTGTCCGACATAGCCTCCAACCGTACGATATACAGCTAGTAGTGGCACAGGATACTTTGCAGATGGTATAGTTTGTACAGCAAGCCATGCCTTGAATCCTGCAGCATCGAATAATTCATCCATGGATACTCATTTAGATAAGCCAGCCTTGAATCCTGCAGCATCGAATAATTCATCCATGGATACTCGTTCAGATAAGCCAGCTCCTGATGATTGTTTGCGTCCAAGAACTCCAAGTATGGAACTTGCAGTAAAGAAATGAACTGTCACCGCCATTAGGGATGTAAATGTAATCCCTCGCCAAGTCCTTTTATATGTAATATATTGTAACTTATGGTATAATCACTTGCATATATGATTTCCGTATTTTTGAAGGTAAAATAATAGCTGATGTACCAGTTTCTTCCAGCGGTTGGCAGTAAACTCAGATAGCAAAACTTTAAGAAAGAAACTTAATCTGTTCACCGCAGGTGAGGAATGCACCATACACACATTGTTTGCAAATATCAGCTAATGATCCCAGTAACTCTTATCGGTATTATTTTAGTGGTATTATGGGAACATGACTGTCGAGCAGAGAGGAGCTCACCTGGTGGTCACCACCATGGCCGGCGGCTGGGTGTTGCTTTTGGTTCTGGTTAGGTCAGAGAAGGAGCGAACCTCTCCACTTCTAAGAGCACAGCACTCACGTACATGGGCCAGGCCCAATAACGGTTCAGCACTCCCCCTCAAGATGGATGGTAGATGTCGATCAACCCCATCTTGTCACATGCCAACTTACATTCCTTTGTTCCCAAACCCTTTGTCAAGCAGTCTGCAAACTGCTGCTGAGAGCAAACATGACTAAGACTGATAATTCCAGCATCGAGTTTCTCCTTAATGAAGAAGCGATCAATTTCCACATGTTTTGTCCTGTCATGTTGAACTGGATTATTTGCAATACTTATAGCTGATTGATTGTCACATCACACTCGCAAGGGCCCATTCCTCAGAAGTTTCAACTCGCCCAGAAGGTGCTTTACCCAGAGCATCTCACTCAACCCATGGGATAGGGCTCTATACTCAGCTTCTGCTGTTGATCTAGACACAACAGGCTGTTTCTTGCTTCTCCAAGACACTAAATTTCCTCCCACAAACACACAATAGCCTGCTGTTGACCTTCTGTCATCTTGACAATCAGCCCAGCTTGAGTCACTATAGCCATCCACTTCAAGATGTCCATTCTTTGAAACCACAACCCTTTTCCTGGAGTCCCCTTCAGGTATCTCAAGATTCCGTGCACTATATCAAGATGCCCACTTCTTGGTTCATGCATGTATCTGCTCACTACGCCCACGGCGTATGTAATGTCAGGCCTAGTGTGACACAAATATAATAACCTTCCAACCAGTTTCTGATAATCTTCCTTGTTCACTAGCTCACCTGATTGTGTTGTAACTTGATGATTTTGCTCAATTGGAGTGGGGGCTGCACGACACCCCATCATGCCCATGTCGCTCAAGAGATCTAAGGTGTATTTCCGTTGGCACAAAGATATCCCTTCTCTGTTCGGGCCACTTCTATTCCAAGAAAATATTTTAGGTTGCCCAAATCTTTTACCTCAAACTCCTTACTTAGACACTCCTTCAGCCTCTTGATTTCTCCTTGATCATCTCCAGTGATGATTATGTCATCTACATAAACTGCAAGAATGGTGATTTTCTTATCAGAGTGTCTGTAGAACACCGTGTGATCACCATTGCATTGACCATAACCCATACCACAAACACATGTTTGAACCTATCGAACCATGCCCTTGGTGATTGCTTCAGACCATACAAGGATTTCTTCAGCCTGCATACTTTCCCTGTGGTCTCTGAGGTACCAAAGCCTGGTGGTATCTCCATGTAGACTTCTTCCTTTAGGTCACCATGCAGAAATGCATTCTTGACATCTAGTTGATGCAACTTCCACCCGAAGTTAGCAGCACAAGAAACCAGAATCCTTACTGTGTCATCTTTGCCACTGGGGCAAACGTCTCATCATAGTCAATGCCATACGTCTGACTGAACCCTCGAGCAACCAATCTAGCCTTATATCGTTCTACCTTCCCTTCTGGATTTTGCTTCATAGTATAAATCCATTTGCAACTCACAGCTTTCTTCTCTGCTGGCAATGTGGTTAGTACCCATGTCTTGTTTTTCTTTAGTGCTTCCAACTCCTCTATCATCGCAGCACGCCACTTCGGATCTTGCTTTGCACTCCTCCAATCCTTTGGGACATACGCGGATTGCAGAGATGCAACAAAGGCTCTGTAGGAAGGAGACAAAGCCTCATAAGACACAAAATTTCCAATATCATGATCATCCCGTATATTTTGTAGTGCCTTCTTTGCCACTATAGTATCTTCCTCATCCCTGTATTTTTCAGGAGGCCTTCCTGCCTTAGCTCGTGGTTCTTTCCTCAAAGCAATAGGAAGATCCACAGTATCACATGAGCTAGCATCACTACCTTGCTGCTCCCCCTGCACATGTACCTGCTGTCCTGCAGTGTCAGATGAGCTTGTATCACTGTCTTGATGCTCCTCCTGCACAGGTGGCTGCCTTCTAGAGTACACGCGAAGATTCTGCGGCCAACGATCTCGAACAGGAACCTGGAGAGAACCAATTTGAATTGTACCCACTGTTGGCTGAATCTGAACCTGCACATCATCATCAGTGTTAGTACCCACTGAATCACCCTGAGTACGTGATACAACATTCTCCCCCTCATGACCATCTTGCACAGAGTGTAGGTGGTCAAGTTCTGCAAATAACATACTCAGATCAGTTGGTTCACCATAGAATGGTTCAGATTCCCTGAAGGTGACATCCATACTTACAAACATACGCTTTGCAGAGGGGCTCCAACACTTATACCCTTGCTGATTGGATGAATAACCCATAAACACACATTTTAATGCCCGTGGGTCTAACTTCCCAATAGATGGCCTATGATCCCGAACAAAACAAGTACTTCCAAATAACTTTGGAGGGACAATAAACTTATTTTCTCCAAACAACAACTCACAGGGGATTTCATGCCTAGAATCCTGGAAGGGGTTCTGTTGATCAAGTAAGTGGCTGTCATGACAGCTTCACTCCACAAGAACTTAGGAACATTCATGGTATACATCAACGAGCGAGCTACTTCCAAAACATGGCGATTTTTGCGCTCCGCCACACCATTTTGTGGAGGAGTATCTGGGCAGGATGTTTGATGAAGAATTCCCTGAGTAGACAAGAAGGACCCAAAGTTGGTGTTCACATACTCGGTGCCATTGTCAGTCCTGATCACCTGCACTTGCACCTGAAACTGGTTCTTCACATATGCATGAAAGTTCTGAAAACAGTTAAACACCTCATCCTTATGGCGCATCAAGTAAACCCACGTCATATGAGAATAGCAGTCAATGAAGGTAACAAAGTACTTCATTCCATTAACTGACACCACTGGACATGTCCATACATCTGAATGAATAAGCATAAAAGGAGATATACTCCTCAACCCCTTACTGACATACGAGGCTCTTGTGTGCTTAGCATATTCGCAAGCATCACATGACAACTTGTCCTTGCTTATTCCACACATAACATCAGGAAATATTCTACTCATCTTATCAAAAGATACATGCCCCATCCTACAGTGATGGATCATCGCACGCTTCTCCTTGTCCTCCATGGTTGCAGCATACACCAAGTCCGGTTGCACACCCTTGTCCATGTACCAAAGTCCTCTACGCCTGGTGCCAGTCCCAACCATCTGCCTCGTCTGACGCTCCTGAATCAGGCAACCGAACTTGTCAAAAGTCACACTACAGTCAATTTGATCAATCAGTGCACTTAAAGATGCCAAATTGACAGGAAATGCTGGCACATGCAAAACCGAGGATAGAGAGATGTTGGGAGTACACTTGACTATACCAACCCCGACAACAGGCTGATTTGTACCATCAGCAGTTTGAATGGTACCCTTGCGGGTGGAAGGATGTTTACTGTAAGATTCAAACACAGAGAATTTACCCCCAACATGCTTAGAGGCACCGGAGTCAAGAACCCATTCTATATCAATTTCATTAGCAGCAAGAGATGCCCTTGCAAAATTACCTTCATTCGTGGAGACCAAGTGAGCAAAATCTCCATAGGTGGCATCATCTTCTATTTTTGGGCCCTTTGGCGCCCCATTGTCTTCTTCAACTACCATGTGTGCCTTCTGACCCCCTGAGTATCCAGAATATCCACCTCTGCCTCTAGCATTCTGACCCCCTGAGTATCCACCTCTGCTTCCAGCATTCTGACCCCCTGAGTATCCAGAATATCCACCTCTGCTTCCAGCATTCTGACCCCCTGAGTATCCAGAATATCCACCTCTGCTTCCATACGGCCTGCTGCCTCCCCCTCTATAATATCCCCTGCCTCTGCCACGAGTTGGACAGTTCCTGTTCAAGTGACCTGGCTCCCCACAGGTAAAACAGTCCCTAGTATCTCTCCATTCCCTACGCTCAGTGACTGCAAACGTCGGAGTCGGCACAACCTTCTCATCTGCTTTCTCAAGAGATAGGCGCACTTCCTCTTGAGTCATTGCTGCAATAGCCTCATCAATAGTAGGCAGGGAAGTTGATGCATCAGGGAAGCCTTCCTGCCATCAAAACGACGATCGAGCCCATCTAATAGTTTTAGCACACGCCTGCGTGCCATCCACCTATGCCCTGACTTGATGCTGGCTGCGTCATAGAGTTCGAGAGGGTCACAGTTATCCTGATCTGCCCACAAAGCCTGCAGCTCTGCCACATATGCCATCACTGACATTTCACCTTGACGAAGACGGTGAATCTTCCCATCAATCTGAGCGATGAGCATGACATTGCCCTTGCCGGAGTATTGCGGAGACAAGGTTTTCCAAATCTCCGCTGCTATGGTTAGCCCCTCCACGGAGCGAGCAATGGAGGGCACCACCGAATTCAACAGCCATCCAACAAGTAAAGAGTTGATGACCTTCCACTTCTTCCCCTCCACACTAATCTTGTCCTCTGGTTCTCCAACGGTACTAACCAAGTGCCCATCAAGGTCCTTCTGCTCCACAGCCAACATTGCCCTCCGGGACCAACTCAGATAGTTGGTAACACCCTCTAACTTAATTTCAGTGGGTGGCAAATCGATCTTCTGGACCACTTCCTGCCGAGGAACCATGGCCCCGGAGCTTGAGCCATCTGTATTGGAGGTGAGAAACATCGTGAGTTTCTCGAGAGCCTCAGCAAGGATTTTCTGATCACCCATCTTTCTGATCAAGAGGCAGCAGGGAATCCGAGATCTTGATACAACTGGTTTGCTTGCACAACTTCCCGCACTGGAGGTACTGGACTAGTTCGGATAATCCGAATTTTGGATAACCCGGAATATCCGGTCTCCACAGCTGACTCGAAAAACGACTAAGGACTGATAGTACCACGTACTGGAGGAATCCGGATTATCCGGTTGTGCCCGAGTCGGAAAAAACGAGCGGCACGGCAGCGAGCTCCAGCGGCGATTCCCCACGGCAACGGAGCACGGCAGCCCGAGCTTCTTCTCCTCCTAGCGAGCAGCTGCACGCAGCAGCAGCTCTTGCTCCTTCTCCCCTTGCAAGCAGCTGCACGCAGCAGCAGCTCGTGCTCCTTCTCCCCCTTGCGTCTTCACAGCAGCTCGAGCTCGAGCTCCTTCTTGCTCACGCCCGAGCACGGCAGCACACACCACAGCCGCCTCCTCTCTCTACCCCTCTCCTCACAGGTAGCTATCCTAGCGGCCAGCCAGCACCACCGCCACCACGGCCATCAACCCGCGCTCTGATACCATGTCGAGCAGAGAGGAGCTCACCTGGTGGTCACCACCATGGCCGGCGGCTGGGTGTTGCTTTGGTTCTGGTTAGGTCAGAGAAGGAGCGAACCTCTCCACTTCTAAGAGCACAGCACTCACGTACATGGGCCAGGCCCAATAACGGTTCAACAATGACTTAGTACTCCATATATGTTATACTGATATCAGCTTTACATAGACTAATATCAAAAGCACAACTGGCAGGAACCAGACGAGAACAGTCCATTATAGAAAAATGTACAAACCTGAAGAAACAAATTGGCTCAATGTAACATACTTGCCAACCTACATTATGTTTGTTCAAGATTGTCACAAGACAAAAAAATGTCATCATGTTGTATCTATTACCAAGCTTTTTTAGAAGAAAAATAGATTAACACAATGTTCTTGTACACACATATTTATATTTCTATACTTGTCATGAGCCTGAGATAATTTACATGAAAACAGTCCCACCGCATTCAAGCTCATCTTGTTGTTGTGACCTGGTTTGGGTCGATGATGTACCCTACAGGGCCTCCACGGCCCACCGAGGCCCTACGCGAAAGTGAAGGCGGCCTCGTCAGCTCAGCATTTTCGGCACGGGGGTTTCGTCAGAGTGGCCAGAAATGCAAAGTGATCCATTGTCATCCTGATCCCAGAACACCTCCACCATGACTCCTCTTGGATGCTCCTCTGTCTCAGTTCCAGGAATACCCACGAAACGAGCCCCCTTTGGTATCTGCATTGCCGGATAAATTTGCCAACATAGGTGAAATCAAAACGATGTTCACAATGATCTATATACTACACAGATCTCCACATATGCAAGCTTATACTGGATGGAAGCTATCTGCATCTCAGAGATTCATGTTCAGAAGTACACACATGTTGATAGGATTAGTGAGGGCAAACCTGAATTGATGCTCCAGATGACAGGTTTAGAGTCACCAGTGTCCCTTCGGCAGTAGAGCTCTCCAGCTCGGCTTGCTTTGCAATGTTTAGGAATACTTCTTCAAGTGTCGTGAGGCCAAGTTGAATGTCTGATATCCCAAATTCCCTTTCCCTATCTTGGAGTTCCCCGAAGAACGTCTGTTTGTCAAAAAGTATTTTGTGTCATAAATTTAGTTAATGATGTACACCATAATTTGGGTGTCAATGTATTACCGTCAGAAGTGGTTCTTTCTGATGGGGGATGACAAACGTTAAGAATGTCCTGCTCTCCTCTTTTGGGTCCACATCAAGCCTCTGTTTCAAAACAATTTATATGGTTTAAATTTCCACATAATATGAGAAACCAACTGCAATGGTAGTTAGTTTAATGATAAGGCACATACTTCCTTGAAGAACCGTTTGACAGCTTCTATGTTAGGATTAACCGGGGCCTCTGTATTACTGTTGCCGTTAGGGCTCTGTGTGTGACCATTTCCAGAGAAATTCACATTGGCGATATATCCAGTTCCAAATTTCGACTTCAGCCTTATTGAAGTGCCAATACACCGCAGTTTACCCTTTGCCATGATAGCTATTCGGTCACTTAAAATGTCAGCTTCCTCCATTGAATGTGTGGTCAAGACAATAGCTCTTCCTTTCTTTGCCTCCTCAATGATGTCCCAGACGTGTCTCCTTGTTATTGGATCCATGCCAGTTGTCTGTGCGGGAGGATATACATGGTTAGATTAACATGTTCCCCGCAAAAAAAGATTAACATGTGACTGTATGTGCAGTAAGTGAAATTATGGAAATTTTGACAGGTCTCTACCGGCTCATCAAGAAAAACCAGTTTTGGGTCACCAATTAGAGCAATCGCAACACTTAACCGCCGTTTCATTCCACCACTATAGCTACCTGCTCTAACATTAGCTGCCTGGCTGAGCTTCACTTGGGCTAGTGACTGCTCTGCTACCTGCATTGAATGAACAGAGAAAGATCGATATGTAAAACCATGGAGGGTGTTGGAGAGTACTATCCGATAGGTTCTTCGAAACATACCGACTTGATTGTTGATGGAGGCAACCCTTTGATGCTAGCAAACAACTGCATATGCTCCTTAGCAGTCAATGCGTCCCACAGGATGTCAAACTGCAAAGTAATACAATACATATTTATCTTCCACTAAACTTCAAGATTACCTGCATGACATTAAGTGAATGTTTGAAACACCAACCTGCGGACAGACTCCAATCATTCTGCGAATATTAGACATACCCGCAGTGCTTCGAACAGAATGACCATAAATCAATGCTGCCAAAGTTCAAAGTGGCTTGTTAGCATATTCATAGTTATTATCACAAACTGTTGTTTTCGGGAATGATACTGACCATCACCGCCTGTAATTGGTGTGATTCCAGTCAGCAACTGATTGTAGTTGTTTTACCAGCTCCATTTGGCCCAAGAAGACAAAATAGCTGGTCCTTCTCAAGGTTCACCCATAAGCCCTGGAGAGATGTATTCGGTGGTTAATAGCATTGGTAGAAAAATCTGCTTCCTTTTTTATGCTAGAAGATTACTGAGAACTTACTTTGACAGAATGAAATGGCTTAGAGGTTCTGCATTTGCAGCAACCCATACTAAAGCTTCCTGGGTAGGTTTTCCGTAAACCCTGTATTTGAACTGCAACACCAGGATCTACCTCATTGCTTGAGCTTGTTCTTTTACCAGATTTTCCTCAGTAAGAACATCCTCATCAGTAGGGGTAGCATCATCAGCTGGACGGTTCGAACCAAAAAAGCTAAAAAGGCCTCCCTCTGGAATGGATCAATCAGTGAATAAGTAACTTTACAATACAGTTTAAAAAGGTGAAGAACTACTAAACACTTGAATAAACTCTGACCTCGCATCTTGCCTCCTCCTTTCCCTGTCCAGTACGAAGGCGTCAGAAAGTAGAACACTGACTTTCTAACACCATTGACATTTGGAATTATGTTATCGAAATAGATCGCCAGGGTAAACCACAAGAAAAATGTGGAGATGAGCCATTTGTAGATGTCATCCTGTCAGATGTTTGCAAAAAATCAGGGTTGAATTTGCATACACTCAAGTACATATTCTCAAATGAGCAAAGTTTGTACATACTACTGTAATGACGCAGTCCGTCTCAAAAGATTGGCACATTCCACGCTGATTCCAGCTCATACCTTTGTCTTCAGGAGTTGCTGTTGCCTGACCTAGAATATTAAGGGCTTGGGCAAAAACATTAGGAGGAAAGAAGGACCATATTGTCCGGTAGTACTTCTCATAGGAACTTGAATATGGGAACCCAAAGGTTGTAACAAGCTGCACAGGGAAGTAACGAAAGGGGTTTGCATGTTTTCTGACAACTTGAAATACTGGATCTGTAAATTGATGATTAAGCAAACTTTACCTGTGTCAAGAAGCCAATGATGAATATTGCAAATCCAACGGTAGTAGCTGATGCTGCTTTTGCTACAAATGTGGATATCATGAAAGCAAAACCAAGCTGCAGAAAATATCATAAACAAGCCTGTTAAGAAAAACAAAGGAAACAACATAGTTTGCATACTCTCATGAGGTCAGAAAATGTTTAAACAAAACACATTCATGAAAGCATGATATTTATCTAAATTTAACACTTGATATAGAAAGAAGGAAAACAAGAATTCAGATCAGTCATCACATATATAGTTTACAGCTTACCATGTTCAGTTGGAAGAGGAAGAATAGGATGAATAAGATTCCAAAGCTATTGTTCAGGAAGAAGTCAAACTGGAACATCATTCCAAAGAGCACGGTGAAAAGTGCTGAAAGTAATGTAAGAAAGGCCTCCCAGGTAAGCCAAGATAACCAATAAGACGATTCATAGAGCCCCATGATTGACATAGCCTGTGATTTGGTACCAAACTTTATAGTCATGTCAAGCATGAAGATAGATAACTCATAAAACACATGAGAAGAGAGGAGAAAAGCTCGGACCTGACGAAGCTTAAGTTCTTTCTCAGTCACTAAGGCACTGATTTGAAAAACAAATCCAAACATTGCAATGGCAAGGAAGAAAGTTGGCCCTGCTTGGGCTATAGTCGAGAAGGTTTCAGTTGCTGGGTGAGCAAATTCCTTGAAACCCACGGTCCAGCTAAAGTTTGGATCTGTCAGCCATGAAATTTACTGTTATTCCCAAGTACTACTAAATCAGAAGCAAACAATATACATGTAACATTAATCTATGCAGCATACATTTAAATAATCTGAAAGATATCTGGTAAAAAAACATACATAAGTACTGACCAGAAGGAAATGTTGTCAAAGGGTATGAAAACTGTGGTGCTACATACTATTTAAGTATTTATACACATGGAATAAAGCGTTCCCTAAAGTACCATGGAACCAGCAATACCTCCAATAATCAGCCTTGCCATTTCCCTCTCAGCTGCAACTTGAAGCGGTATCTGGAATTTGAAGGTGGGGTCCTCATATGTTCCTCTTCGAGCTACTGGAGTGGAGTTTGTCTGAATACCATACGTTATCTGAGTGGTATTTATATCTTGAAAATGCAAAGCACCAGGGCAGCGCATCGGGTTTTGAAAAAGCCAAGCATCAACTTCATCCGGAGTCCTAAAACCCAATACCTGAGAAACCCACCATAGAACATATTAGGTAAAGTGTATTGTTGCATGTCAAACAATAATCCATTGAAGAGTGAACCTGCGAAGTTGTGTCGAGTAACATAACATAGAAGAAACTAAACTACTGTAACTAATCCACTTGACATATATTGCAGTATACCACATAATCCGAGCAAGTGATAGTTAATTATATGTCAAAATTAAGGAGTGTCTTGAAATTTATATTGTGCCACCATAATTTATTCAAGCTGCGTATGAAAATAAAAAAGGTTCAGTGGCTGAAATGAGGTACCCTATTTCAGGCAACAGTGGACAACAGGGGCGGGCACTTTTATACATTGTTCATTCAACCTGTACATTCAATTGAGGTTGTGCTGGCAATAAGAAAAAAACTGCATAGTTGTTTGCAAAAGTCCAACACGGCTTCTTTGATATCATCGTCTATTCTATGCAGAACTTATTATCACGTATATTTTGAGTTACATTCCAAAGTACTTCCTCACTCTCTGTCTTCATTTCCAAGAAAGGCGTTGTGTACTCGGATCAAGAAATCAATGAGTGGCATGAAAATGACATCAACATCACTTACGACAAGCGAATTAGCTTTTCCAAGTGGACCCGTAATGCACCCAAATCTAAACAAAATAGGGTTCTCTTTTCAACATTTTCTTAGGAAAACTCTGCAAGTTTCTCCATCTAAAGGTGGGTGCGCACGGTTTCATTCGAGTGCGGTAAGCCAAATGGAAGCAAATCACATACCGAAATTGTCAACATCAAACCTAAATGATGATCTAAGATCAATGTAAAATCAGCCCAACCTGTTCCGATAGACTTAAAGGATAACACAAAACGTGACTTCGCACATGAACGTTCAGCACCTGGGACCAAATCACAATGCTATAGTTCCAAACAAAATATTCCTGACCCCATCGAGGTCTTAAAAAGTTTAAATCAAACCACTTCCTTAAAAGGATCGGAAAAATCATTCAAAAAATAGGGGTCGGAATATTTCACGCAGTTTTTTGACTTGACAAAAAACGCATGGAAGATTCTGATCTTATACTCACCTACCACCCAAAATATTTTCAGTTAAAAAAAATACCCAAAATCTTCACGCCAAACGTGCGAGCAACTAACTCGACGTCATCATCCCAAACTGGCTAATACCCACGCCGCACAAACTAATAAACTCGAAAAAAAAAGAATCAAATCAAGGTGCTCACTTTGTCAGACGGGATCGGGCGGCCGGGATTATTCGTCCGGATGGCATCGACGAGGTCGGCAACGCGGGCGCTGCCGCCGCCGCTCCAGAGGAAGTCGTAGCATGGCGACTTGACGAAGAACTTGTCCTCGCAGGGCGGGATGGGCGGCGCGACGAGCGCCTCGGGGTCGGGCACGTTCTGGTAGGCGGTGGTGTAGGAGAAGCGGGAGCGGACGGCGCGGTCGATGCAGAAGATGAGGAAGATGAAGACGAGGGAGGAGAGCAGCTGCAGCGCGGAGGACCGCCGGTGGCGCCACGCGAGCGTCGCGTTCTTGCGGAGCAGCGAGCGGTACTGCTGCCACGCCAGCGCCGGGCCGCTCAGGAGCTCCATCGGAGCGAGAGGAGGCGGAGGATTTTTTTTTTGAACAGAAGAGTTCTTGTTGGTCTCCGGTCTCCCGGGGTCGGAAGGTGGTTTAGGTCATATATAAGGAGGCACTTGAAAACGGCAGCCTGAAATAAGGAAGACGGGAATGGAAACTGAGAGTGGGCCCCACTTTGTCCTGCTGTGTTTGTCGATTTTATGCATGAGTGTATTGCTTGCCGCAGGTACAGCTGGGATCCTGCCTGAATACAGAAATGTCCTGTAGTGAATACATGGTATCTTAATTTTTTGACCTCGCCTAGCAACGGCGAGTCAGGAATTTGTTGCAGGGCGAGCTCAAACTTGACGATGACTAACTAAACGACTATTAAACGACGAAAATAAGCCAATATACAAGACATAAAATTATGTAAGATAAAATACTACAAATTTTCAAGTTAAAAGCATACAATACCACAAAATAGGCCAATATGTGTAAGATAATTCTAGCATACAAATTTTCAAGTTAAAAGCATAGAATCTAATAAAACTAGTAAATAGACATGTACCTCTAAGAAATCACATCATACTCGCGTGGCAGATGTCCTCTAGGATCTCTCAATTTCTGGAACTGTATAATGATCTGATCATCATGAATGCTTCTGAATATCTCTTTCTCACAATAGCACACCATTAGATCATTTAGCCATTCATCGAACACCTTATTGCGCCAACTTAATGAGACGATACACCAATGGGAAAGATGTGTGTTTTGCTGTTTGAACCATCAACTCAGCAAGTTTGGACAGATTTTGACATCCATTAAATTCTTCACTTCTCCTAATGTTCATAAGAAATCATGGGAGGTCAGTTCTTAGCAACAACCTGTCAGCTTCTGTGAAGTCCTCAGCATAAATTTCAACAACCCGAATAAGTTTGTCAACATTGAGCAACAACCTGTCAGCCTTCTCTTCATTTTTACAAATCTGGAAATATATTACACATAGATAAATTAACTGCATCTAGTACAAAATTACAAATTTGCAGCAGAAAGATAGCAAAAAATATGAGGATTGGACTATTGGAGGACAAATACCACCGAAGACGAACGCTGACGATTCCGACGATGCGGCCACCAGGCGGGCGCTCCTCTCTCGGTCCGGTGCAGAGAGACTAGGCCTTAGGCCGCGCGCTCCTCAGCTCCTCCGCAGGCTGGCTAGGGTTTGGTGGCTCGCGGCTGGGCGCGTCCGCCGTCCGCGTGCCGGTGCGGTCGTGCCTCGTGCGGGCGTGCGGCGGTGCGACGCTCCGCCGGACCCCAGCCCCTCCTCGGTCGCCGGCTCACGCCCTCGCCGGTCGGCCGGTCGTTAGGTCGTGGCCGCCTGCTGACTGCTCCGTCTCTTGCTCTGTCTAGCGTTTGGTTGTGCCGTGCGTTGCGTTTGGATGGAGGAGCTACGTGTGTAAGTTGGGCTGGAGTTAATGGGCCTCTTTCGAATTGGAAGATTACTAGTAGTAAAAAAAATTACAATTTCGCAAGGCAGGCTCAAGCCTGTTAAAGCCCACCTGCTGGCCTCGCCTTTGTCGCCTAGGGCTCGTTCAACCGAGAAATAGCCTAGGGCTCGGTCGACCGAGAAATAGCCTAGCGCTCGTTTGAGCCCTTTCTTCCTCTCCTCCGGTCACCCGCAGGCAGTGGCGGAGCTAGAGTATTGAACACCAGGATGCCTACGGTTGTCAAAAAAGAGAGAAAAACTTATCTTTTCTGGGTGAATACATGGTGAAAATTTGTTGCTTTACAAAGGAAAAAATTCACCCGGTGTCCTGTGCACACCCTAGCTAACATGTGGATCCGCCACTGCCCACAGGCACCGCCGGCCAAATCGCCGCCTTCCCGTCCACTGGATTGTGAGGATTCGACGACTACCCTGTCCCGACACACTTATCGGTATCTCGCGTCGAGTGATAAATTCCGTGTATAACTGCATCATTTTCTTCATTTACGCGGTATAGAATTTTATTTGAGCTATAATCTATCCATATCCCTACAAGATTGGTTTCAACCTGGGCCGATTCATGATTTCAAACTGATTATTATCCTCTCTGATCCCCAAAGCCTTCTGCCAAAAGAGGCCTACAAGAAAGGAGATAACGGGGGGGGGGGGGGATCGGTTGAGAAAGCTTAGCGGGGCAAAGGATAAAATATAAATAAATGATGGTTTTCATATATCTAAGAAAACATGCATACACTTTGGCAAAAAAAAAAAACTCGTGCATGCATAGACACGCGGATGACAAGCGTTGGCTATGCCGTGGACGTATATGACAGAGATTGCAAACGTTAAATTTAGGTGCACTTTGTCGAGAAAAAACTCATGAATGAATGGTCATGCGGCGCTAGTTGATGATGTGAAACATAAGGCGTTGAAAACATTAAATGAATTCCCCGCCGCCGCGTACAGATCCGGCACCGCCGCTCCACAATGAGGCGTAGCGGAGGCTCAATCGGACGCGGGGGGCAGCCAGGTTGGCCGTTCACCGACATCGCGCGGCGTCGGCAATAGCTCCGACATCGTTGCACCCTCCTCCGCCGCGAGGTCGAGGAGTACGACCACCGCCACACCGTTGTTGCCGCCGAAGCGGAGAGGAGGAGCATCTCCCGCTCGAGGAATACGACCCGGCGGTGTTCGCCTTCGCCGTTGGGTCGGAGGATTTCGTCGACAATTACTCCATGGACACCGTCACCGCCATGTTATTGGCGCGCACCAAGCAGGAAGAGTAAGACGAGACGAAGCGCCGCTGCCGGAACGAGGAGACCGTCGGCCTCCTCTTAAAACAGGGGGTCGCCGGTGAGCGCGAAGCGTAGCAGAAGCAGGACGAGTGGCGCCGCGAGTTAGAGGCACAACAGAAGGTCTTCATAGACCTTGACACCGAAGAGGAGTGAGCGCCGCCGCCGCGTCGCTGCACACCCGACGGGTTCCGGTGAGCCAATGTTGGATGTTAGTTAGGGTTAGGGCGACAACGCAACATTTCCCTATGTAAAATTGTAGAAAAAGACCATGTGTGTGGCTTCTGATCCGAGATGATCTTGAACTAGTGTGCGTGTTCATCTCCCGCGAATGATTTTTTTTTTAAATTTGTAGTTTTGATCTGATAGAAACAATTCCACACCCTTTAAAACACGTTTTCATGCTCTTAATTCGTATCGAGCAGCTAGCAGCTCAAGACCTGATGGTGAGAGACCTTGCTGGAAGCTTATTTGGCAATGCCCCGTTCCCCAAAAGTTCGAGTTTTAGCGTGGAAAATTGCACGAAATGCCCTGGCTACTCAACCTAATATGAAGCACCGTCGGATGGATCTCACAGGACTGTGCCCAATATGCAGAATGGAAGATGAAGATACCTTTCATACCTTTTGTCGGTGCTCTCACGCGAGGGACCTGTGGTGTGCGATGAGTGAGGCTTGAATATTCCTGATCTTGAGTCCACTGTTAACACGGGCCCCGAATGGTTGCTGCATTTGTTATCTGACCTCACGGAACAACAACGTCCTATGACACTAATGGTTTTCTGGCACATCTGGTATACGCATAATGAGATTACGCATGAGAAACCATGTCCATCAATTGAAGGTTCACGCCGTTTCCTGGTGAGCTACCTTAATTCGCTGCTGTTGATTAAATAGTATCCGGAGGCCGATGTGTGTAAAGGTAAAATGGTTGTATCTCATGACCAAGGATTCCGCCAAGGCACTAAAGATGATAATGGAAGACAGAATGTGAAAAAGAGTTGGACTCCACCTGCTCCGGGTGAGGCCAAACTCACAGTTGATGGTGTGTTCACTAATGATGGGGCAGGTTCAGGCATGGTGTTGCGAGCCAACAAGGGTGAGGTCATTTTTGCAGCATGCCGTCAGCTTCATCGATGTAGTGATGCCACGGATGCGGAACTGATGGCGATCGAGGAAGGCCTGCAGTTGGCCTTGCACTGAATACCTCTGAAATTCATTCTAGAAACTGACTGTGCGGATGCTCTTGAACTCAGGGACTCCGAACACGTCAGTATATGCATTCAGAATCTCATCTATTCGGGAATTACTTATGGAAAGAGAAATTGATGCTGTCAAGATCAGTCGTGACATCAACGGTATCAGTCACGAACTTGTACGCATGGGTAGAGTTCAAGGACGAACTGAAGTCTGGCTGAGGAATTCCCCCCGGAGACTGAAGCAGCCGTGGCTCTAGATAGCAATTCTACCTGTATCTAGTTTTATTCTCTTTTCATCGCAAAAAAAATAAAAAAAATCGTATCGAGCCAGTGGAGAGGCAGAGCCAATGCCAACTGGAACGAAGGACCACAGAATGAATCGTCAGCAGAGACGTATAGTACATCAACAAGGCTTATTTTTAAATCGAAGCATCGACAGCCTTTGGGTAAACGCAACATATTTTCTTTCCCGTAACGGTGTCTTGTGCCCGCTGCCGTTAGGGCGACGAACGGGAGCTCAGACGCGAGAATCCACGTGAGCCCGTCACGCGGAGAGCGAAGCTGGGATACCTTTGCATATGAGCCCTCGGAGTTTTACGAACGTCTCTTTGCAATGAGATCCTCTCCGGACAAATTTTGTGACGACGCGTATAAAACGTCGTGTGGTCGGGCGCCTCGTGGAAATTTCCATTCAGCTCAACTTGACTATTATCAGTTCTGCATTATTTATTTTTTGGAATGTAGCATTTGACTATCAACTGTTTGATCTTTCTTTTGGATCGTTGAGCGGATAATAGTAGAACGTACTGATGATTGATATACATGTGGTAGCTAAACCTGTTTAGACTCTCGACGCATTAGTTGCTTGGAGTCGAAGATTTCCTGCTTCTGTGGCTCAGTTTCATGGGAGTTTCTCAGCCAGTGCAGAGCCGATCTTGGCGGCATGCAGGAAAGACCAGAGCAGACATGCTGCTCCACAGATCAAGGGAACCGGACTGATGTGTTAGGTTTTCATATCTTTTTGGAGCCTGGCATTTCTGGGCTCCTTTTATGTTCGTTTATGTTTGTTTGTACATCTTGTACTCTTCTTCTAAAGCAATGAATAAGCAGTTCCGACTGCGGTTTCGTCTAAAAAAAGAAGGCACCAGGTAGTGGGTATAATATTTTAACAACGGTCAGAAGAATCAGCTCTGCCTGATGATACGCTCTGAGCAAACAAAATCAAGGTGTGCATATACACACGCGCTACAGCTCTGAACGGGAAGATTTCGTTGGAGACGATGCATGTTTTAGTTAGGTGGTTCGTGTATGATTCGCATGTGAAGGAGAAGCCGGTTGAATTTTCCACGGGTCAACTTGATCGAATTATAAACAACTCATGTGTCACTATGACGAGCCAAGAGAGGATGCAGAGGAGATGCACTTAGTTTGTACACTTTGATGATTTTTTTTGGCAACACTGACGCGCACTTGCGTCGTGTCCTTGCTTGATGTGGTAGCTCGAATTTCGTCTTTGGAGAAATAATTCCGAGGTCGATTTTTGGTTGGACTCTTGATGTCTCTACATGTGAATTGCCTAATCCTCATATGTTTAGAATTTTAATTGCCTCGTCGAGTCTTGTTTATCCAAAAAAAAAATTTGCTCCCTTTGTCCACGTATAAGTTTATATCTGACTTGCTCCCCTAAGAGTGTTGAGTACTATTGAAGTACGGGTTACTCGAAAGGTTTCTCCACATTCTTACCCAAAACTATCTATGTGTGAACTTATATGAAAGAGAGTAACATCTAAGCAAGCTGGATAGTTTCATGCATATATAATATTAATTTCCTCCCATTGTTCTATAAACCAAGGTAGAGAGGTACCTTGACTTGATGACCGTATCTGCATAAGCATATCCCCTTCCTAAGAGCAAGTACAATAAGCTTATGTAAGCAGATTATAAGAAATAAAATAATATTTCTTCGATGACATGGAAGAGAGAAGAGGAGAGAATGAAAGTGGACTCTCATGATCCAGCTCTAGCACGTGCTCCTATGCACTTAGTTACAGTGAGAGGTAGATCATGTCTTAATAAAGTAACACATTTTCATAACTAACTATTGTACATGTTGGTTATATGGTTAGCTATAGATGACGTTTGTTCTCTCTTAGTCAAATTTGTAACAGCCGCGTCAGAGAACATTGTTTCATACTAATTAGTAACTAATTATTAAGTGCATCCAACCCACATGATTAATATCTCCCTACCACACAAATAATGGAGCGACCAAGAACTTGTCTCAAGGACGTTCGTAAGCATCAAGTAATTAACCACGGTTTCTCATATATCCTACTATACTATATATAATAGCGGGAGGATTTGACGCCCTCCCGTCGCTCCGGCTACTGTACAGATACAGTACTCTAAAATGATCCGGGAACTGTAGCACTTTCTTTTATTTTTCAAAAAAATTCTTCCCACTTTTTTTAATTTTTTCCGAAAAAATAAATACATGATCCTACTATATAATAGCGGGAGGATTTGACGCCCTCCCGTCGCTCCGGGCTACTGTACAGCTACAGTACTCTAAAATGATCCGGGAACTGTAGCACTTTCTTTTATTTTTCAAAAAAATTCTTCCCACTTTTTTTAATTTTTTTTCGAAAAAATAAATACATGAAATATATTCGCTTCAACGAGTAGGTTCCATTCCCATGCACGGTTTTGAGATTTGTCGACTCTAACTTTTCAATTTTGTATCCAGATTCGCACAGACATTCGACGAACTTTGTCAAATTTTTTGTAGAAAAATCCCCGCGTTTTCCAAAAATTACATACACGAAATATATTCGCGTCAACGAGTAGGTTCCACCCACGTTAACGGTGTCAACTCTAACTCCACAATTTTTGGATCCAGATTCGCACAGACATTACACGAATTTTGTCAAATTTTTCGCAGAAAAATCCCCACGTTTTCCAAAAATTATATATACGAAATATACGCGCGTCGACGAGTAGGTTCCACCACCGTTAACGGTTTCGAGTTCGGTCGACTCTAACACCACAATTTTTGGATCAAAATTCGCACAAACATTCCACGAATTTTGTCAAATTTTTTGCAGAAAAAACCCCACGATTTCCAAAAATTATATACACGAAATATATTCGCGCGACGAGTAGATTTCATTCCCCGTGATCGGTTTGGAGTTCGGTCTACTCTAACTCCTCAATTTTTTGATCCAAATTCGCACAAACAATCCACGAATTTTGTCAAAAAAATTGCAGAAAAAACCCGCGTTTTCCAAAAATTATATATACGAAATATGCGCGTCGATGAGTAGATTCCATTCCCCGTGATCGGTTTCGAGTTTGGTCGACTCTAACTCCTCAATTTTGAATCCAAATTCACACAACCATTTCACGAATTTCATCAAATTTGAATTTCCTTCGACATTTATTATGTCATTACAACAAAACATTTCATACATAAAATTTCTCTTAAAAAACGCGGCGTGTCGCCGCGCCGAATTCAACTAGTTTAAATTAAGGGATCCGAGTGAACGAATGAGTGCAATGTGTCCACGTCATAGATCATTATTGTAGTTCAACTGACAAATCAAACCAAGAGAAGAATTCACCATATTGTTTGATTTCAGTGTGGCGTTGGACCAACATGTGCGTGAAGTGAGTGGTGCCGGCCGGCTTCCCTAGGAGTTCGTCTTTCCTTTTTTGGCGATATCTTAGTATTAATTATTGGTCAGTGTAACTGCAGAAATGCTACAAAGTCAAATATTCTGCTCACACTGTGGCTCTGGCCTTAATTTGGCGAGATTGGCACCTACGAATGAAATTAATCACGCATCAAATAATGGCGATTCTCGCATTTTTGCCGCGGTTGTGTTTCTACAGAGACTACGAGACCGTTATCTGTTGGAATAATCATGTACATTCTAAAAATATCTACCACCTAGTAGAGTTTTCACTACTGTAGTTTAGTAGCTAAGCTAGTAACTAGTAGAAGTCTCTAGAGTAAAAGAGATTGTAATACACTGTATAAGGCAGTAGAATCTAGTAGAAGCCAGTAGATATTTTGTAATAGGTCGGTTTGTAAAGTCTTATAAATAGGACATGTACCCATCATTGTAAAAAAATTAGAACACAAGAAGGAAAGATTGTAAGCCAAGATGTAGCCTCAAACATATATATGAAATATAAGCATATATGTGTCTGTCATATATGCATATGTGTTAGTGTATGTGAAGCACAACCGTATTAGAAGGGAGCTAAATCTCAACAATTGGTATCAGCGTGGCGACGAGCGAGTTAGGGGGAGGACAAGATCGAGCTGCTCGAGACGGCCGCGTTGCCTGCGTCAGTGCGTGGCATGTGCGTGAGTTGAGGGCGTGCCGATCGTGGCGTAGTGGTGCGTTGACGCGTGAGTGCGCGTCGTGGTCGCGGCCGTGGCGACGTATGTGCGAGCCACGGCTATAATCCCCACCCCTTGTAACTCCGTTGAAGCACCATGAGGTTGAGCTCGGGTGGAAGAAAGGTCAGTGCGCCGAAAAGAGAAGCTGCGGCGTGTGTCGCCAGAGCTTGGCGTTTGTCGCCAAGGAAGAAGATGGAGTCCACGTCAAGCTTGGTGGTGGTCGTGGTGGCGACCGGCGTATATGAGCGCCAGGTTGTGTCTGTGGTGGTGGCGACCGGCGTATGTGAGCGCCAGGTTGTGTCCGTGGCGGTGGCGACCGGCGTATGTGAGCGCCAGTTGTGTCTGTAGCGGTGGTGACCGGCGTGTGTGCGCCAGGTCGAGTCCGTGGCCGATAGGCTTCACAAGTGAACGCAAGAGCGCATCAGAATTAGGGGGTGATTGTTGGAATAATCATGTGCATTCTAGAAATATCTACCACCTAGTAGGGTTTTCACTACTGTAGTTTAGTAGCTAAACTAGTAACTAGTACAAGTCTCTAGAGTAAAAGAGATTGTAATATACTGTAGAAGACAGTAGAAGCTAGTAGAAGCCAGTAGATATTTTCTAGTAGGTCGGTTTGTAAAGTCCTATAAATAGAACATATACCCATCGTCGTAACAAAACTAGAACACAAGAAGGAAAGATTGTAACCCAAGATGTAACCTCAAGCATATATATGAAATATAGAGCTATATGTGTCTGTCATATATGCATATGTGTTAGTGTGTGTGAAGTACAACCTTATTAGAAGGGAGCTAAATGATTTAGCTCCAACATTATCTGTGGTCAAGGCCCTTATCTTTGTGCCCTTGAGTTTGATTCGCAATCTTCCCGATTTTATGTTTGAACGGCTGAGGAAAGACTGCAATAGGGTCCTTGATATGGTAATGCTTGTTTACTAGAGTCTTAAAAGCTTAGGTACTTTCAGTTGAACATTATGAACTCAAAATGCGTTGAACAATTAGGCTTTTCTGGGTAACCCCGGTAACCGTAAATGTGCACGTGCACTATGCCTCCCCGGTTCTCACAGTCCTTTCTTTTTATAGCCTCTAGGTTTCTTGTAAATCATCTCATCGTAAGCGTTACTCTAGCATGTGACCACAGCTTCTCGTTCTATGAGCCATACGCCAACATTTGCTTCCGATATGTGGCAAGTAGCTATAGTAGTCGGCTAATTAAGCTAGAGTTTCGAAAAGTTCCTTAACCGGGACGTGCGCTACAGAGTTGCCAGAGACAACAATGCAGTGTTTGTCAACTGTCTGGTGTAAATAAAAGGAGGAGTATTTTTTTTAGATAAAAAGTATATATAATATCATGAAAATACCAATTACACTCAGTCTCTACAACAACGCAAAGCCTAAAAGGCCTGACGGATGCACACAGCCAAAAAAGAAAATAAAAAAAGAAAAGTCCCGCTCCAAAATTCCAGTCTTTACAGCAACAGCACAATCACCACCAATACAACACCTGAAGTCAAGTACTCCAAAAGCGATGCCTTCAAGAAGGAAACAGTGCACCAACACCGTTGTCGCCTGATCATAGATCTTGGGTCTTCACCCTGGAGATAATCCCCTCTCTCAAAACAATGCCTTCAACAAGGTCATTGCCAGACACAGCCAATTAAGTCCAGACCTTGGATTTTCATCTGAAAGGTAAGACTTTTAACTTCACTTGTGTTGTCGCCCCCACCTCCATACTGCTGCTACGAATCCCGAAACTCCAAGCAAGTTCCTCATCATCACCAAGAGTCAAATCACCGTTCCTAGTCCTCCAATCTCGACTTTCATGACATTCTCCACCTCTGACTTCATCCAAATTAGCAACAGATAGCAGAGCTTCATACCGCTTGCTCCTTAACGGAGAATCGTGGACATGACCGAATCCCATCCGATCCAGCAATCTCCAGGCATAAACGCTCATGGAAGTTCGCCGGCAGAGCCTTCCAGAACTCGCCACACCGGCCAGATCAAGGAGGACAGGAGTCTGACAAATCGTCGTCTTGTCGCAAGATGAACCCTACGACCGCCCCCTTATTGGAGCACACCAGC
Organism: Poa pratensis; assembly: GCA_947311845.1. Classification (NCBI taxonomy): domain Eukaryota; kingdom Viridiplantae; phylum Streptophyta; class Magnoliopsida; order Poales; family Poaceae; genus Poa; species Poa pratensis. The sequence continues at coordinate 47,566,935 of CAMZMU010000069.1, forward strand.
AGGCCCCCACGCCGTTGGACAGAGCAGCAAAGTAGGAGGCGGCCGCCGAAGTCTCCATAAAATCCATCATGGCCGGAGGCCAGCCCAGATTGGAACGAGCCTAGATCCATGGCCACCGCCTCGCCGCCGGAGGATCCTGGAACGAATGGACCATACATATAGATTA